>CM040431.1:45727129-46327129 GCA_022702705.1 Papilionanthe hookeriana x Papilionanthe teres
ACCAATCGCTTCGATCGCCGGTCTACTCCGTTTTGTTCGAGCGATGCGTACGCACTCACTTGTTATTTGACTCCAATCTTACATGACCCGTGTCTCATCTGCCTGGTCAGTTCGTTATCTCAATCCAATCTTCCCTCTCGCAAGTTCTTAGGCGGATTTTGTATCTATCAAGTATGGAACAATTTATAGAGATTTAACCCATGCCATCCGAGTTTAGAGAAGTGGATTCTCATCTTTGACATTGAATTGTAGTTTGATTGCTTTATATCTTGGATCATTCATTTTCTTAGAGATTCGTGCCAATAATATCATACTATTTTTTATATGTTTTATAATAAAAAGCACTTATTTTACTAAAAATTAAATTATCAAATTTATTTTTTATGTATCAAATTAGATAGCTTAATTAATATTTTTCATCAAATATATGAGCATAGTATTAAAATGTTTGCACATTTACATAGATACCCCCAATTCCTATGTATTTACTTGTCTAACACTTAAACTTTGCTTACTACATTTATACCATCCAAATCTCTTATATCATATTAAAAATATCATTATTTTAATTTTTAAAAATTGAAATAAATTTTTCATGCATAAATAAGGTGGTATATACTTTTTTAAAAAAAAAGGGAAAGGGTGTTAGATATATAAATATATAAGAATTCAGTGGTACATATGTAAATCTTCCTCTGATAGAAGTTATCAATCAATATATGTAGACTAACATATAAGTTAAAATAGGAAGTTTCTTTCTTCCAACTGGCTCAAGCTTCTCCATAGTAAGAACAGGAAAACTTAGATTCTATCGTCTCTGTATTTTGACTTTCTTCCATGCTGCTCTGCTCCTCCACCTCCAGCAAACTAAAGATCAAATAAAAACAGTTTTGTGCTAAGTTCATCCATGTCCTTTCAATCCAAAACTGAATCAAATTCAGAGATGGAAACGAACACAGATAAAGATGAGAAGAAGGCAGACTCTGATGAAGCAAAGCTCTCTCAACTCGGCTACAAGCAGGAGCTCAAGCGCCATCTCACGTACATACTCAGCCCCTCCACTTTCTACTTATAACTCCTCTGTTTTTTCAATTTCTGATCGGTCATGGCGGAATGAAGGATGTTGGAGAACTTCGCTTTCTCCTTCTCCATCATATCAGTCCTGACTGGGATCACCACGACGTACAATACAGGCCTTCGGTATGGTGGACCGGTTTCAGTCACGTTGGGATGGCTGCTGGTCTCATTTTTCACCGGCTGTGTGGCTCTATCCATGGCTGAGATCTGTTCCGCCTACCCCACCGCCGGCGGCCTCTATTACTGGAGCGGTAAGCTCGCCGGACGCCGCTGGGCTCCCCTTGCTTCCTGGATCACTGGATGGTATTCTTTTAATTCCCCTTAAATTTCTAACTCGATTCATCTCTTCTCATCAGTATCTTGTATCTGTCCGCAGGTTCAACATAGCTGGGCAGGTATTCTTAACTTATAAACCACTTCTAAATTTGGACAAATGAATCTCCTTTCTAACAAAATTCATGAATTTCAGTGGGCAGGAATTACTAGCATAGACTTCTCATTAGCACAGATGCTGCAAGTGATCATTCTGCTGAGCACTGGAGGAGCAAATGGGGGCGGATATTTAGCCTCTAAATATGCTGTTTTGGGCTGTTATGCTGCTATCTTAATCATCCATGGCGCCATAAACAGCATCTCAATCAAGTGGGTCTCCTTCTTATGCCAGTTGGGTGCTGTATGGAACGTCATAGGTGACATCAATCATTCTTTCTACATGAATAATATGATTAAGCAGATCAAATTAGCTGAATAATATGAATATATGAGTAGGTGTTTTCCTGCTCACAATCCTCATACCGTCTGTGGCCACGGAGAAAGCAAGCCCCAAGTTTGTGTTTGCTCACTTCAACTCTGAAAATGACGCAGGAATTCATAACAATTTCTATATATTTGTTCTCGGCCTTCTTATGAGCCAATATACCATGGGAGGATATGATGCTTCTGTTCATATGGTATATTTGAAAGAAAAAGTTCTAATCTTTACATGACATGTTTGAAATAATTTTATGATTAACTTACAGACAGAGGAGACGAAGAATGCAGATATAAATGGGCCGAAGGGAATAATCAACTCGGTGGCCATATCAACTGTTGCTGGCTATATGTATTTGATCAGCATCACATTTACAGTGAAAGACATTCCATATCTCCTAAGAAGCGATAATGATGCTGGCGGCTACGCCATTGCAGAGGTCTTTTACCTTGTCTTTAAGAACAGATATGGAAGTGGAGTTGGAGGCATAATTTGTTTGGGATTTGTTGCTGTTGCTGTCTTCTTCTGCGGCATTGTTGCAGTAGCTAGCAATTCCAGGTTCAATGTATACAAAAACTTTAATTTTTTACATTTATATCACCCAAATACTTCATATCACATCAAAATTACAACCATTATATATATAAATATAAATGGAAGTTTAGGCGTTTGGTATGTAAATACATGGGAATTGATAGTTATGCATGTAAATTTTTGTTAACATGCATGTATTTTACTTGTGATTGCAGAATGACTTATGCGTTTTCTAGGGATGGAGCAATGCCATTTTCATCACTGTGGTGCAAAGTGAACAAGAAGGAAGTTCCAGCAAACGCAGTTTGGCTTGCTTTGGCCATCTCTTTTTGCATGGCCACAACGGTATGTCAACAGAATTCCAGTTATAGCAAGATAGCACAATGGTGATAATAGAATAACAAAATGAGTAGAAATTTAAAAAGTGAGAAAGAACTTTTTCATGCATAGGTAATGTAAATTCATGAAGTTTAGACATTAGATATGTAAATTCATAAGAATTGAGTGATAGTATGTATATAAATATTTCAAAATAACTGATGTTGCAGTCTCTGGGAAGCCTGGTTGCATTTCAAGCCATGGTTTCAATAGCAACAATTGGGCTCTACATTGCATATGCATTGCCCATCTTGTGCAGAGTGACATTGGGTCGACAGTCGTTTGTTTCTGGTCCTTTCTCTCTAGGCCGTTGGAGTGTATTATGCGGTTGGGTTGCGGTGATTTGGGTGGCAGTGATAACGGTCCTCTTCTCCCTCCCGGTGGCTTATCCGATTGAGAAGAACACTCTGAACTACACTCCCATTGCTGTTGGTGGAGTGTTCTTCTTTGTTTTTGCCTCTTGGGTCCTAAGTGCAAGGCATTGGTTCAAAGGACCCATAAGCAACATTCAGGAATGAAAATTGAGGGAATTTTCTGATCTAATGTAGAAGTTCGTATGATGTTGCATGGGATCATATTACTTTTGGTTCATGGATAATGGCATGTTACACAATTATTCAAAGAAATGAATTTAATAAAATTTCTTGTTGTAAGACAGGTATAATTGGATTGCTTTTGATTCAATAAAATTTCTTATTTATAACTAATTTTCTCAACATTTCTTATTGTTAGCTTGGTTATGTTTCTGATTTGCAAATAGAATGAAATTATCAGGATACTCTACTATATCACAATTGATTGAACTGTTAAATGAGAAAAAGCAATTGTTTGGTGGCATTAATGTGGTTAATATATAAATTTACCATTTAGAAGCTAAGGGCATGTGGACATAAGGTGTATTCTAATCATAATGTTAATTAATTCTCTATTTGGTGTTAAAAAATCATGTCGGCACATAATGTAAACTGTTAAAAACAAGCTTATGAAATTCATAGACATTAAAATTCTGATATAGATGGTGGCTAATAAGAAAATTCAAAGTTGAATGTCTTATTAGGAATGAAAAAAGGATTTTAATATTCTTAATATTTGAATACTAAATTTGGATAAACAATAAGTTGTCCGTAAAGCAATAGCCAAGGTTCAAAAAAAGAAAATTAGTTTGGTAATTTAAAACATAAGGTTGAGAATGGAGAGACTCTAGAAAAGATTGAAAATGAATCCACTATCACTTGGTATAACATGAATGTTGTAAAAGATAAACACTCAAAATTTGGGATAAAATGAATATTCTAAAAGAGAAACACTTAATATCTTGATTCTAGAAATTTATAATATATAATCTTCTTTAAAACTTTTCTATCACCTTAAATAACTTCAGCAGACTTGCCAGCGTCCTCAACAGTAAAGTCAGCAGTCATTCTAGTAGAGACCTTATCAAATAGATGGAAAACAAAACCTGACCATGACCGATCGATTGAACAGTGTATACTCTTCAAAGATGAAGTGGTAGGGAAAATGTTCTGAAAAATGGTTAAGAAGCCTGAGTTCAGGCTGCTCGAGCCGAAGAATCCAGAAAAGGTCGACAAGGAGGATCACCCCAAATACTTCCCATACCACAAGCTACTTAGACACACCATGGAAGGCTGTTTTAGTTTCAAAGACCGGCTTGAGAGAAACTTCAAGAATGGGAACATGACGATCCCGAAAGAGTATTTGAAAGAACCTGAAAAATGTATCATCAATATGATTTTGGTTGATCCAATTGTTTCGATTGGCCCCTACATAATCGATGATGGATGGAGTACAGTTTGGGCAAAATCCTCGAAGAAGATATTGAACCAGATTCAGATTGCTTCGGTGTAAGCTTCAGTTCAAAGTGTGAAAACCTGCTAAGCCAACACTATAGATTGTGTTAGAAGAGCTACCTCAAAAAGAGACGAAGTAGACAGTGGAAGAAGTAAAGACAATGATTCCAAGAGCATAGAAGGGGATGCTTCTCATAGATTGGTTGTTTCAAATTTGAGGGAGAAATCTATCAAAATGCTGACTCTGTACGATTATTTGTTTGTCCCTTTGGGATAATATAATGTCAAGTGTTATGATCTCGACTACGTTTTGATAGTCTCTCGTGATAATGTACTGATAACAATCAATTTAACTTGAATTTCAATTCCTATGACAATTCTCATATCATGCAAAACCTCGACAAGTTTGACATTATAAAGAAGATATCAACGATATGAGGTACAATAGCAGGCAAAGTGAGGCATTTGTTTTCAAATTTTGAGGAATGTCGATAACAATTGATTTAGAGTTCTTAGATTCAAAAATATCATCATAAGAACTAACTACAGCTCCTGAAGAAACATATTTGGATTCAATTCAAGAGTCTAAAAAATTAACATAATTAAATTTCATAAGTGAAAAGGTGTTATCTCCGAGAGCAAGACTAAAAAATAAGGCAAAACAAATAGTCATTCAAGAAGAGCTAGTTCCACAGGTGAAAGAAACACTTGCCCGAGAATAAGTTGGGGAACTAAACAATAAAGCGAAATACAACGTATTAGCCTATCTTAGAAAGTTGCTTGTCAAACTAAGCATCTATGATACTATGATCCTGTCAATAGAGATGAGACAAGCATTGATCAAAGCCTTATCTGATCCGAAAATTTGCTTAGCACAACTGGCTAGCACCTTCTTAGATGAGGTTTGTTCTTTGAAGAAATAGTCTGGGGAGACCTTTACAGATGAAGGTCTATTGCTCAGTGCCGCTGACCACAATCTTTCTTTATATATTTCAGTTAACATAGACAGATTCATGCTCTCCAGAGTATTAGTAAATCCTGAAGTATCCATCAATATAATGAATCTACGAACATTAACATACTTGGACATCGACACTTGCAAGCTTACAACTGACAAGATGATGCTAAGAGGCTTCAACCAGAAAGGAGATAGAGCTCTTGGATCAATCACACTGTAAATGAGAATTGACGATTTAGTTAAAATGGTAAAATGTTATATCACTGACTCTGAGACTTCGTTTAATGCCCTATTGGATCGGTCATGGATTCACGAGTACAAGATGATTCCTAGCCAAACCGACCCATAACTTCTAACACGTAACACCTAATACTTATCACCAAAATCCGTCTAACGCCTAAACCCAAAATTCTGGAAACTCCAAACCCCAAACCCCAAAAACCTCCTAAGCTGTAAAACCCAAACCCTCCTAACCTAAACCTTAAGACCTAGCCCCATTATCCTCTAAATCCTAACCCAACTAACCCATAACTTCTAACACGTAACATTTAATACCTAACACCTAAACTTGTCTAACCCCTGATCCCAAAATCTTATAACCTCCAAACCCCAAAACCTAAAACCCAAAACCTGATCTGAAACCCTTCTAACCCCTAAACACAACCCCAAAATCAATACCCAAAACCCAAAACCGTAACCCCTAAATCCTCCTAACCACTAATCCATAAATCCTCCTAACCCCTAAACCCAAGACCGTCCTAACCCCAAACAATTCTAACCAATAAACCCTAAAACACCTCTATCCCCTAAACCCTAAAATAATAACCCTTCCAATGACCCCTTAACTGTAACTCCTAATAGCTAACACTAACCCTAACACTAACCCCTAAACCTAAATCCTCTACAAACTAACCCACCCTAAACCCAAAAACCTAAACCCTCCAAACACCGAACTCTTCTAACATCTAAACCATAAAACACTTCTAGCCCATAAACTTTAAAACACTAAGCCTAATATTAACCCCTAAAATGTAACACCTAAACTCTTCTCACCCCACCTAACCTTTAAACCCAAAATCTTAGACCTTCTAAACCGTAAAATTTTACGCCCTACTAACATTTAACCCTAAACCATAAACACTAAAACCCTTCCTAACACCTAAACCCTAACATGCAACATTGTTGACCTTATTTTGGTGAGTTATGTTTCTTCATCTACAACTTAGAATCTAGCCATAAGATTTTCTTATTTACTCTCATAGAAGAATATGGCAGGACCCAACCCAATCAAAAAATTTAACCACTTCTTCAATCCTTGTAGTCTCATCTGTGTGATTCTAGATCCTCAAAAATTTTTGAGTTGATTGGGACTAACCAATTGAAACTCCAAGTTGAGTTCCCATAGTGTTGATTGATGCCTTAGGGAGACTTTTGTGACATAAAGCTTCATCCCTTTGGAGTACCATACGAACCCATCACCCCTTTCCATTTCAAATACATATAAATACACAAATTCATCACCACATTCATTCACACACACCACATACATACACTACACACAATTCACACTCATAAGATTAAAACCAAATTGACCATGAACTCAAATAGCCCATGAAATTAATCGACCATGAACTCAAATAGCCCATGAAATTAATCCAAATCTATTAAAAATAAAATTTCAAGAAGCTCAAAGCTCCACTAAGTTCAAGCCCAAGCCCACCCTCCAAAATTAAAATCAACTTAAATAAAATCTGATGCCCCTCATGACATTAATCATTCCTTCATGATATTAAAAATGAATTAAACCTAAGATGTAAGATTTCATGATTAATTAAAGGCCAAATTTGGACCCATGACAAAGAAACCTAAGAATCAAAGAAAGTTTTAATCCTTTCTTATGACAAGCCATGCAAGCCATGGAGCCCTACCCAAGCCACATGTGAGTGATTTTAGCCCAAAACCCCATGATTCTGACATGATCACCCAAGCCCCCATGCCATGCACCAAGTCCAACCATCATGAGAGGTGAGTACAACTCAAACACATGAATTGGACCCAACGTTAACCCAAAATCATCTCCTCCATTCCATTTTCCATTTCAATCAAGCACACCTATCCATGGTCCAACTCAATTGGCTGCACCAATCTCCACACCTGACCTACCATAACCAGAAAGTAACCACATATGCTCTGGCCAGCCTTCATGGATGGTGGCAAGCCCAACCCGAGGATCACCCATGGAGAGAAAACTCAAAATTGAGCCTATTCTTGTTGGCTCACCAACATTGGACATCCTCCCCTGTCAAAGGTCTACAATAAGTGACCCTTAGCTAACAAATTAGAGTCCTACTCCTCTCTCATGGCTGAGCTTTTTAATGGGGCATGCTCACAACCAAAATGGAGACACACATAAAGCTTGACGAAGTCCTGCTAAATCAATTTCTAATCACTCTCACAGGCTTGCAAAGGTCATCCCCATCATTCCTAGGCATTTACCCCATCTACAAAATCCTAATTTTGCCTATGAAATGGAATCAACTTCACCAAAACTCCATTTTGAACCTTCAATAAGCTTCCCCATAGCCTAAAACTTATTTCCTGATCGAATCCCTCTTCATGTAGCCTCTAACCTAGAGCTAGGCCAAACCCGATCCACCTTTTGGTCAAACACATACCTAGGTTTGGACTCAACTCAAATTGGAGCAAGGATGAGGTGGGCCGCGTCCCCACAAAGCTTCTAAATTGCCCAATCGAGGTCTCACCTCTCGGACTAAGGTAAAAATCCCAAACTGGGAAGAGATGAAATAATTCATGTCCACTTAGTTGTATAGATAGGTTCGTATCACTTAGATGAAAAGCATATGAGCAAAACCCATGTAATTTGGTTGAGAATTAAGTGAGATCTTAAGATTAGAATATGAACGGCTATTGGGTTATAATCCTGCACGGACGATGAAAGTAGTTCGTCGTGTATTCAAAACAGACTGCGTAAATTAAGTTGAATGACGCTACGGTTCAGATCATAACACCGCGGGTCAGCCCAAGTCAGTGGTCGAGGTGTAAAGCGCGGTGAATCGGTGGGCGACGCGCTAGACTTCGACGGATCCAAGGTTGACAAGACGTCGACATTTTTAAGTGGGAAATTAAGGTATTTTGGTATAAAATAAATCCAATAAATGCATATTAAAATAAAAAAGATTATATCTCAGCAAGAAAAAAACACAAAAACAAAGTAAAAATACTTCTGAGCTCAGTGAACAAAGGAAAAATTAATAAAATTAAATTAAGAAATGTTTATTATATATTTAATTTTTAATTAATTAAATACTTCAGAAGATATTTTAATTATTTAAAATTAATTATAAATTATCATGACATGGAATTTTGAGGGTTTATTTCCCCTATGGTTAAAGATGTCATCTCATTTTTCCAAGTTAAAATTGCATCTCTAACATCAAAAGCCCTAATTTTCATGACATTTGACATTATTTTCATAAAATAATTATATTAATAAAGGTTATAAAAATAAAAAGTAAAACGTGATATGATAAGAGGGACAAAATACACTTAAATAAAAATAAATATAAGGTATAAAATTATAAAATGTATTTTATAAGTAACATTATATTAAAAAAATTAAATATTATAAAAAATTAAATATAAATCAAAATGACATTAAATTCTTTCTAATTGACTTTCTTAGTTTCAACAAGTTTTGTAAAATTTTGGAAGTCAGAGAACATATTTTCAATAGTTAAATACATTTTCATTGCAATTTCATAATTTGTGACTTAAATAATTACAAAAAAAAACAAACTTTAAAAATATAAAACCACCTCTGAATTATTAATTTGCTTTTGGGTGAATGATCATCAAAGTGTAACAACAAATGGAATCATGGTGACATAATTAGCAAGGTGTTTACCATAGAGTTGTTTCAAATGTAACCATTGCTAAAGTGAAATTTGTTAACCATTCAAAGATTTATTAGACTAATACTTTGTAAAATGAAACAAATTATCATGAAGAGTTAATCTCATTTGAAAAAAAAAATGAAGAGGATGCTTAGCATTTAGTATTGTCACATGCATCTTAATAATGGATTACATTATGCAAGGTAATTGAGTATCGCAATACTTATGAGGGCATAATTTTTAAAATCAATCATACAAAAACAATTAGGATGGACAATAAATTTATCATTCTCTTAAAGTTAATGTTAAAAATAAGATGAAATGTAACTAGACCACTTTTATGCCTACAAAAATGACTAGTACATGGCCTAGCCCCACCACTATTGGCACTCATTTTGCTAAACTATTAAATGTTATTAAAAACAAAAAAGAATCAAAGAGAACTTATATTTTGAGCATCATGATAAGTTTATGTATAATATCATTGTAAGGTTTAATCCTATTTTTGATTTATTTTAAAAACAATATCTTGAGAATATTGTAGATAAGATGTTTCTAGCTGAAAAAGAAATAAAGTATAAGAAAGAAAATTATTATACACTTATGATGTTTTCAGTGGTTTATATAACAATGATAAAGAATTGGATGGTAAGGAAGATTTTCTTTATATATGTATTATGTAATGTGGAAAAAGGTGTAAACTTGTCATTGATGGAGGGAGTTCTTTGAATATGACATCCTTTGATGCATCAGTATTGTATCAAGTGAGAGGGATTATTAGAGAATGAAGCTAGTTTGAAGTTTGAGGAATCATAACGACAATACAAAGATAAAATATAATATTATCATGAGGAAGGTGTGATAAGGACATCAGTGATTTAGGTGGGGGAGAATCTCACTTGCTGGTACGAGCAAGGAGCTAATCATTTATTTTTGCATACTTTATAAGCTAACAGCTTTTGGAAGGAAATGAAACATATCATCATTTTTTTTGTGGTTATAAAAGATTTTATAAAAAAATTAGACACATTTAAATGACTTTAGATAATTATAGAATTTTCTAAACCCTTTCAGAATCATTTGATATATAGAAATAATGTAGAGTATTTTAGAATCATCCACACAAGATGTAACTGAAAAACTTCTATGTGGAATGTAGGGGCTTATAAATAGAAGCCATCATCTCATTTGTAAACCATCCATAAAAAGAATATAAGCTTTTAGCCTTGTAAAGATATCTCAAAGTATAATATATTTACTTCCCCTTTTAGAGTTCTTATCCCCTCTTGAGCTCCCATTGTTCTAGCATTTTATTGTTGAAAGTAGATTGACTTCGCACAAAAAGGGTGTGCTGAGGTCACATAGTTTGCTTGAAGAAATTTAGTCCATAAAATTTGGCTATATTTTGAGATAACACATCAATTTTTTCCTGGTTGGTTTCCTGCTCAAAACTAGAACCCAAACTACTATGGTGCTCAAATTTTAAAATGATAATGAAATGTATTTGTAATTATGCGTAATTTATGAAAAAAGTGGGTAAGCTTTGTAAGACTGTAAAACTAATAATTAAAAAGTAAATACATATTTTGTTACACTAATTTTGATGATGAATTCATTATACTTGAAACCTCTATTTTATTGATTTGAATTTATTTTAATTAGAAAAGGCTAAGAAATCATTCTTTAAAAGTTGTCTGATAAAACATTAGAGAATTACATCAAACATAACAATAATAAATTTCTAAAATGTATTTGATTAATTTTTTTTTTGCATTTGCTGTTGCACTCCATGATGCTACTGTTAGTGATAGTGCCCTAGGCCTATTATATGGATATGTATTTTGAACTTTTATGAATATTTTTCTATTTTAATTAGCATGTTTATGATAGAAGAAGAACCTTGAATAGTTTCATGTTTATTATGAAGATTATTCTAAATATCCATAATCGCTTATTGTTGTGGGAATGACAATAAATAAAGATTAATATAAAGTTTGATGGATATTCATGAGATGAATATATGTATGAGGATACACATCGATTTATATGTATTTATTGGAGAACAAATATTGGATCGACTCTCTTTGAGATTAAATCATGGATATAAGTCATATGTTAATCTCAAGTCAGTAGTGACATCGAATCCTCCGACTCGAGATTGTCATGGTTCTCAACATGAGGAATATTATGTTTAGACATAACCCAACGTTGTCTTTGACCGGATGACCATAAAGATTATGATTGGGCATAATGTGAATCATGTAGTGAGATACGAGTAATCAAGATGGAATTTATCCCTCTTATAATAAGAGAGATATCTCCTGGCCCCTCGAATGATTTAGATCGAGAATTGTGTGGCCATACTCAAATGAATTGATGGAGATCAATCGCATTTATTTTATCGATCTAATCGAGAGTCGAGAAATTAAAGATAGAGAGATATAAGGTTGACATTATTCCATGCCTTATATTCTATCATGATATCACGTGATAAAAGGATTATGTCATTAACAATCAGAGTTGTCTCGGATCTCGAGACTATTCATACTAACTTGGTAGTTATAGTGTCTTGCTAGAGACCAACTATAACTTGTAGGTTTTTAAATGATGATTTAAGCCTACTGCCAATGTTAATTGAACCTATAGGGTCGCACAAAATTTGAATGGACTAGAATGGTTGATGAATATTCTCTCTCTTGAGTAATTTATAATAATAATGAAGAGGTGTCATGAAATGGTGCCACTTCAATTAAAAGGAGGGGTCATGGCTTATGAAGTCAATTTTTTTTATTCCTTTTGAACTCTTGCAAGAGAGGAAGAGAGTTCTTTTGGTTTTGGAGAAAAACCCGTTTCCGATCTAGCAGCTTGGAAGCCATTTGGAAATCCGTTCGAGTGTGGATACCGGTAGAGGGCGGTGGTTTCACGCCTTAAAGATCCGAGGAAATCTAAGAGTAGAACTCTTGCATGGTATGATTTCTTGCACTTCTTTTTGGGTTTATGTTTTGATTTGTATGAGCACATGAGATCCTTGGTGGTTTTGGGGAAATGACTTTAATATGCGTTTTAATTAATTTCGCTTCCGTTGCGCATGATCCCCAAAATCCAACAGCTACAATGACATTCCACGTGATGAAATTAAAACTATCTAAAAAACTTGTCTTTAACCAATTAAAAGGCTTATGTTTCATTCATTTTTAAGTGAACCATTCACAAACAAAACTTCTAAGCTTAATTTTAAACAGTTAAGCACAAGAAGGCTATTGTATAATTGTTTTTAGCTAATTATAATCTAAATTATATATTAGTAGTTGTTTATTAAATAACTAGAATGATTCTATCATGTTTGGCTCATTTTTTTCCCTGTTAGATTTTTGTCTCTTTCTTATATTCCATTCAAGCTTTAATGAGGCAAACACAAATGCAGTGGTCACGAATAATTTTTAGCACAAACACTAGGTTATAGGAATGTAATAAACCTAAAATATGCAATGCACTCAGGATGGTTAGTTCTCTCATGACATGTTTTGATTTATAATATTTTAAACCTTAATGATTCTTTTTCAAAATGCATTTTTTTTGCTATGACAGTTGTCTCCCATCTAATCGGGTTTAGGGGAATGAGTTTCCCTCCTCACAAAGATAGTGGATTTTAATAGCGGGAGTACTAATTGACACTTAGAGTGCTTTGCAATTTTCACTAGAAACTAGAGTTCAAAGATTCATCTGGGATCTTTATTTTTTGAAATGGCAATATGTGCCCTTTTGAGTGCAACTTCGATCATCTAAGTTACATTCTTCTCCATCTCTACAAATTATTTGTTGATAGTGAGTTCCCGATTACCATGGTCTATGATGTTTTTTAATTAAGTGACCGACTTCCACAATATCTTGTTTCTGATCCAGCACATTGTAAAAAGGAAAAAACTAAGTATTCCGTACTCTTTTGTATTTAATTTTTTTGTAAACACAATTCTAGTGGATTTGCTCGACTTTGAATATGCTTCGTGGTGTTTTCTCAATACTTTTTGATTAGATTTTGTTACCTTTTCACTTGTGATGAATAAGTAGGTTGTGTAAGGATATTAAAATATTGTAGAAATTGATTTTTAATCTTTAATGTGATTAATATTCTTCAAAGCTTCATTTACTTTTCATTTTGACAAAGTGATTAGTCAATATGTGCTGTGATCCATAATGAGTCGGAGAGCTGTGAAAGAACAACTAGAGTGTTCACATTGAACTATATGGTATGAAGCAAAAGTAAACGATAAGGAGATGCAAATAGAAAACAAAATAATCTTTGATGGGTTCAAATTGGGGTTTAAGAAATTAAAACTAGTTTAACCAAACTTTTTTATGCACTTGGGAGAGAGTAAAAAAGAGAGTTGTTTCTATTTGTCACTAGCCACACTTACAATTTAAAGTATTCATTTCTCACACACCACTTATATTATTGTAAGGGTTGGTAGCTTTGTAACTTGATTTTCCATCAATTTAAATATAATTAGTAGGATTTCTTTTAGAGTAAACCATTGAGTGTAGTTGTAAAACATTGGGACTAATCAACACAACTTAAAACTAACTTTACTTCCAAGCAATGAATAATTTTAGTAGGCTAGAACTTTTTTTAAGAGTTTAACTGCTCACTTCCTGTGGATTTGACAACATGGACTCAAAAGTCCCTTATAACAAAAGCGATGCGTACTCTTGCGTTAGGCCTGAGAGTGTTAATACACCTAGTCTTAATTCACTGATGAGCGAGGGCTTCGGGTCGAAGAGGGAGAGGAGTCTTCAGGCAGAGAGTTTATTTTTTTATTCTTTTTCCATATAATAATTTTACTTTATTATCATTATCATTATCATTATTATTATTATTTCATTTAAAGACACCAATTTGTGCATAATCAACTTCCGTTTGGAATCATATCACGTGGATGTCCTTCTTAGGAAAAATCAATGTTCCGGACGTGCGCAACTCATTTTGTCATTCGGGGTCATTTGAACAGATTCGTAGACGATTGAAAAATTTTAGATAAGTTCCGTGCGCGACACAGCGAATAATGTCTGAGACCCAATTCTAGTCATCTGACAAGCAAAATGCTGACCTATATTGGCCTAAGCAAGAGTCAAAGTCTAGCAGGCGCTCTCAGCAGCTTGACTCTTAACATATGTCGGAGGGTCGCAAGCTCAAGTCAAGAATGCATCAGATTTGGTTTATGTGAATTTTGATTTATGGTTGATTTTTTTTAAATATGATCTTAATTTTGGTTTAATGGTGAAGTGTATGTGGTGTTTGTGTGTGTGAACGTGTATGTGATATGTATTGTGGTGTTTCAAGAAGTAAGAACCTCCAAGTCCAAAAGATATTCTTAAGGCATTCACATTCCTTATAATAACTCAACTTGAGTTTCGATATGTCTGTTCTAGTAGACTCAACTAAATGTTGAAGATTTGAAACCACACATATGAGACTACAATGAGTTAAGAAGCGGTTCAAATTTATAAGTTGTGTGGGGCCTAATACTTGTCCCCTAGGATAGGCTAGATCGTAGACTCTAGAGAGGGAAACAAACCTCACAAAAACTGAGGTCAACAATGGAGTTTAATAAGAAATACAAAATATTGATGTCTTATCATCTCACTCCCGCTAACCATTTATTTATTAATTTTGTTCGGATATAAAAATACAACTTTAATCAAATGCTAACACATGAACCCTATAACTAGGATCCAATATAGTCATGTGTGAATGGCCCCTAGGAACTCATGCTCAAGAGTCTCACTTGAGTTGATTGATGAAGTGTAAATTAATTTGTAGGGTTGCTCGAGCTGCCCAAAATGAATTGACTTTTATGCTCGGGCAAATGCCTCTAAAGAGAGTTTAAGCTTAACAGACTACTCAATTGAGTGACTCCTTGGCCATAGTTAACATGCTTGATCAGGCAAACTTGCTAGTGTTGGGAGACACATTCCCATCAAACAAGTGTCTTTATATTCCAAGGGAGTGTGCATCAACCTCCTTCATTTGGACATATTCATATATTAGATGTACAAGATGTAAGCTTTTGAATTTTTTTTTTCTGAGTAGTTGGTCAAATAATCAAGATCACTTGATTTCCTTCATCTCCACTATTTTCCCCTCTTTTTCTTGCTTGTAGCTAAAGCCCAAGTAGAAGAAAGTCAATTAGCGGCTAAAATTCTAACTTTTTGGTTAATTGTTCATTATTTTCCATATTTCCCCCCTGGTCAGATCTTCCTCGTTCCGCGCCGGCGATTCCCATTACCGGGAAGCATGGCTGTGCCAGTGGTCCGCTTCCCCATAGTGCTTGCGATCCGTCTGATGGGCTTCACAGCTGCCGTCCTAGTTATCGCTTGGGCCATGCACTTCCGCGGCGGCATGGCTCTCATCTCCGATAACAAAGATCTCATCTTTAACGTAATGTTTCTCTTCACCCTTCAGTCCTTTCATTCCCTATCTGGTTTTTTGATTTGGTACATTTTGCCGATTCCTTGATGGCCTCGAAGGAGTCAGTAAAATCAAGCCTCGAACTGCTGAATATGACCTAAGATACGCTAATTTTTCCTTGCTATTGTGCATGTCTTGTATGGGGTTCCTTTTATAATAAATTTGTTTTGTGTTTCATCTCTGGTTCGGTTCAACAAGGCGTTTGCATTTTGGAGTACAGTAAGTAAAACGAGCTGTTTGATGTTCTTAATTCAATGATGCAGAAGTTTGAATTCTTAAGTGCTCTTCTACGGTTTATTTCAAAATTTATTATTTTAATTGGTATTTGATGTTCTTTTTTGCTTATAAACGTTAGTTCTCAAGTTTAATGTAATCATGACCCTTATTGCTTTTAAAATTGGAAGATTCACATACTTACCACTCAATTTTAATTTTTGTGGTGATAGAATGAGCTCTAAGAAGCTTTAGTTTCAGATGTGCTTTGTGGCAGGAATACTTGTTTCATGGAGCTAGGTTTTCTTCGGGTCTTGGTGAACACCGCAAAATGTTATTCTATGCTTTTGAGGCAAACAGTTGGATTCTTCTATGCTATTCTATGCTCAATTTAAGGTTATAATGCTAATTAGTTGATGTTTCCGCTTACATGGATGGATTCTGCGGCATAATGGAACGGCTTGTCATAGAGCATTTAATATTAGTGTTTATATTTGTTTGTATGAGTATTAAAATGATTAGTTTCAGTTGTGCTTTACATTAGGACTACTTGTTCAATGGAATAAGGTTTTCTTGGGATCTTTATGAACACTTCAAAAGCTTTTCCCTTTAATTGGACTTCTATTTTACTTTCCTAAGATGATGTCATGATAATTTTGATGGAGAAAATCTTATGATTTAAACTCTTTAATATTATTTCAAAAACTAAAAAGATGCCTAAGGAGTGGAGAAAGAGTATTTTGATTCCCTGTTTTTAAGAATAAAGTGGATGCACAAGAGTATGCAAAATATAGAGGAATTAATTTCATGTGTTATACTTTAAAATCAATTTGGATTTATGCCAGGAAAGTCTACTATGGAAGCCATACATTTATCGAGAGGTCCTATGAAGAAGTACAAAGAATAAGTAAGATTTACTTATGATTTTATTGATTTAGAAAAACTTATGATGAGGTGCCGAGAGAATTCCTTTGGAGACTTATAAAGAAGAAAGATTTTGATATGACTTATATTGAAGTCATTAAAGACATGTATACTAGAGCTGTTACTTTTGTTTGAACAGAAGGAAGCTTGAACAAGTATTTTCCAATTTCAGTTGGATTACATCTAGGATCGACTTTATGACCATTTCTTTTTGCAGTAGTTATGGATGCTCTTACCAGACATTTGCAGGAGGATGTATCTTGGTGTATTTTTTTTGCTGATGATATCCTTCTTGTGGATAAGACTAGAGAAAGAGTTCAGGAAAAACTTGAATTATGGAAGTCTACATTGAAGTCTAAAGGCCTTCGTTTGATTAGATCTAAAACTGAATGCATGGAATGTTTTAGTAATAGTAGTTTTAGTGACAGAGTTGTAACTATGGGTGAACAAATCATTAAAAGGTGTGAACGTTTTAGATATCTCAAGTCTCTTGTTCAAAATGATGTTGATATAGATGGGGATGTTATTACTTGAACAAATCATTAAAAGGTGTGAATGCATCATACGTATTGTGTGATAGAAAAGTACCGCTCAGGCTTATGAGAAATTTTATAACTTGGTGATGACCTGCAATGCTTTATAACACAGAATGTTGGCCCTTAAAAGAGAAGCATAAAACAGAGTGAAGTGTTGTTGTGATGAGAATGCTTAGGTGAATGGGCGGCTTGACACTTAGAGATAAAATGCTAAATGAATATATCTGTGATAGGTTGGTGTAGCTCCAATGGAGGACAAGATTAGAGAGAGTTATCTTAGATGGTTTATTCACATTAAACGTCAACCATTTGATGATCCTATTAGGAGAGTAGATGTTTTAGATTCGGCTTATCTTGAGAAGGGCAGAGGTAGACATAAAGCGACTTGGGCATATTACATAAAAAATAATCCTAATCTGGTAGAATTAAATGAGAATATGACACTTAATAGGATACTATGGAGAAAAAGGATACATGTACCCGACCCACTTAGTGGGGTAAAGTTTTGTTGTTATTGTATTAATATTGATTCCGGGAGAAGAAAGATTGGCATTGGGTAGCACAGTTTGATGGACTGGAATTTACGTTTTAGATGATACAAATAAATGGTTATTTATATAACAAAATGATGCACTTGCTCTTTAGATGAGAAGCTTGATATTACGAACAATGATGAGTGGAAACTCTTTGATGTACTTCTTTTGGAAGTAATTTGTTTGATGCTGTAGAAGTATGTAGCAATGATGAAGACCATTGCATGTTAAAATATGGTTGTCAGATTTGTACGAGATACCGCCAGCATATAGACGGGCATAAAATTAACAATGATGGAATACCTAAACAATGTCAAACACAACCAGGAATTAATTCGTCTCAATGGAGATTAGTTTTGATGATGAGGTATGTATCTAAGTTATGTTGGCTTCATTATCGAACAGTTGTGAACCTATAAGGACTATTGTGGGGAATTTTATAAGGAATTCAAAACTAATATTTAATGTTCTCCTAAATCTTATTCTTATCGAGAAGGTTCTTAGGAGAGATTTTGGAGTAGTGTTAACATTGAATTATACTTTAAATCTTAAGAATATGGGTTGGTGTTTTGAGAATCACTCCAACAAGGTATTGATAATAGAGAGAAATTGAAGAATCTCAGAAGCGAAGGTAGGAATGGATATAAGGTGGAGTGCTAAAGTTGTGGTAAGATTATTCACTTGAAGAATTTTAGATTACTGAAGTAAAACAATGATAAGAATGATGATATGGTGAATAAAATTCGTGAAAAATAAATGATGCTTGAATTTTATCTGTTAATATTCATATTGATTCCTGGGTGCCATATTCAGGCCCTTTTCAGCCTACTGCTTACTACGAAACCTTGAAGAACTGTGTTACTAGGAATCATTGAAATATTTATCTAGTTGATGACAACTCTTTGGATTTTAATGGTGTTGGCAACGTCACGCTGAAAATGGTTAGCTGGGTAATTTGGGGGATCCATAAAGTGAGACCTGTGTCTAACTTTACTTGATTTCAGTATGATGACTTGATGAAGGGCATAAGGTGACTTGTAAAATCATCCAGTGAGCTTTGTGATTTTTAAAAAAAATTGAAAATTTAAATCACTATTGATAGTAGAGATATCGTTGCAGCTGTTAATTCCGTTACAAATTCTAATATATGGCACTGTAGGTTTAGGCGTATGAGAAGAGAGTAAAAACACTTAATTTATAAGGCCAGCTTCCAATATCTGAATTTTATTGGGCTGACCTTGTGTGAAGATTGTATATTTAAGAAGCACAAAAGGTTGGGTCAGTAAAAGCAAGAAGAGAGCTTAAAGATGCAAAGCTTGAGTTTGTGCATATATGTGTATGGAAGTCACACGCAATTACTGTTGTTGGTGGTTTTAAGTATTATGTAAACTTTATTGATGACTAAGCAGGAATCTATTTGCTTTACTCTCCTAAAAATAAACTGTTTTATACTCCTAAGAAACGGAAAACTATGATTGAGAGCAAAATGGATTTGAAGGAAGTGATTGAAGTCGATTAATAAAGCTACATATATAGATGATGATTTTAAATGATATGGTGTGGATAATGACGTAAAAATGAAGAAGATCATTCTAGTAACACTTGAACAAAGTATTGTTGAGAGGATGAACAAAATACTGATTGAGCATGTAAGATCATGAGATTGCATGCTGGTTTACCAAAGGTGTTGTGAGTTGAAGCTATCAGCAGTGCAACTTATTTGATCAACATAAGTCCTTCAACACTATTGAATTTCATAATTTTATTGAAGCTTTGGAGTGATAATGACGTGAGCATCTATTTCTTATAAGTGTTTAGCTATCTTTCCAATATTTTTATTGATTGTACTATTAATTAAAGTTGATGTCAAATTTAAAAGGTGTTTCTTTTTTGGTTGTGGTGATAACAAAAATCAAATGTTTATTTGGATCAAAGATGTGATCTTTAATAAAGAAATGAAAGCAAACTCTAAACGCTCCTAAACTATGATGTTGAATGTGATCACTTTGAGAGTAATTCATGTTATAGAGATTGAAAATTATAGTTATTGTAGAGCAGATAATTTATTCTCTGAAGATCACTATTGCTCCAATGAGATGGTTTACCAGGATGTCAAAGCATCACAAAGCTACTCTCTTGAGTTGTATTATATTTATTTAGTAGATCAGGGTGAAGCCGAAATTTATCAGAAGCAATGAAGAATAAAGAATCAATTAAGCTCGAGTTGGCCATGAATGATTAGATTGGTTCGTTGTTATGAAACTTTGCCATGAACAGAATTATCACAAGGAAAGAAGGCATTGTAGCATAAATGAATATGTTGAATTAAAGAAATACCTTATGGTAGCAAATGGTACAAGGCAATGTTAGTTGAAGGTTTTTAACAGAATTATTTCCTTGACTATATGTAAAATTTCTTTGTAGTGCTGAAATTAATTATATTTAGGATGATACTTAAACTAGTATTAAGAGTATTTTGGACGTAAAGATAGTCTTTCTATGTGTTTACTTGGAGGAAAAAAAAATGCTCGAAGCACTTATAAGGATTCATAATACAACAGGAGGATAGAATGATATGCAAACTTAAAAATTGTTTGTATGGTCTCAAAGAGGCACCAAGATAGTGATATAAGTTATTTAATACTTTTATGGAAAGTAATAATTTCATTATAAGTTATTTAACACTATGTGAAAACCTTGTATAATTCCTATATTATTTTAGTGTTGTGTATTCATTATTTATTAATGGAAGGTTATAGCAAACAAAGAAATTGATAAGTTAAAATAGGCATCATCTAAGAAGTTTCAATGAAGGACTTGGATGCCACTAAATAAATCATTGGGATGAGAATTACAAGAAATAATGATATATTAAAATTGTTATGAGAAGAATATGTGATGGTGGCGCTTAGCAGTTTTAACTTGTAAAGTGCCAAATCTAATAATACTCATTTGGATAGTCAGCGTAATCTATCAAAGAAACAATCAATTTCAACAGCCATATGAAAAATATACCTTATGCTTCAACCATCGGCAGTCTTATAATGCTATGTTGTATATCATACCTGACATTGCCCAAGCAATGGGGTTTGCAAACTGCCAAATTAACTATTTTTGCAAATAGCATTAAGAGGCAAAGAAGTGGATTCACATTTATCATAGTTTCATTGTAGATTAAGTCGTAAGTTTTGGAAACTCTAACTTGTAACTATAGGAATTTGTTGATGTTAATATAGGTAAATATATTGATTGTAGGAAAAGCATGCAGTGGCGATATGAGGATTGATTAGTCTTCAAGTGCGAGTGATGTGGATCAAGGAGCAGATCCCGGACCGGTTTGGTCCAAGTGAGGGAGGGTCGGTCAGCCCTTTATTAAGGGCTAGGGTTGCCACCCACTCCTAATAGCGGCAAGGGTAATTTCGACTGTTTGTTTTATTAGGTCGAGGTCATTTCTTGATTATAAATATGTATTTGTTTATTGTATTACGGGCATTTGAGTTTTGTGAAGCCTTGTGCCCCCTTTGTGGTTTCTGGATGGTATCTTGTATTTTTTATTTGATTAGTTCATCTCATTTTTGTTATGATTTTTTTCTCTCTCGGATTTTTTTGTTTGTTGTTCTGTGGAAACTTCTCCGACTCTCTTCTCCAATATCATTTGGTATTAGAACTAACCTAACTCTATTTTAATTCTAGGGTTAACAAAATCTTCTCAAACCTAAACTCCCATAGCTAAATCATGACCTTACCCTAATTCCCCTTTGCTAATTTCTGCACCTTAAATCAACCCCGCACACTATTTTTCACCTCCCAAACCTTAGCCCACCAAACCATAGCCAAATCTTGACTTAACCCTAATTCTCGTTACCAATTTTCAAAATTAGCAACATTTTATAATTTTTCTACACCTTCAATCAACCCCATCCACCCCCACACCTTCTAAACTTAAACCCACCAAACCATAGCTAAATCTTGACCTAACCCTAATTCTCACTTGCTGATTTTCAAAATTTGTAATCTTAATTTTTTTTTTTCTGCGCCCTAAATTAGCCCCATACACCCATTTCATCTCCCATGCTTATACAATAGCCATGCCACTGAGGAATTAAGTGCTGGAAATTGAAGGCCCTCCAATTCTGAAAGTTTACAACAGCTTTTCCACCTTCAAAGTGGCCGACCTAACGCTATATCATGAAGAGTCGAAAGTTTCGACATATGAGATTGAAGTTCCACCAACCCTGGTAGATTAACGTGGGGCGAGGAGGGGACCCCAGACTGTTTCGGTCCAAGTGAGGGAGGGTTAAGTAGGGCTAGAGTTGCCGCCCACTTCTAATGGCAGCGAAGGTATTGTCTTATGTTTATTTTATTAGGTTTAGATCCTTTGTTGACTATAAATATGTAGTTGTTTATTGTATTAGGGATCTTTTTTCCTTTGAGTTTTGTGAGGGTCCGTGCTCTTTTTGTGATTCCCGGATGGGTCGAGTTTGTATCCACGGCGTTAGGTGGTGCCAACTGTATCCTTACACTGTTGGTGGTGATATCTTGGGTCTCTTTCCTTTGTTAATTCTTCAGTTGGTGATTTATGTATCCCAATCGGTTGCGAGAGTGGGAAATTTTTATTTCTTGTATCTTTTATTTGATTAGTGCTTCTTGTCTTTGTTTTGGTTTTTTTTTTTCCTTGTCTTGAATTGTTTTCTGGATCTTTCTTGCTGAATATTCTCAAACACCACCCCCCTACAGTGTAATGGAGCTTGTTAACTTATACCTAGTTTTAATCCTACAAAGGAATTACACTATGCTGATTTAGTCGTAGGTCGACCTTTTGAAGCGGCATATCATTGGGATGCAGCCATTAATTGGGTGAACCTTTATAAAATTTTCACGGTATTTTTGTACACTGATTTTTTTTTTTTTTTTGTTTTCTGCGTCACCTTATTTTGTAAAGGTTTGTATGCTTAATTATAGAAAATTTTATGTTACCTTTGTAAATCTTGCATGTAAATGTACTATTTTTCTTGAAGTTTCTTTACTCCTTGTCATAATATATTTCTTGATTTGCTTCTTACCCGTATGTTTATTTTGACTTTTATAAGTGTTTCAGGTGCATCCTGTATTAATGGTGATTGGTTTTGTGCTCCTAAATGGTGAAGGTATAATTTTGCTTCCTTTTAAATTTTATATTTGAGCAAGGACCAGGTAATTTTTCTTGTATTACATTCCATTTTGTGGGGTGGTGTGTATTAGAGTGACTCACTGTGCCCCTGTAAGAGAGAGAGAGAGAGAGAGAGAGAGAGAGAGAGAGAGAGAGAGAGAGAGAGAGAGAGAGAGAGAGCATAGGAAAGGTATCCCGATTTAAATTAGTGATTGGAAAATTGTTAAGGTACTCCATGGAATTTTTTCAGAATGATCGGATTTGAACCTGCTCTTGCCTTGTATGTAGGACTAGCTTGGTTGGCACATTTGGCTGCTTCTTTCTTTGCTTTGGTTTAAAAGATCCTAATATTAGTAAAACACTTGAATTAAGTTTAGGTGCTATTATTTCAATTTGATGACAAGTAATGAATTTGAGGTTAATTTATTACATCCTGCTGTATTTCAAATTTCGTTAAATAGTTTATTTTAAACTTTCCTCCCTCTCAAGTTGCTTTAGCTGTCTTAAAAGCACCGCACACTTACAATACCGTTTTGGCGGAGCGGGAAGATTTGGTTGAAATTTTATGTTATCAGAAGAGGAATTCTGCTTTAGTTGCAGCACATCACTATATATAACAACCCAATGCAGGTGACCTTTAGGGGCATTGACATACACTGCGCACTTTATTATGTATTTACATATCACACACCTATGCTTTCATTTTTACGCAGCATCAAATATTTAATATCCCAGAAAAAAATGGTACCATTACCACTTCTGAAAAGCGAAATACACATTTTCATACACAGATTTAAAGCACTAAAGTGCTATGTATGAAAATATGGAAGTTTAGGTGTGAGATATGTAAATACATAAGCATTGTGTTTGCTACCTATGTAAAGTTCCGTTACATTTATGCTTTTGGAAAACAATTTAGTTCTCAACCCGCCCTTCATGGTTTATCTTTGTGCATGATTGCAGCCATTTTAGCGTACAGGACAGTGTCAGGAACCAAGAACTTCAAGAAGGCAGTGCATCTTGCGATTCAACTTCTCGCCTTATTTTTGGGCTTGATTGGCATATGGGCAGCTTTGAAGTTCCACAATGATAAAGGAATCGACAACTTCTACAGTCTTCACTCTTGGTTGGGCTTGGCTTGTTTCTTCTTATTTGCTATACAGGTAGAGGTGTAAACTAGCCGAGCTTAAGCAAGCACAGTGTTTTTGATAGACCTATACCATTTTCTCCTGCCATGTGATGCTTTCTCCATTCCCACCGTAACAAACTTTACACAGCTCTCCACCTTCTATTATTATCTACTTTAGCTCCTGTACTCAACTCTAATGTTAAGACAAAAGCATTTTGGAAATGTATGGTACCTCAGGTTTTGTTGTTGCCTTTACCAGTAACCTTAATTCCATGTACCGCAGGTTCAATTCTTCTTCACTGCTGCAGATTCAATCTCTCAGTTTGATCATATTCGGCTCGTTCAAAAAAATTTTTGTTTGAAATTCGCTGATCTTCAAAATGTGAATATTTTGTTTGTGTTTGTCTCGATTTGAATTTGTTTGTGTTTGTCTCGATTTGAATTTGTTTGTTTGTTTCGGCTTGTGTTCTGCTCGAGTTTAGCTCGAATGATTTAAAAATAATATATATTAAAAATGGAATAAAAATTGATATTAAAAGATTATGACAAGTATTTATTTATTTGTTTATTTAATTCGAGCTGAGCCACTTACGATCTAATAAAAATCAGTTTGTGTTCAACTTGTTTATAAATAGAGCTAAAAAAATTCATTTGTGTTCAGCTTGCTTGCCTAACGAATTAATCCAACAAGAACAACTTAAACAAGCCAAATATGAGTCTGTGAAAAATGAGCTCTTTTTGACACGTACACTTTCCTCAACTCACAATTCTTCTATATTGTTTTATTCCTTCTTTCTTTTGCCATGATTGAACCGTCTTCTGCTTGTTTTTTCTTCAGTGGATTGCTGGTTTTGTCACTTTCTGGTATCCGGGCGGCTCCAGGAGCAGCAGAAGCTTCTTGCTTCCATGGCATGTCTTCTTCGGCCTGTACATATATGCGCTCGCTCTTGCTACAGTTTCTACTGGTCTTTTAGAGAAAGCCACATTTCTCCAGATGAGCAATGTGATTTCTCGGTATTCATCTGAGGCTTTTCTGGTGAATTCTCTTGGGATGTTACTTGTGGTTCTTGGTGGCACTGTTGTCCTTGCGGTAATTGCGCCTCCGAATGTGAAGAGTGATGGCCCAAGAGGTGGCATGGAATAAGGTATGAGCTGATGAACGATTCTGTGCCATTTTTTTATTTTAGTTTTGTCTGCTTCATGTAAAAGAATCTGTGGTTTTTTGTGACGATTTTATGTATGAGATCAACTGGTCATTTTTATTTTTTTTTGGGTTGCACACAGAAATTTACAGATGTTGGGAGTAAGAATGAGAAGAAAAGATAGTAGAAATATTAGTGAGAATATTTACAATTTGAGAATTTGGTCGAGTATAATTTAGTTGAGCAGTTGTTTTCTGGGATGAATTCTTACAATACTTGTGCTAGTGTGATTCACGTTGTCTTGAATCTAATTTTATCTTGTGAGGTATGATCAAGGATCGGAGCGGTAGAAACTAGAGGAGAGAGAAAAAGAGATATAGAAAGAGGAAGAGCACACACAGACTTCCCCTGTGGGGTCGAACCATGGTATTTCTGGGCTCTGTGACCTATTTTATATATAAAAATATATATTACAGAAATGCGAAGAGAATACTTTCTCTAGATAGTAGGTCTAGATTAAGAGCCAGAAAGCTCTCATTACATGTATGGGGCCCTCTATTTATAGAAGATAGAGGATTACCAAGATGGAAATTGCATCTTTATCCCTATTTTTATGAGGGGGTTACATGATATTGTCCTTTTTTCATATTTATAATTGACTTTGACATCTTTTGATGTTTCCAGATCTTCGCTCGGTGGATTTTTTTTTCGGTCGATCGAGATGTTGTTGGTCGACAATTTTGCCTGGATGCCAGGCGACCCTTACTTTAAGAAGCTATTTTGGTTTGAATGCAGTGGATTGGCCGACCGGTTACTTGAAAGACGGTGATTAACCATAGGTGGCCGACTGACCCCTTGCTGATGGCAGGCCAGGGTGGGCGGCTAGCTAGAAGGTTCTGTGTTTGATGGTAGATTGAAGAGCCATAGGTCTTCACATTTTCTGCCATACATGATTGTTGACTTTCGATCGACCAAGAGGACTTTGGCCGGTTTTCCTTAGGTTGTCCAATCGGCCTTGAGTTCTCCGGCCAAACATTAGCATATGATCTGGTTCGTCAGGCTGCTTAGAGATCCTCTGACTTATTTAGCCGTCACGAACTTCGTCGGTGAAAGGGCATTTCGTGGTCCTCTGACCTTTTTAGTCACATGTTCTTGTTCCGAGTAGAGTTGGATGGTTATGTCCAATTTAGGACAATCAACCGGTTCCAGTTTGCCGGCCGGGAGAATAAAGTCAAGAATTGTAAGCGCTTGTTCTTCATTGCCTCGCTATTGAGTGTTGGGGTGTCAAGACAAGTTTGTTTGGTGACATTTTCCAGAAGAAGAAAGGCATTGGTTGCTCTCATGTCGTGGGGGCCGATATTGAGGGCCAGCTACTCTTAGTTTCCTAGTACACCGAGTTCATGAATGTAAAAGCGTATGGTTGCATGATGACAGAGTTATGGGCTGTCTCAGATGCTGCAGAGGTCGAACGGGCAAAGGAGGTAGCTGCCCGGACGACTAAGAAAAAGGCCAAGACCAAAGCGACTGAGGCCGAACAGGAAGCAGCGGTGGCTAAGGGTAGGCTTACTAAGGCACCAGACAGAAAAGTCGGCCCAATAGGTGAGGATTTCCTTATTTCTACTTTTGCAACCATGGTTGTGATTCAACAAATTTCAACCAAAGAATTGACTATTATCATCAAGAAGCATAAGGCCCATACTAACTTCAATACTTATCTCCTCGATGCAGCTCCTTCTGGTCGCTGTGAAGCTGGGGTACCGTCCGGGGCCCGAGGATGGTTATGACAAGGAAGAATCTTTTGGAAAAGTAGAATAAAAGGAGGCTGCTCCTAACCATGGAGCTTTGTTTATCGATCTTTTGTTAAGAGTGAGGCCAGTCGATCAGCAAATCCTGAAGGGACCGAGTCTGAGACTGATCCTAAGATGGGAACTCACGAGGAGGCCCAACACTTCAAAGGCAAAGAGCCAGTTGCGGAGTCCACTCCCAAGCCCCCTCTATCCTAGAAGAAAATGATGGGTTCTCCTTCCGACTGGGTTCCTTCTTAGGAGCAAGGGGCAAAGATTTGAAATTCTTTGGATGGTCGGTTTATGCCATCGAACGGTTGATTGATTGGTACTGCAACTCACCATCTGGCAAGATCCACCCTTCCTCATTTATGGAAGTTATATGGTCGTAGGAATTTTGTGCAATCCTTTCAGAAGTTGGAGCAATCAGATCTATGTAAGAAGGTCGATCGGTACCCACTTGAATGCGGGGGCGGCCTCGCACCTTCAATCGATGGCCTTGAACAGTGTTGATGCTAGATGGATTGTCGTTGCGGAACGAGCTGAGGTCTTGCCCGGGCTTTGCTAGGAAGGTAGAGAAGCGGACCGTGGTGGTTGAGAAAAACTTGCTGCAACTTAATATGTACACCCAAAAATGGAATTTACGAATCTTGAACGAAACTGTCCTGACATCGTTACCCTCGATAGAAGAAGCAATGAAGAACTTGTGCTTCTATTCCTTGACCTTATCCTCCAGGCTGACATATTGGAATCGACCGGTTGTCCCGAATTGGACATAAATGTCCAACTCGATGCAAGTTAGAACATGTGACTAAATAATTTAGAGAACCATGGAATGCCCTTTCGCCGACAAAAGATAATGTAAATCATGATCGTCGCCACAAAATTCGGCTTTATTTACGCACGGAAGACCCTGTCTCGGTTAAGAATGGCTTCTAGCTCGTGGTATAAAGGCAGCTGCAAGCCATATCAAAATTGATCTCGATAGACTACCAGATCATTCCCATATCTCTCGATCACCCTCATTCGAACAGGTGGCTCTCAACCTGTTGGCTGGATTGAAAATAAAAATATCTTCAATAAAGGTGTCATCCGATGGTGATAGAATAAAACGTTCGGCTGTGGCCACTAGACTTAAGGTCTGGGTAGTTCTCTTAGGAGCCATCCGAGCGCCGAAGAAACGAGCAAAGAAAACTAGAATGACAAGCAGGAGAATCGAAAAATCAGAAAGGAAAGAATGGGAGGCACAATCATGGGCCTCTCAATCCCTATTTATAGGAATTCAACGAAAGTTTAAGCATCACTCGTGAAATTTGAGAAAATGTCTTGTTAACATGAAAATCAAAATTTACAAGTACAAAACATTTTATTTAGTATAAAAACATGATTACATGTAGACTTAGTCTGACATAATGTATTTACAAGTTAGTTCTCGGCCACCTCGATCATGGCTAAACCTCTTCTAACCAACCTCCTGTATAATATTTAATCACTGAGCTTGAATTGAATCATCGGTTGGCCTCAAAGTAAAAACTCTGAATGAGTGTGTCCTCCTTGAGTTCAACGACCACTCGGTGAAGACCGACTACCTCCCCGCGCATCTCCTCTAGCTTGCCTCGTGAGTCTTTATCATGTCGGGCCAAAATCTACTCCAATTCTTCAAGATGACATGATATGGTCTTAGTGGACATCCGACGTCCCTCATAATTTTTGCCCCGAGCTTCCTCAGCTTTGGTCAGAGGATTGACCAAATCCTCTTCATTACCACTTGGTTTAATGGGAATTAAATTGCCCTCAAAACTAGATCCCAGCCATTGACGCCTACCAATAGTTAACCGACGTAAAGATCCTCATTAATAAGAAGAAAAGTCAATAGGAAACACCAAACAAAGAGCAAAAAAACATTGAGAATTATTTACCCAAGTTTCGATTCACTTCAAGCAAGGTTGCCCTGCCCATGTTATAGGACGGAAAGTCATCTGTTGACCCCTTCTCACCAACTAAGGGTCATCTCTGCTGTCTCGTTGAGCATCGACCGTAAGGGAAAAGTTCACGAAATCCGACTGACTTGGGGCCTTGGAGGGAGTTTTTTATTGGCGGATCAGCTGTTAAACTGCCCCGCTCCTCCCCAATGTTGGGCGAAACTTTCGCCAATATACCGCGAATTGAGTCAGACGACTCCTCCGTCCTCACACCTTTGGCTGGCTTCGGCCTCTTGGCCAATTTCTTTCTTGACAGTTCACTCTTAGGACAACGCGATCTGATCCTAAGGACCGCCCGCATCCTAGCTTTATCAATGGATTTCATTGCAGAGTCGGATCCTTTCTCTATGAAATAACTGCAGATAGCGAGCGAGTGCCCGAGAAAGAAACACTCAAGATGATTGAGTTGCTCCATCTGCGCCCTGTATATGTATACATACATACCTACATAAGGGTCGTGGGTGCTGAAATCCATGGTCTATTTGTTACCTTAAAAAATGACTATTATAAGATTCATTTTATTGCATTTAAAAATTTGTTTGTTATTATCGCAGTTGTCCCTTTCAAGACGCAATAAAATTGAGGAAATTAAAATGTACACCCAAAAATGGTCTGCACGAATCTCCAAGCAGTCTGATGGACCAAGTCAAATGTTAATGTTCGGTTTGAGTACTCAAGGCCGACCAAACGATCTAAGTTCAACTGACCAAAGAATCTCTTGGTCGATTGAGAGCAAATAATCGTGTATGGTAAAAAATGTGAAGACCTGTAGCTCTTTAGTCTAGCAACCGGAACCCAACCTTCCAGCCAACTACTCTAGTCGGCCATCAGCAAAGGGTTGGCCGACCACCACTCTTCAGGTAACTAGTCAACCATCCTTGGACGGCCACCTAGGACTAACCGGTAGACCATCCTTAGCCGGCCACCCAGATACAACCGACTACTACATTCTTACCCGAACGACTTCCTAAAGGGTCGCCTGACATCCCGGTGAAATAGCCAGTTGACCGAATTAAGAATCCGTCGGTTGAAGAATCTAGAGACAAAAAAAAAAGCCAAAATCAATTACGAATACGAAAAGACAACAATATCTTGTAACCCCCTTGTAAAAGCAGGGGTAAAGATGTAATTCTCAGGTCTTCTATAAATAGGGGGGTCCAATACAAGTAAAGAAGACATTTTGGTTCTTGAATCTAGGCCCACTCTCTAGAGGGAGTTTTCACTCATTCTCGTCTCTGTAATCTCTCTTTTTATATATTAAATCAGTCACAGAGCTCGAGAATGCCTAGTTCGCCTCCGCAAGACAAGTCTGTGTGCTCTTTCTCTCTCTATATCTCTATATCTCTATCTCTCTTTCTCTCATCTTTTGTTCCTACGGCTCTGATCCTTGGAAACGCTTCACAAAACAGATTTAGATTCAACACATTGTATAATTTTAGAGATTTTTTTTCTTAATGCTTTGATTTTTGCAAATTATTTAACCATATTCTTATTCAGCTCCCAGATTGCTTATTAAAATCAACTTTTTTTTTCATCTTTTTAAGTAATTAGGCATACCCAATGCAAATGTATAATAGTGTGGGAGAGATTTTTGTTCTAGTACAACTTTTGCCCAATCAACACTTACGAAAAGTTTAATTCTCTCGTTTGATGACTTCATATTTTTAGCCTTTTCTTTTTTCTTTTTAATATAGCCTTGAGCCATCTTAGAATGGAGTCAATAACTTATGCGAACTTTTATTTCTAAGCCCTCTGACATTATAAGCAGACATTCTTTGACTCATATAGATGTTTTTAGTTATACCATACAATCTTTGAGTGTGGAACTATGTTTGTCCTCTATATGATATGTATTTTCTGAGCAATGGTATCTACAAGTAAGACCAATTTATAGGATATCTTTATAATAATCTTAGAATCTTAAAGGGCTCTACATATGTTGGATTTTGTTTGACTACTAAATATTCTGACACCCTTTTGCAAAGCTAGCTTTTTCCAAAAGAATCGTTTGAAGAACTTGGTAAATATGAGCGGGTTCAGTTAAAGGAATTTGCTTGAAGATTTAAACTTAGCGAACATAGTCAGATGAACTAGCATGAAGGCTTACAAGCTTCGGAGATATTCATGCGGTTTTTTTGGGTGGCTAAAAGCTCTAACATATTACCCCCAATGTACGGCTGATGAGTACTCTTGATACGGCCAGAATCAGATCATTAAGTGCATGGTCAGTGGGCGTGACCCATAAAGTCCGTGTAGTATTTAGGTTGTCCTATTGCTTAAGAAAATTCATTTCTAAATATATAGGACCATTATAGTGCTAGGCAGGTGTCATGCTACTAAGTTTTTTCAGAGTTGTGCCACCTTTAGATTTATGAATTTGTGGCAAAGTTCTATCAAAGTGCTAAAAAAACATAATTAAGTTCCTATTTGGCTTATTGACACTATTACAAGCCATCAAATTCTGAAAATAAATCTTGATCCCTTATATTATAAAACTAAACTTCTAAGAGTATTACAAATCTAAGCAAAGGTCTTAAACACATAATATGGATAGATCAGTGTCTTCACTTGACATTCTAGATCTAAGATTTTTGGTTAACAATGACCATAATTTTGTTACAATAATTAGTTGCTGTAAACTTATAATACTAAAGTCCTTAATCACATCATTAGATTAAATATGTTGGTTTACAGAAAATTTTAAAGTTAAAGACTGATTTGTTAAAATTTTAGGAGTTGTGTAAGGCTCCTTATAAAAGTTTTTTCCTGATTTTTAAGTAATAAATCTTTAAATCTCACTCCAATAATTACCTCGAATGCACAGTGGTTAAAAATTTGACTATCAAGTCGAAGAAAACTCGATGTTGTAAAATCTCTAATATATACACTTTCATCTTCCTTGAGCTTAAGTAGCTCCATGAATGAGATAACATATGGTTGCTCAATTTGATGTTTTGAATCATAGCCAAGGCTCCCTTAGAATGATGGAATCATGAATCTTGATTGGGTTAATCATTCATTTTTCAAACCTTTCTTCTAAAATTTGTACAACCACCATATGCATATGAGCCAAGTGTTCTCTTAATCATGTTCTAGGGTAATTATAAGTGATTTAATTCTCAACCCAAACTTTTTCTAATAAAATTATGGGTGTTCTTTCCCAATAAAGTATTGAATTTAAGATCCAATTGGCCCTAGTCTAATATCATAAGTTTTTCTCCTCATTCTCTTATAGAGCTCAATGGCATTCAGACATCCCTCACAATCTAAACTTTGGCATGTTAACATGTGACACATAAGTTGGCTATAATTGATAAGGACTTCTTTTTGTAATTCTATTAAAAAGCCTTTATCCTACTAAGTGATGGCGAAATGAATCATTTTCCTCCATTGTAAAAAGTAAAATTTAGTTATAGCAAAGATTTAGATTTTTGCTCAAACTCTATTGTTTAAGCCTCGTGAACTCCATCTCACAACACTAGTCTCGTGGAGCCTCGATTGAGCACAGCGTAACGCAGATACAAACAATGTTCCAAATATGGTCACAACTAGCTTTAATAAGCAATTTTTACAACTACCATATCTCCAAATCAATTGTTCTCATAACCAGCTTTAATAAGCAATATGCAAATAAAGAGGATAAATTTGTTTTTAAAAAAACTTTAAAATATATTGTTCAAAATAGTAATAGTAATAGTAGTAGTAATAATATTTATAATAATGACATATTTCTAAAGTTACTTGTAGCATAAAATTTTCTAAATCCAATATCAAATTTAAAGAATTCCAGAGAGAGAGAGAGAGAGCTCATTTTCTTAGGCCAGCATCAAGTACAGCAGATTTGCAATTTAAACACTCCTGAATTTTTAGAGCGGCAAGGCACAACTCTGCTTTGTTAAATTAAAACAATAAAAAAGGAAGATTTACATATCTATCATTTATACTTCAAGCTTTACACATACCCCCCTTACGCATGTTGAAATATTTGAAATAGTTCTATTTTTTTACGTGACATGACCACTTTGGTAGTCATAAATGTAAAAAGTAATATATATATATATATATATATATATATGTAAAAACATTGGAATTCGCTGGTATGTATCTAAATGCCTCCAAAAGTAACAGCCAGTAAAAATAAATCATACAGAGGAATCAAAAAGGGGGTAAGCAGCTAAACCAGAGATTCAAATTCTGTATCAATTTCCAATGTTAATGGCACCACTTTTTTCCAAAAACCCTTACTAAACTTTGTACACAATCAATCCCAATCCCACCCATCATCTTTTATTGAAGAAAAAGATGCATGCGTACCACAGACTTCTCAAGTATTTACATATAAAATTCTAATATTACATTTAGAATACTTTGGTGTCACAAACCTCATGCACAAAAGAGAAACATTTCACTTTTACAAAATTAGCTAGTCCCTTTTTTTTTAATGAAAAAGTCAAAAGGATTAGTGCTATTGCATGCAAATGTGAAAGTTTAGGCATTGCGTGGCATGTAAATGACTAACCAACCAACTTTTGCATGTTTAGGGTTTTTCATGACAAAAGACAAATAATGCCAACATACTTGTAAATATTCAATTACATGATTCTTTGAATATATCATGAGTGAGGGAAGAATATAGGAGTGGTTAATACATGATCCAGAATCCTATCATACATTAGATTACATCATCATTTAACTCACATTATGGTCATTTGCTCCAAAGCACTGACTAACTAACTACATAAAGTCAAAACCAGCAATTAACACCAATAGTTCAACTGGCATAAAAAATGAGAAAGCAACATAAATCTGAAACCATGCAGAAATCAGTGATAAAATTGTCTTCAATGAGGGAAGCAAAAAAAAAAAAAAAGAAAGAAAGAAAGAAAGAAAACAAAATCAAAGAAATGAAATCAGTCATAAGGTAAGGAGAATACATGCTCAATAGCACATTTAAGTGGTAAGGAAATTCCATAGCTTCTTTCCGATCGAAGCATTGTGCTTGTCAGAATCCCCATCGTCCATATCATCACCCTCAGACCCCACATCTGAGGTAGAATCTTCCGTGTCATGTGGCGGAGAACCTCCATCTACTTCTTCTCCTTCTTCAGCAGTCTGCGCGCTGAACTGAGTGGATTCGAGGACGGCAGCATCATGATAGAGTTCCTGGTTTTCAACCTGCTAAATCACAAAGAAAATTGCTCAGATATGTAAGAAATTGAAGTTTATGTGTTAGATATGTGAATACATAGGAATTGAGTGATATATGCGTAAATCATCCGACAAAAAACACAGGGGTTAACAGATCTAACTACAATAATAAACCTGAACTGTGTCCTTAGAATTAACTTTCAGAACATTCGAATTAGCGGATTTAGGCGACAAATGGGCAGAGTTTTCCAAAGCGCCTGATGGTTGCCGATCATGGCTGGAGATTCTTTCACCACCGTATCCACCCTCCCTAATAATGTTTTCAGGCATTGCCTTAAGCTTTCTAACATTGGATGCTTCTTTCTGATGCGATGCTGCCTGGGATGCTGCAGCTGTACTTGCACTGAAACGAAAGCAGGAAGTCAAATTCATGTGAAATGGATGTAATCAAGCTTTGTTTTTTCCATTTTTTTTTTTTTTTTTTTTGGATCAATGACAAAAATAAGAAAGCAAGGTTAGAATTATTGCCAGACAGGTTAACACAAGCCATTATTTGACTGCATGGCACAAGATATCTGTTTGTATTGTTGGCACAAGTAGAGTGCGAAAATAGTCCCCTGAATGTTTAATGGGACCATATTAGTCTCAAAGTCTAAAAGTGTTAAATTAGTCCTCAGATTCTTTAAATTGGGGCTAAACTAGTCCTCTATGGGGATTATTTCAGCCCAATATTAAAGGAGTATAGGGACTAAACTGAAACTCTTTGCATAAACGGTGGGACTAAAATTACACCCTACAAAGAGTCAGGAGACTATTTTGACATGTTTTTTGTGAGCCTTCCATTCTCTTTCAGAATTCAAAGACATGAACTTAAAATTTGGATAGAATAATACTAATCATTGTGAAATGAATAAATGTATATTTGAAATGCATTAGATTGCTGAAACAACAAGTACCAGGATTACGATTGAGAAGTATTCTGCTAGTTAGTTAGCAGTGCTAGACAACATGAGACTATATTGGAAGTTCTACTAGAACCTTTCAAATTTGAATAATGAGTTAATTCCTAATCTACAGATATATAGCCTAAAATTCTATGCCGCCAGAAGTAATAATTGAACCTTCAAATTTTGTTGGCATATTTTGATGACAACTCCTACCCAGAAGACTAAAAAAAAAGGATAAATGGCTCACAAGAACATTGCTTAAGGTACGCTGAAACCAAAATCAGCATAAATGCAATCTGTTCTACTTAAACCAATATGCTGAAATCATTTAGGTTTGCAATATCGGTTGATATTTAGTACCAAAGCTATAGGATTAACAAGGGATCAACGCTGCACTCATGCGCTGAAAAAATATGTAGCCTGACTCCATTTTCCTTCTATATATGCCATACAAAAAGGAGATCCTCAAAGCCTATTGCCACATTAAGACTTTCACGATGAAACGTACTACTAAAGTTATAAGTCATTTTTCAGCATTTTCATCCCGGGTAAGGGTAACACTCAGGTCAGAAATTCAGGAAGGACGTGATAATTACCGAACCACAAATTTACAGAAATAAAGTAATCGACCAAGTTAAATAAAAGCCTAAAATTAAAGAGCTTAAAATAATATTAAAAAAAATTAACAAATGCATCACAATTCACAACAAAGCTTACATTGTGAATAACTGCCGTAATAATAAAGCAAAAAATTAGGTGTTAAAATCATAGAATCTAGTAAAAATGCAATTTTTAATTTTTGTTTGGGGAGGCTACAATTTTTTAAAAAAGTAATTGTAAAGTTGTGGAGAAAACAACTTCTTAAAAACTGCACTGGGAATTATAAATATCTAACTTATTCTAAAAATTCGGACAACAACTTTCTTACAGCTCCCGACTTTAATAAGTCATGTTGAAAAATGCAGCCTCCTACCACAAAATTTCTAGAAAGCGGTTTCCCAAACAACGCGGTGTTGGTAGTTTGAAATGCAAAATAAGTAAAAAACTGTCCCAAATAGACCCTAAGATTATGGATGATTGGAATTCGAGTAAAAGTAAATTAAAAAAGGAGATAAAAAAGCTTAGATAAATAAATGCAAACTCATGATAAACCCATAAATTATTGGGATTTAATTTCATTTCCTTTGCATTCCTTTACTTTCCTCCAATCCAAACAAAACCTTGAACATCACTTCCAATGTAAACTTGTAATGATGACTAGGACGGATACCATGCACTAGAATGGACATAAAATATCCTCAAGGAGTTGGAGAAATCTTAAATGGTGGTAGCAGTTTCACGAATAGCATATTGCATGTCATTAAGGTACCTAAACATACATATTTATCTGCATATCACTCAAATTTTTAACATCACGTTAAAATTATCTCTATAACTATCTTCTAAAAGTGAAAACAGCTTTTCATGCATAGGTTTAAGACCCAAAGTATCATAAGTGTAAATATCAAAATTTGGGTGTTTTAGATAGGTAAATATATAGGAATAGTATGGTATGTATTTAAATTCCCTAAAAAAAAGATAGAAAATGCTTACACAGTCGAGCGTCTAAGATTATAGCGCCTATCTGAGGCGGCTGGAAGTAGAGAAGAAGTCTGTCGCCTTTTACTGTGCCCCCCTCGAGAGAAACTTTCAGAATGAGCTTCACTATCTTCTGTCTCTCGTTCCTTCAAACGCCTTTTTCTCTTTGTTCTAATTTCTTCTTGATCAGCTTGTACTGAAGCTCCTTGGCTTTCATCAGGAATGTTTTGGAAAATTTTGCCATCATCATTTTGTTGCTCATCTATCTTCAACTCAGAACTTTCACCAAGAATAACTTTGGCATCTTCAACAACAGCCACTACAGAGCGAGTTCTCCGAATGAGATTGGCTTTTGATTTCCGACTGGGCTTATGTCGCTGCCCCTGCTTGGATGGTTTAGGCTGTGAATCATTGTCAGCATGAATAAAAGATCCCTGCATATCATTATTTTCATCATCAATAACTACCACATTTTTTTGGGTACTATTATCTTTAACCCTAACAATATCTTTGGAACTATCAGCCACACCAAAAGAAGAGTCTGCCTCATCTCCATTTCTATGTAATCTCCCTGGTTCTCCATTCATCCCATCTCCACCATCAAAATGAACCTGATTTTCAAATAAATGATTCGTTGAAGGAGCCGGTTCAGAAGCAGAATTCTCTAAAGCAGCGCTATCAAGCCGCTCACCAAATGACGTTCCAATCTGGCCTTCACTAGGTGCATGTACATTCTTGGGGGAGACCTTGAACAAATTAGCACATCTTTGAAGCCACCGTGTCATTTGACTACCTGAATTGGTAGACTCCACAGCCGGATCCCTAGGTGAAACAGCTGCATCTCTACCTTTTATATGCTCTTCCAGAAACCCATCTGCAATAATTTCTTCACAACCTTCTTTAGGTTTCAAAGGCTGAAGATCAAGTTGATCAATGTTATAAATTGAAACCCCACAGTTATGACAGGTACTGCATTGCTCAACAACAGAAAGAAACATTCCTTTCTCCTTTGCAAAGTCTTCCCGTTGATCTTTCAGATTCTTGCTTAGGCGAAGTAGAATATCAACGTCATTCTGAATTTCTTGTCGGTCTGCTTCTAATTTTCCCCTCTCATCCGAGAATGCTGCCTTTTCCATCTGCAATTGATTTTGTTCCATCTCCAAACTTTTCCGCTTTAGATCATTTGACTCGCTTAAAGATTTGATGCGACTTAGTTCCACTTCTCTCCACCTTTCAAACTTGTTTTCCTTTTCTTTTAGTTCTTTCTCTACATCATCATGCCTCCTTTGCATGTTCATCTCAAGCTCGTGCTTTAGAAGATCAAATTCTCGGATCATGTCGGCATGCTCCCTATCAACTTCTGCGTGAGCAACTTCTCGTTCATGGGCCATCATCTTCTCAAATGCTTCTTTCTTCAATCTAAGATCTTCGAGTTCTCTCTGCAAGGCAGTTCTAGCCTGAAGGTTTACGTTTTTCAGCCTCTCCTCTTCACTATGTCGCCACTTCTCAAACTTTTCTCTCTCAGCGCTCAGCTGTTTAACCTGTGCTTCTATTGCAGCTCTTCTATCATCCAGCAGCTCCCAGTCTCTCTCAAGCTTCTCCTTCTCCTGCCTCAGCACATCCTTTTCATTTTCAAGAGACTGCACCATCATCCGATACTCCTCTTTCTCTAGTTTAAGCTCTGCTTGTAATTTAAGATGCTGGTCTCTTTCTTCCCGTGTTAGTCTTAGATTTTCCTTCTCCACGACAACCTTCTGTTCCTCAGTTTCAATAGCCACCTTCTCATTATGAAGTTTAGCTCTAGAAGCTTCCAGCTCATTGGAATCCTTGATTAGCCGCTTTCTTTCTTCTTGCAACTTTTTCTCATCCATTTTCAATGACTCTTCCCACTTCTTCAAAGATTTTGATTTTGTGTCAAGATCTTCTTCTTTACTTTTTAATTTATTAGTTCTGTCATCTAATGCCTCTTCTCTATAAATAAGCTGTTCCTCTTTGCATCTGACTTGCCTTTTCTCCTTCTCCAACGAAGTAATATGATTATTTACCTCTTCATCAAAGGACTGCCTTTTTTTCACCATCTCTGACTCAAATTCTCGTTTCTTGGCATCCAAAGTAGCATTGTGCTCATCCAAAATCTTTTGTAACTCTTCCTGTTCATTGAGTAGAAATATAAATCAGAATAACATTGACTAGAAATATAAGGGGCAAATGCGGACAAAAATAGATTATAAAAGCAAGTTAAGCTCATTTGGATTCTTGTAGATACAAAATATGCTTAAAACACATGATTTTACTTTCCCCCGTTTAATGAGCGAACAAGAAAGAATTACATTTGAGGGTATTGAGGATTTAAAATCGAACTTGATCTTTAATATCTAACCAAAAGACAACCTAGCAAATTACGTCATTATCTTCAACATTCCATCTACAGAAAATCAAATGACCTTATCATAAAGGGAGAGTGGCTTAATGCTAGTAGTAAAAAGTCATATCATTATACTTCGAAAGGAAAGAGGATGCAATCAAACTATAAAAAAAAATTATAAATAAAAGAAGTATTAAAAAAAAGGAAATGTAACGGATAAATTCAAGTGGTTGAAAGGATGAATAACTATGGCACCTATACCCCAAAATACCTACAAGTATTCAGGAGGAAATTCCTATAGCATGGTTGCCAAATAGACTAGCAAGGCCAACAGACACTAATAACTGCAGCTACTTGAGGGCATACTGTGCCTCGATTGAACAGCCAATCGCACCATTAATTTTCAAAAATATACCTAAATCGTAACATTCATACGTCCAAACAATGAAGACTCACATTTTTCCTTAAATTAAGCTTTTCTTCTATTGCCATCAGATCCTTCTCCTTCTTCTCGAGGTTTGACATCTTGATCTCAACATCCTGCATCATAAGTTAGCAGCCGAGCAAAGCCATCAATATGCATGGCACATTCCAAGAAATTGCTACAAAATATGATTTGATGGAAAACTAACCTTCTCTTTAATCGTCAAAGTCCTTAGCCTTAACTTTAGACTATCCTCTTCACTTTTCAGAATACTACTAGCAGCATCAACATTTTTTCTTGCATCTTCAATCTCTGCTTCCTTCTTCTTGAGAATTATGTCCAAATCATTAGCCCTCTCCTCCTGCTCATTAAGAAGACTTTGCTCATTTAGAAGTCTTCTATGTTTCTCCTGCAGATCCTTTTCCCACTCACGCAAATGCTCTCTCTGCTTAGAGACATCTGTTTCAAGTGTTTTCTTCCTGGAATCAAGGTTCAGTTCAGAATAACAAAGAAAATAAAAAGCAAAAACGTGACAAATAGAAAACTGCCTAAAATACTAATAAATGATTCAGCTCAGCACATACTCTGCATATAAAGAAGAAAGATCTCTTTGAATTTTAGATTCACGGGCTGCAACATTCTCCAATTTTCGCTCGCTATCTGAATTCTTACGATTTGCTTCCGCTAGCCTAGCATCTGCAGCTCGCAGTTTTGCTTCAATCTCCATCTTTTTCTCTTCAAGGCTAGCCTCAATTGCACGTGCATCAGCTAATCTGTTTTCTGATATAAATTTAGTCTCCGCAATTTCATCACGCATCACATGCAATGTTTTTTCCAGCTGAACATAAAACAAAAAGGTTAATCTGAAATTCAGAGAAGGATAAAAATCAAGACTTCTGAATTTTTATTTGCACGAATATAAAGATAAATTTTTACATACATCTATAACACACTGCTTTTCAATTCCCAAAGCTTTCTTCAAATTTTCTTCACGCTTTTCAAGCTCAGATATAGAAATAATACGTGCTTCCCGTTCTTTCTTCAGAATTTCCTGTGAATCTATCAATGCTTGCTTCAGTTCTTCAATCCGTGAGGACCACTCTTTCTTCTCAATAAGAAGAAGACCCATGTTGTATAAGCAATCATCACGCTGCACAGAAATGGGCAGAGTACCAAACTTACAAATCACGTGCAAATAAATATAAGAAGCATTAATAAAGAAAATATTACCCTAAAAAAATTGAGGTAAAGATGCAATATTTTCCCAAAAAAAGAGAAAGAAAGAAAGATGATCAAATATAACACAAAAAAACACAGTTGTGCTGAAATTAAGGCCCTGTTTAGGAACAATTTCTGTTTTCAATTTTTTTGTTTTTGAAAATGAACAGAAGAAATAATCTTTGTATTCATTTATTATTATTATTATTATTATTATTATTATTATTATTATTATTATTATTATTTTGTTTTTAAAACACAAGAGACGTATTTTCAGAATATTAAAAAATAAAAAAAATTGTGTTTCGCTGTTTCAAAAACATTTTTCGAAGCTATGCACCAAAACCATAAATTAACTTAATCATCGCTGGCCAAAATTAACATAACCAAATTAAGCAATTAATCCACTAATTAACTCCTAAACTTGTTTAATTAACTCATTAATAAATCAATGGAATTATAAAAATTATTTAAATTCAACCAATTAATAAAATAATTAATTAAACTAATAATCATCTAACTAAATCATTAATTATTTACATGAAACCTAAATGAATTTAATTAACTCATAATTACTCAATTTTATAATAAATCTAATTAATTAACTTAATAATTAATCACCTAAACCCATAATGATTTAAAATATATATATATTAATCATTTAATTAAAATAATAATAAGAAAATTAAACCATAAATTATTTAAACATATATTTAAATATATAAATAACTAAATTTAATTAAAATACTAATTAATGAATTAACTAAATATTCAATTAAATTAATAGAAATTTTGATTAATCCATAAAATTTTAATAAACTTATAAAAAATTTTAAATTAATTAAAACTTCAATTTAACAAAACCTTAACTTAATAAAATACTAAATTAAATAAATAATTCAATAATTCACCAAAAATTAAATCAACATGTTGAATAATTAAATTACTTAACATTTTAATAGTTTAATAATTAAATTAATCAACATGTTATTAGTTATTAATTAAATAATTTTAATTAATTAACATGTTCGTAGTCATTACAATTTAATTAATTTTTCAAAAAGTATAGTTTTTTTTAAATAAATAGAATATATCCAACCAAATATGTTTTTTATTATTTATTTTTAATAATATATAAATCATAACAGTACCAAACGCATTTTCTAAAAACAAAAAATTGGAAATCAAAACAAAAACAAATAGACTGAAAATAAAGACAAAATACAGAAAATGCTCCCAAACAGGGCCTAAGAAAATTAAAACTTTTAATTCGCGACAAAACAACAATAAAACTTCTTACCCGCATAATAATTAAGGAGACTTATAAGCATACCACCAATATCGTGCCGAATAATTATTGTAGTGAAGACATATTCAGTGAAAAGGAGTTATATATAGAATTAGTATAAGGAATTTTGTTATAAAATATCGTAATTGTGAAAGATCAAATTGTAAATTTCATTAAAACAAAGCATGGATATGTACATAAAATAATAATTAAACAATACTGAGACTAGGAAATCTAGCTAATTACACAAATCTAGGTGGAAAGGTTTTAAAAATGTACAAGAAAGACTGATGCTAGGGTAAAAGTAATTTCAATCGAAAACATATCATGGTACAAAAGAAGAGGTTTAAGTTAAAGAAATGGTGAAAATTAAACATTGAAAACCCTAGAATGTCATTGATTTTAGTACTATTGACTTAAATGTGACAGGTCTAGTGACAGAAGTGTAAATTGAATACATGGAATGTAATTTTAGTAATAGTAGGTCTAGTGACAGAAGTGTAACTTTGGGTGATCAAATTATTAAAAGGTGTGAACGATTTGGATATCTCGGGTCCATTGTTCAAAGCGATGGTGATATAGATGGGGATGTTAATAGCAGAATTCAGGTTGGTTGGTTGAAGTGGAGGAATACGTCCGGCCTATTTTGTGATAGAAAAGTACAGCTTAAACTGAAACGAAAATTTTATAAGATGGTGGTGAGACCTTTAATGCTCTACGGTGTTGAATCTTGGCCTTTAAAAGAGAAGCATAATGTTAAGTTAAGTGTTGCCGAGATGAGAATGATTAGGTGTATGAGTGGCTTTACACTTAGAGACAAAATGTGAAATGAATATATCCGTAATAGGGTTGGTGTTGCACCGAGTGACGGATAAAATTAGAGAGAGTCGCCTTAGATGGTTTGGTCACATTAAACGTCGACCACCTGATGATCTGATTAGGAGAGTAGATGTTTTAAATACAACTTATGTTAAGAAAGGTAGAGGTAGACCTAGGAAAACTTGGGCTTATTGCATAAAAAATGATATTAATTTATTAGAATTAAATGAAAATTTGACACTAAATAGGACGCAATGGAGAAAAAAGATTCATGTAGCCGACCCCACTTAGTGGGATTAAGGCTTTGTTGTTGTTGTTGTTGTTGTTGTTGTTGTTGTTGACTTAAATGTGACAGGTAATACAACGTGAAACAACACCAAACACCAATTCTACTAAATAACTATTTAGCAACTTGATTAAAATTGGTATAACATAAAGGGAGTATCATAAAGGGAGTAGGGGTTAATCAAGGAACATGCTGGTGCACCAAAAAGTAAAATCTTAATGAACTGTGAGCTTAAATAATTATGAACACTTTCCAAAGCATAATCATTCTCATAACTTTATTTCAAGATGATCTGACATTGCGAATTTTAGATTTTTAGGCAAACTACCAAATCAAACTGCATAAACACAACCAATCACATAAAAGATTCACATAAACAATTCCATCCATAGCATACTAAAAAGAATAATTTGCTTAAAGTTACAAATAACAAGAATGCCAGAAGGGCCTAGAACATATGGCAGGATTATTGTATGAGGAAAAATAAAACAAAATATCCATAACAAGGTCCATTTTATCCCTCATTTTGTCACAATATAAAACACAATAAGAATTAAAACTAACACTTGAACCATTTATATCAACTAGGAGAGGCTCAGTTGCACTTTAAATTCACATTTACACAACCCTTCGATAAAATCAAATGTTAGAAAAACAGCAGGGCATAGGGAATCCTTTATTATCAAGCTGCTCTAAGGCTATGATAATGAATTTAAAAAGACAAAGTTGCCCATATGGTCACTTTGCACGAGGAGCAGCCCAATATCTTTTGTCTTAACCCCACAAATGCATCTAGCACCCAAAGCTATTGATACAGATCCTCACAAGCAACCTAGGAAAAATAGCTGACAGATTAATCATGTAGACCACTCCAAGCTAGCCACATATCTTGAGTGAATAAAAACCCGAACAAGAAAGGAAAATGATGGCACAATACACAGCAACGTTTTAAATTACAACTAAACTAACAAAGGGAGTTAGCAGTTTTGATTGTCAGCCCACCAAACCCAAGCACTAAACCCAAAATCAAATAATGCTACAAAAAGTCATTGAAAGTAATAGACATGCAACAGTGTTAAAAGAGAGAGCAGGGCATAAACATTCTCAACAACAAGAGGGAAATTGTCCAAAACATCACTTTTAAAAGAAAACCCTTTTAAATCATCAATTTCCTTCAATTTCCTGATCACTCAGCCACCCTTCAAATTCATACTTTCCAGATAATAGAATTATGTCAAAATGCAGAACTGTTGTGGAATAAAACGACGGTAATAAAGTGAAAAACCGGATCGAGAAAAATTCGTGATCAGAAAAGAACACACAGATTTATGTGGTTCAGCAAATTGTCTACGTCCACGGAGGTGCAGATGATTTTATTACTTGAGAAATTACACTCGTCGATCGTCTCGACGTTTCAGAAAAATTCTCTATTTTTTTTCTCTCTCTCTCTTCACCTTACTTCCTCTCTCTCTATCTCCAAAGTCACGTGAAGAGGTAGAAAAACAAAAGGAAAATATTCACTTTCCTGCAAGAAAACCGAGGAAAGCAAAAAAGGCAAGCATGTTTTTTTTTTCTTTCATAAGCCTAACCAAGTGAGAGGGATTAGGGGATTGCTTGAGAGGGGGTTAAGAGGGATTGGCTTGGCAATTTATGACAGACCAAAATAGGCTATTAAAAAAAAACGGGAGAGAGGTAGGTGAAGAGACGTAGGTGGGAGAGAGACAGGTGAGACGCGGTAAGTGAGGTATGTGAGTCACATGCTCCATATATTTAATAAGAATATTGTATTATATCCATGCTACGTTCCTAAGAAACATGGGGAAAGTAAACAATGCGTCAGTTTTCACCATTACATGTGATTAAAGAAACAATCCTCCAATACTTTAAAATTTAAAATAGATGCGACTTTTGCACTTATATTACATTAATATTGCAATGTCAAAAGCCAATAACAAATTCATATTACCAAAGGTCCTAGATACTAGACTATGATCAAAGTGAAAATGGTTATATACGCTAGCTTTAGTCTACCAAAAGCATGGATAAAATAACCAGTTCTCCAACTTCAGCTATTCCATAAAGAAAAAAACAGTCTACTCCAGCCTCAAAAGTGATAAATGCTTACTACTGAATGCAATCATTGTCATTCTTGCAGACAATTTCATGTATCACATTCAAATTTGAACATGGAAATCCTGGAACTTCCCCACAGCAAATTCATATACGTTGTTCCTCACAAGTACAATCAATCATAATAAATTAAATTATCTTCAGATTTACCACTTCTAAACAATTGCATCTGTTTTTAAAATATTACTAATCATCAGTTTCAAATATTAAGTAGAGTTAAGAAGGCAAGAAAAAGTCTGCCCCTTTACAGAATACACAATTTACCATTCAAATAGAGACAATGAACCAAAGCAACAAATCATATAATATTTAAAATTATAGAAAATTCTTGAGCTACACTTACATTATGACGGGCTGCACGCTATAACATAAAATAAGAAAAGAAAAAAAACATAAAATAAGAAAAGAAAAAAAAAAAAAAAAAAAAAAGAGGTGATACCACCCATGATCACGAACCTCAATTTCGAGGCGATAAACCATATCGCGGAGTTCTATCTTGTCTTTCCTAGATAAAATCCTCTCGCCCGGAGGCCCGGACTCCTCGAACCTCTTCCAATCTTTCGAGACACCACTGCCAATTTTAGGCATCAAAGACGAGGATGACAGCGGTGGTGTTGCCTCTGACGCAGCGGCGTCCTTACCCCAGCCAAGAACAGCACCAACAGAACCAGAATTCGTCTGTTGCAACGCCGATCCATTTTCCTGCCTGCTTCCGAGATTCGGGGAGGAAGACCACCCGGCCCAGCCCCCCTTCCTCTGTGGAGTAAACATCCCCAGCCCTCACGGAACGCAGAAGTTTCGGACCTTGATACAGGTTCCGGACATCGCTCCACCAAGAAAACAATAAAGAAAAGCAAGAATTCGACAGCCCAATACGAGAATAAGAGAAAGGCGTCAAAAAAACACGGAACTTGACAGATCGGGACGACAGAGTTCTCCTGAAGCAATCGGGATCGGTAGGAGGTGAAAGTGAAACCCTAGATTTTAACGGAATGCGTGGCAATAAGTGGAAGTTATCTATAGTAAATAATAATAACTGTTGCAGCTTTCGTACGAAAGTGGGAATAATTTCGACAGATTTATATACATAAAATTTGATTTTTTTACTTTTTTTTATTTTTTTTTTATAATGATCCTAAGGCCGGTTTGGGGTTCTTTTCGCTCGCAGTGCGGCTCGGCCCGATCAAAGTCGTCATTTGAGGTGGCATTTTCTTCGCGGCGTGGCTGTAGTTTAATAAAACGCGAGCTGAGGTTTCGACCCCACAGACTGTGTTTCTACTCCTTTCATTTGAGTGCTAACCCCTTGTGTTTGGGAAAATTTTTACATCAGGACTCCACACTCCGCACGTAGAGCTACGTGCGAAGACTAGTAACATCGCGCCACGTGGCTCGTGTAAAAAAAAAAAACAGAATAACACAAGAAATATTCCTCTGTGTTATTCATGTGTTATTGTGTGTTATTCATGTATTATTCATGTGTTATTGTGTTATTATAACACCGGTAATATATTAGAAGCAGAACAACACCTGAATAACACACAATAACACTTGAATAACACACAATATCAACTGAATAACACACAATGACACATGAATAACACTTGAATGACACTAAGGAAATATATTATGTGTTATTCTGACCGAATGCTATTTTTTTTATCACGCGCGCCACGTGGCGTGATTTTACAGGCCTCCGCACGTAGCTCTACATGCGGAATCCTGATGTAAAAATTTTTCTTGTGTTTGACCCCCATATATGTATCAAAAGTTTCATTGGGGTCCAATGATTTGACAAAATTATTTTATTTGAGGGAAATTACATGGATTTATGATTATGATTCTCTAAACTAAAATATTACAATTAAGTTTTATATATTATACTAAAGATGAAAAACGTTATGTTCACACCACAATGTACATGTAAGAATATGCATATTAACTATGACATAACTCTTATGTGCTTGCATATTTAATATTAAAAAATAAAATAAAAATGTTCCCATTGCTTAGAACATTATAAAACTCATGTATCAATCAATTACTAAAGTGCTTATATTACTTGACAACACCTATAGATATATGGATGCAACTTGCAAGCAATTATAACCAATTGAGAACTCGAAGCAAAGAAGTTATCTGGAACAATAAGGAAAGTCTTGGAAGAATGAACTCCATTCCACTTCCTCATATTCTTTGCTGAGATCCTAAGTCGAAGCGAACTTCCCCTACTATCTGCTATGAGCTTGTATGAGAACTCGTCATACTCAAGACTGCTCGAAGCCATGCAGATCACATATAGCATATTCCGGAGGAAGGTCTCTTCAGGAGGAAAAAGAAATGGCCATCATCCCCAAGCAGAATCATAAAAGGTTGATGCTTCTCCAAAACAATCATGAAAGATAGATTGTAAGAAAAATTCATCAAAATGTTACCATGCTTCCGTTTGGCAGTTGTTGTTTGGGTAGAAGAGAGGGGAATGACAACAACATTCTTCATGAGCAGCTTTCACAGCAAAAGATAGAACAGCTCCGCATCCGAATCGGCACATTTGCATGGGCTCATCATGGATTCGATGACTTTCTCAAGTGTGATGCACCGCCGGTTCTTAGAACATTTCTTTAGGAGTTTGGGAGAGCAATGGGAACATGTGATATGTCTGCATGTGCACTGAAAAATCAAGCAAAACAACTTGTTATATCATGAGACTATGAAACATAAACTTTTGGGAAGATCACATCTTTTTTTTCTCCGGTTTTGGATTCTTCAAGGTGTTCCTCCAATGATTCAGAGAGCTTAGTTAATTGTAACAAAAATACATCAATAACAAATGATTGTAAGCGAATTTGTTCTCTAGCATTTGACTATTATGCAGATTTATACAATAATATGGAGTTAAGAATATGATTGTAACCGCTTCTAGAGCTGCCACCTCACAAACATATTTAATACGTTGTGGCCTTCATAACTACTACTGAAGATATATGAAGATTGGTCAACTTAAGATCAGACCGTTGATCACACATTACTAATCAACTTTTGAGTGATTTCATATATAAGGGTATGAATGTAAATGCCCCAAAAATGATTGGTTAATTTCTTATAAATTTATATGGAGCCAAACAAAAAATATATTTTTCTCAACCTATTTCGAACAAGAATTTAAAAAAAAAAATAAACGAGCAAAACACGAATAAGTATTAGGATTGCTAAAACCCGTCCCATTTGGAGCCCCAGTCACAAGCTCTAATAATATTAAGCAAGATAATGTTAATTTTGAGATTGAAAGTTACACTCCCACAAAGCCTGTTTTATATAGCAAGTTCATTCATTCTCTATATAATTATAAGAACATGCAAGACATATTAATTTTTAGGGAATATTACCTAAAACATACTTCCCATCTGCTTACATATTTAGTATCTAAATTTTATTAATTACATAAAACATAACCTTAATATCATAATTATTGCGTCCTATTTAGTGTCATATTTTCATTTAATTCTAATAAATTAACATGAGGTCTACCTCTGTCTTCTTAACATAAGTTGAGTCTAAAGCATCTACTCACCTAATCAGATCATCAAATGATCGACATTTGATGTGGCCAAATCATCCAAGGCGACTCTCTAATTTTCTCCAGTCACTAGAGCTACACTCTCTGGTCACTGGAGCTATACCAACCTATCATGGATATATTCATTTCGCATTTTGTATCCAAGTGTAAAGCCACTCATACACCTAATCATTGTCATCTCCACAACACTTAACTTAGTATTATACTTTTCTTTTAAAGGCCAACATTCAACATCACAGAGCATTGCACTCATAAAATTAAACATAAGCCATCTCCAACAATGATCAGCATGCCCACAAGTATATAAAAATTAGAACATTACATATTTGACCTTCTTTTTCCTTACAACAAAATACTATTTTGCACCTTCAAGTTTCCATTGCTTCTAATAATAAAGTTTAAGGAGCAATAGAAATCAAAACAAACTTATATTATCAGACAACAGCTATAGATTTATAGATGCAAACAGTTATAAGAAGTTTAGGACTAGAAGCAAATAAGCCGTCTGGAACAACCAGGAAAGCTTTCAAAGGATGAACTCCATTCCACTTCCTCATCTTCTGTGCCGAGGTCCTAAGCTGAAGTGAACTTCCCTCGGCATCCGCTTTGAGCTCGTACAAGAACTCCTCGTACTCACGATTGCTGGAAGCCATGCAGATCACAGATAGCATATTCCCCTGGCAGTTCTCACGAGTGTTCAGGAGGAGAAAGAAATAGCCATCCTCCCCAAGCAGAACCATGAAAGGTTGCTGTTTTTCCAAAGAAATCAAGAAAGATAGATTGTACGAGAAATTCATTGAAATGCCAGAGTGATTCAGTTTGGCGTGCGCGGAGAGAAGACTCCTTGAGCCGGAGAAGATACAGTTGCTGATTGGGCAGAAGAGAGCGGCATGACGACAGTATTTTTCATGAGCTGCCTTCTCAGCAAAGGATAGAATAGCCCTGCATCCGAAATTGGCATACTTGCATGGGCTCGTAATGGATTCGATGACTTTCTCTAGTGCGTTGCACCGCCGGCGACCGAGAGGTTGGGAACACACATGGCATTTGTTTTTGAGCCTGGGACAGCAGCGGGAGCAAGCAATATGTCCGTTTCTGCACTGCAAAATCAATAGACAACTTATAAGCGTAGTCATATTGAACATATAAATATATTATGATACATTTCTTAATCTTGTTTAACTTCAAATTACTATACATTTGAAGTTGAGGAACAAAGAAGCCATTGACAACTAAATTTCAAGTGATAAAAATTAGAACTTTCAAATGTATAGTAAAATAAGAAATGAATAAGTGTGCAACAAACTAAATGATTCATAAAGAAAATGAGAAAGATCAAAAGATAGAAGAACACAGTTTTCAAAGTGCTCAAAACATTGAGCTTACTCAAAGGACAAATGCAGGAAACCACATATGGCCTGTGTCAATCAGATGAAGCAAGAAGTTCGTGTGGCAGTCACAGAATAGAAGATTCACAGAGAAAAGAGAAATAAGAGCTGAAGGTCTTCCAATTTCATTACAAGGAAAGAAAGGGGCGAGGGATTCAGACCTGATAAATGGGCGGCCTCAGGGGCTCAAAGCAGATGGAGCAATCGAGAACTTCTGGATCAATGCCAAATCTAAATTCTTTAGTCTTATTATTAGGTACATACTCTCCCGTCTCCTCCATCTCCTCGCCATCCTCCATTTCGTCTTCGACCTCAATGGGCCCTTCCTCCTCCGGTTCTGAAGCTTCCTCTTCATCAGAACCGAATAAAAGCTTCCTCAAATCCTCTTCTTTCTCGCTGCTGCCTTTCCTTTTGCCATCGCTCGTGCCCTTTTCCAGGGCCATCGTCTCCTCCAAATCACAGATTCCTTCACAATCTCTTTCGGAAACAATAATTTATACGGTAATTTATAGGGAGTCGGGGGGCAGTCTGGCAGTCCGGAAATCGAAGAGTCGGCAGTCTGGGAGTCGGGGGGCAGTCGGGCAGTCCGGGAATCGAAGAGTCGGGCAGTCAAGGAGACGGCGGTTCTCTTCCAAGCGAAACTCTTTTAATAGGAGGTTGTCACGTACATATAATTTATATATAATTTATTTGTAACATGCATAAATAAGAAAGTTACAGAGAGGTTATATGTAGGTTACAGGGAGGTTACAAAGGATAAAACACAGAAATGCCCCCATGTAACCTCCATATAACCTGTTGAATGTCGGCAGCGCTGTGTACGTTTTACGCAATCAAAATTTTCTCTTTCCAAGTCGCCAAGTTTTTTTTCTTTTTTTATTATTTTATTTATTTTTTCTCGAACGATTAGGAATAGTGTTATATTTTTCTCCGGGGACGTAGGCATCTTTGCCGAACCTCGTTAAATCTCTGTGTTCTTCTGGATTTGTGTCGATTCTTGCATTTATTTGCACTAAATTTCTCAACACAAAGCATTTAATCATTTCCAATAATCACACTTTAAGCCAAAAAAACAAAAACACTGAAGTATGATTTCTCTAAATATAAAAAGGTTTGTCTGTCAAATACATAAATAGGAATGTTCGGAGTGATCTGCATGCAAAAACTCCCTTTTCTGTTGTGTTTTTAATATTATATAAAAATATAACACTGATAAACATAATATAAAATTAGCATGAAACATGTTTTTAGTCATTTTAGGAGTCTGAATCTTAATTCAAAATAATCCAAAAAGAAAAAAAAAACGATCGGATCTGACTTGCTTGAAGACCTTTGATATAAATTGGTGGTTACAGATGTAGTCCTTTATCCCACAAATAAGGAAGAGTTACATAATATCTCAAGCTATAACGTCAGCGCATCAGAGAGTAATATTTGAGGCTTCAATAAACCGTCTTTGGGATTGACGCGATGTCCATGAAGATTTGTCGCTTCTTAGGTTGTTTCATACGGTTTTTGTCGCAAGGAGCAGGTGGCGGCCTATGATGGTTGACGGTGGCTGGTGATGACTGTTGGTGAAGGCAATGGAAGCTGGAGGTGCTTAAGGCGGTGGCAGCTAGAGGTGCCAGAGAGGGCAGCGTATCCTCGATGTAAAAGTGATGTGGGATTTCAGTTCCTTCTCCATGTTTCAATTATCTTCAGGCTTCAAGTCCCCTCTCAAGAGACGATATGATTCTATTTATAATGTCTCAGTTGAAATTAATGAAGGAATTTAAACTACTCTAGTCACAGTCCCTGAGAGATTCCCTCGGCCGAATGACATTTGATGGACATTTGATTATTTTAAAGATATTGAAATTAAGATTTTGTGCTTGTTGGATTTTTTTTGGCGATATGCTTGATTCGACTATAAGCTCTCTAGATTCAACATCAGTTTGACCTTTCAAATATTCTCGGAGAACTTCTAAAAGTAGTTTAATGACTTGATCAGGGCTTGATTTGACTCAGATTGAATCAATTTTGATACTATTTGATATGTTTCGTTGTATCGGTCAATTTGATTATAAGTTTGCTGAAATCTAAGTTTTGAATGAATCCTAATCGAAAATTGTGCATTTCATGTTTAAATGATCAGCTCGAGTTTCGTGTCGAAATGATAACATTTTGTAGACGGTATGTGAAAAATATTTTTTTTTTAGTATTTTTTATCTAAAACAATTTCAACAAAAAAAAATAAAAGTTAGAAAGAGCATGCGAAAGTACAATATATCAAGAAATTGCTAAATGTAAGAAATGGAATAATTTTAATATAATAAAAAGAAATATGAGAATATGCATTTACATATTAATTATTAATTCTTATGTGCTTATAAATTTAATTTTTATATTTTATCAGTTACATAAACCTCATCTTAATATCATAATTATATAAAAATATACACATAAAAAGATGTATTCTACTTAAAAAAAAAATTAATTAGGTATATTTTTTATAATGATGTTAAAAAATCAAGAGTTATATGTGAATATTAATATAAAAAGTATTAGATAGGTACATAAAAATTATTTTATTTTGGGTCCAATGATTTAATAAAATTATTTTATTTGAGGAAGAGATTGACAAAATACAAGTAAAATTAGGGTTATAAAAAAAGCTCATCATTCGTGAACAATTCATGTTTGGCTCGTTAAATAGCTCTTGTCAGATTTATTCGCTAAGCAAGCAAGTCAGTGAAGAATAAATTTTTCGAGCTCAATTTTCAAATGAGCCGAAAGCAATTAAATGTTTTTTTATTAATGTTCGGCTCATTTTGGCTCGAAATAAATAAATAATTAAATAATAATATTTATTTATCTTTTTATATTAATTATATATAATGTATTTTTAAAAATGCATATGAAAATTTTGGGTGTTATAAATGTAATAATTAAAATTTAGGTGTTAGAGATGTAAATACATGGGGATTGGCTATTATGCATGTAAATGACAAAAAACCAAAAAAACATACCTAAGCCACCAACAGTCCCTGTTTAGGTGTTGGATATATAAATACATAAATGGATTTAGATGCCAAAATAGACAAGGCCACGATCTTGTGTACGAAAAATTATTGCATTAGGAGTCGCATCAGGACTCCAATCAGGATCTGCTACGTGTACAGACATACCCTATATTTAATATATAGGTGGGTTTGTCTGTACATGTGACAGACTCTGACTGAAATCTTGATACAAAACAGCATGAAAACTTCTGATGCAATAATTTCTCTTTATCTAATCCCACATACGTGGGAGTCTTTAAATGAGAAATCTCACTTTTGAGCACTAGCCAGGTGGGCTGGCTCCATGAAAGTTATTGTTGAGCTCCAATTCAAGCCGAACACAACTTAATTTGAAAAAAAAAAAAATTAATCAAGACGAACACAAACAATCTTTTCACATGTTATTTTAAAGACAAGCAGAACACGAAAAAATAAAAAAAATCAAATGAGCTGAACGAGAACAAATCTTAAGCTCGCTCAGTTCAAGCCCAACATGTTTACACCCCAAGCTACAACATCAATATTGGCTAAAGTCAATAAATTAAAGCATATTTTGTGCTTTTCACAATGATTTTCTAAACTAAAATATTACACTAACCATGCATCATGTTTCCATTGCTTAGATCAGCATAAAACTCATATATTCATCTGTTACGGATGCTTCTAAGCATAATGAGCAACAGAAATAAAAAAAGACTTACATTACTCGACAACACCTATAGATTTATAGATGCAAGCAGTTATAATCAATCGAGAACTGGAAGCAAAGAAGTTATCTGGAACAATAAGGAATGCCTTCGAAGAATGAACTCCATTCCACTTCCTCATATTCTTTGCCGAGGTCCTAACTCGAAGCGAACTTCCCCCGCTATCCGCTCTGAGCTTGTATGAGAACTCGTCATACTCGGGACTGCTCGAAGCCATGCAGATCACAGATAGCATATTCCCGAGGAAGGTCTCCTGACTGTTTAGCAGGAGAAAGAAATGACCATCCTCCGCAAGCAGAACCATAAAAGGTTGATGCTTCTCCAAAGCAATCATGAAAGATAGATTGTACGAGATATTCATCGAAATGTTACCATGCTTCCGTTTGGCATGTGCGACGAGAAGATTCTTTGAGCCAGAGAATGTGCAGTTGCTGATTGGGCAGAAGAGAGCGGCATGACCGCAACATTCTTCATGAGCAGCTTTCACAGCAAAGGATAGAACAGCTCTGCATCCGAAATCAGCATATTTACATGGGCTCATCATGGATTCGATGACTTTCTCGAGTGCGATGCACCGCCGGGTACCCGATAGGTTGAGAACATATGTGACATTTGTTTAAGAGCCTGGGACAACAATGGAAGCAGGCAATATGTCCATTTCTGCACTGGAAAATCAAGCGAAACAATTTGTTAAATCATGAGACTGAAATTTTGCATTGAAAGATAAGTTTTAGATAGAAATATAAATTACGATGAATGACCACTTCATAAGCAAAAGTGAACTTTAAAGAATGATGAACATTTGAAAGAAATTAAAACCTTACGACCAGTATAATATATTCCGAGTACATATTATCATATTTTGGTGAAGTTGAGATTGCCGATTGTTGATTTACTAAGAAATCAAGTAGACAAAAATCCTAAAAAGCACAAAAACATTAAAAGGCCGCTATGTGTTCTTGATAAGTTCTAATGTGTAGTTTTAAAGTGCTCAAAACTTTATAAAGTTACTCAAGGACAAATGCAGGATATCACATATGGCATATCCAATTGAAATTTAATTAAAATAACAGATAATCATATATGCCTACTTAAAAATGCATAAATAATAGCAAGTTTAGAATACCGAAATAAAAAATGTATGAGCACTCATACCTTATAGGAATATTATCATGTTTGGTATGTGTTCTTAATAAGTTCAAAAACTAATCCTTGTGGATGTGCATGAACCTCTCTCCACAAAAACATATCAAGTTCTATGTATGACCATATTCATGTCCTGCAAATTTTCAACATTTTTACTTTTTTCCTTATCACGATGCAAGATATTCTTATGTCCCTTACCCTCTTCCTGTTACAGAGAATAGAGCTCTGTGCAACAATAAAAAAATTGTGCAAATTGTATGTAGCAGTTTATCCGGCAGTCACAGAATAGAAGATTCGTAAGAAAAGTTCAAGGAGTTGATACAATTAGGATTCTACATCCTTGTTGTTTATTGTTAGTAAATGAATATGAATCTCCTATATATAACACACAAACAATAGCAGGTCTTCCAATTCCAATTTCTACAAAGAAACAAAGGGAATTGACGGACGATGATTCAAAAAATTTCACCTGAAAAATGGGCAGACGGAAAGGACACGAAACAGATGTTACAACGAGAAAATCCGGATCAATTTGAAAGCAAATGCAAAAGTCCATTACTCAGCTAGAACATATATATGGTATAGAAGACTCTTTAGAGGAAAATCTTTATTAAAATCTTTTTTCCACCAGTTGGATAAGGGCTTGTACCTGCACTCATTAAGCTGTAATGAATTATTTCTAATTGGACAAGGCCCTATGATTTTTTCTCTTCTTGATTTCTATATAAAAAATTTCTAGTGTATACACATTCACTTGTTGTTGGTTTTTTGTACCATCACAATGTTGAAGACCCAAGTTGGATACTAGACATCTTGAATGTAACTGGCCTATATCAGCTTCGTCACCTCCTTGTAGATCAGCTAGGTCAAGGCTAGGGGTATAAATGAACCGAACACGAACCAACAGAGATTGTGTTCATGTTTTGTTCGTTTGAAATTTAGTTTGTTTGAAATAAGCTCATGTTCAAAATTGTCCGTGAAGTCACTGTTCGTGTTTCTTTCTTAATGAATGTGTCAAACGCGAGCCGAACACGAGCTGTTCGCGAACGACAAGCCAGTTTGACAACCCTAATATTAATATATATAAATAATATAATATATTAATTATATAACTTATATTATACAAACATATAATCTATATTAGTATATTACTAATATAGTATATTAATATATAATAATTATTATTTTATTATATATTATAATTTATAAATTTAATTTTTAAAAATATCATAAATTATATTTATATAATTATTTAAAATTATTTTATATTTCAAACAATAACGATTCGAACACGAACGAACGCATCACTGTTCTTGTTTAGTTCGTTTAACTAACCGAAAGGAAAAAAAAATTTGTGTTCGTCTCGTTTACTTATCGAACGAATCAAACACGAACTACTTGACGAACCGAACACAAACTGTTCGCGAACAACGACCTTTCTTGACAGCCCTAGCCAATGCCCTAGTTGACGACCAGATTTTTTGTTTCTTGGGTTTGATGGTCGGATCGCTGTGCAGGCAAGAACATCACGGTGCTCGCGTAGGGTCTGAATCAACAAGCTCTTATTACCTGCATCAAAGTTATATACTAGTGGGGATTCTAACACCAAGAAATCCTCTGTTGCCTCAGTTAAATCCGCTTACACTCCAAACCCGAGCCATTCAACCCTCCAAAAAAACTTCACAAAATATTGTGATAGTTCATCACCTTTAGATCAACACAGAAAAGCCACCCTTATAGCCTACATCCTCACTAAAACCTTTCCACTATTCTTCTTTTAAAAGATAGACACCATCAAATTCAACTCCACCACATACACTCCACTAACAAAGAGTTCTTTTGATATTAATTATGGAACCCTTACAAAATAAATTTATAGTAACGCACCTTCTACGTAGCACAAATGCTTCAAAAAAATCTTTCACGTTTGTGTCAGGCACACAAGGCTCCAACACTCCCGCACACTTGTTTAACAAGCTTAAATAATATCACAAACATGAGCTATTTTTTTTTTTTTTAATTAAAGTCAAACACAATCAAAATATAGCAAGTCAAAATCGATGCATAAGATGTAACGAAGTGTTAGTTTTTTATAAAATAAATTAGAATATTATATTTTTATCGACGATGGTGAATATTTTAATGAAAAAGATATCACTGTTAGTCATGATAATGATTGTGATGCCAAGTGCTTAGGGTAGATAATGCATCAGTGTGATCATGTATTTCCAAAATATTTTGAAAATTAAATACTATTTTATTTTTTTGCCTTTTTGCGGACAATATAAAGTTGATATCAAAAAGTCACTCCTAGATAGTGTTATGTCAGTGAAATTAAGTACACCTGATAAGAAAATAATTACATTTGACTAACTATTGAGATATATTTGTAATTAAACTATTTTTTTGGTCCTTAAGCTTTTGGCTTGATAATATGCTATTATATTTCATTTGATAATACCTTTTGATAGAAAATATAGATAATAGGGGTTATGATAACATATTTTTTATTGAACATTAAAAACATTATGTCCATGGCATGCCAAGTGAGACTTTGTATATTTGAGTCATGTGCCAAGTGCAACTCCGTATATCTGTGTCATGTACATAATGTGTTGTACCTGTATTTTGTATCAGTGTATATGCTTCATAAGGGGCCTTACAAAATAATATTTGCAGATGATACATTAAGATAAATGACCATTTCTTAAGCAAAAGTGAACTTTAAATAATGACAAACATTTGTAAGAAATTAAAACCTTAGAGTCAGTAGAATATGTTCTAGGCACATAATATGATATTTTGGTGAAGTTAAGATTGCCGATTATTGGATAATAATACCAAAAAATCAACTCTACAAAAGTCCTAAAAAGCACAAACACATTAAGAGGGCCGCCATTTCATGTTGAGCACTAAGTTGAACATTTGGGCACTAAAAAATGCTGGAAACTGTGTTAGACATGTCATTTTAAGTTCTTCATTTTGAACTTTTTCTAAAAACTCAGACATTTTTTATACCAATTGAACACATACTGGACACCTTATAGCACATCATGGACTATTGTACACATTGCATATAGGAGTAATTATAAAGACATTAAATAAATTGATAAAACCCCAATTAAAATGGTAATACTATATAATTTGAAAGCTGAGGAACAAAGAAACCATTGACAACTGAATTTAAATAGATAAAATGAGAACATTCTAACGTGTAGTTTTTGAAGTGCACAAAACTTTAAAGTTGCTCAAGTACAAATGCAGGACACCACAAATGGCATATCCAATTGAAATTTAACTAAAAAATGCATAAATAATTCCAGCAAGTTTAGAATGATGAAAACTACGATGCGTGAGCACTCATGGTATACCTTTTAAAAAGATTATCATGTTTCGTACGTGTTCTTAGTAAGTTCAAAAACTAATGTTTGTGGATGTGCATGAAACTCTCTCCACAAAAAACATATCAAGTTCTATGTATGACCATATTCATATCCTGCAATTTTCAACATTGTTCATGTCTGATTTTCACGATGTCTCAAATCTCTATATCCCGTACCCTCTTCCTGTTTCAAAGAATAGAGCTCGGTGCAACAACATAAAAATTATGCAAATTATATGTAGCAGTTTTTGCGGCAGTGACTGAATGGAAGATTCGCAAGGAAAGTTCAACCACTTGATACAATTAGGATTCTATATCCGTGTTGTATAGTGGTAGTAAGTAAATATGAATCTCCTATACATAACACAGAAACAAGCGCAGGTCTTCCAATTCCAATTTATACAAAGAAACAGAGGAATCGAGGAGAGATGATTCAAGAAATCTGACCTGAAAAATGGGAGGACGAAGGGGCTCGAAGCAGATGGAACAATCGAGAACTTCTGGATCGATCCGAAAGTTAAATTCTCCATTCTTATTATTACTCTTGCTGAAATCTCCGTCCTCCGCCATCTCCTCCACTTCGTCTCCGACCTCATCGGACGATTCCTCCTCCTCCGCTTCCGAACATTGCCCTTCGCCCCGATCGCCTGTCGTCTTCCTCGAATTATCGTCCTCCTCGCTGACCCTCTTCCTCCTTTTGCTCCCGCTCGTGCCCTCGTCCAAGCAGAACCTCGTCATCGTCTCCTCCCTAATGGCAAATTTCATCAAAAACACTTCTTTCCTCGACATGAATTTATTATGGGGAGTGAGCAGGTTAAAGATGATGTCATTTAGGTTAAAAATAAAAATATATATAGATAAATCTAATGGGTTAGCATGAATCTCAAGAAAATCTAACAAGTCTCACTAATAAATTAAATGACATTGTACCGGGATAGTAAGAAGATACATATCATTTCCTTCGGTCGAAACTATGAGCAAACCGAACGGAATGATATCTGAATGAAAGATAGAGGGAACTCAATGCAGAAAACACTCGTTCACAACCCACTATCCAAGTTGATTCCGAAATCCCTCAGAAAATGGCCAAACGTCCCATCATGGAGCAGCTCTCTGACCCTCCGAGAAGGCTCTTTTTCCAAGAAGGATCGCCCATTGGATTATGATGGTACATCCTGTGTTGACGGTCTAGTTTATCTGAACGACAAGAGTGCCTCTTCTCAAAATTTTCCCTTAAAAGGGTCAACTAACGACTTTTCATCCTATCGAACGTCTTATGGCCGACCAAAGGCCTCCATATGACAGAGCGATAAGTGTTGGGTAATGTGGAGACCCGGTCCACATTAATTTAATTAGATTTATAATTAAGAATCTTACCTACCACTCACCTACCACATCCCAACTACCGCTCATCTATCTCCTACCTACCACTCTCTTGGTTTCTATAAATAGTCTATTTTGGCTTAGAGAAAGTGCGTCAAGCAAGAGTCAAGCAAGAACCAAGCAAGAGCCAAACGAAGTCCTCTAAGAGAGAAAGAGAGGAAGAGAGGAAGAGAGGAAGAGAGGAAGGGAGAGAAGAAAATAGAGATTTTCTTGTAAACGTCATGGCGCTTGACGATGTAATTCTTCGAAAAAATAAAATCTTTTGTAGCTCCGTGGACATAGGCAAATTTGCCGAACCACGTAAATCTGTGTGTCGCTATGGTGTTTGTTTTTCAGCGTGTAATTTTTCTCATTTTATTATTCGCTTTATTGTCGTCGTTTTTTTCACAAAAACTAGTATAAGAGCTTTGGGTTCGGATCTAAGAAAGAACGATGGGCGGAGACGAAGTGATGACATCGGGGATCGAGAAGTTCAATGATACAGATTTTGCTTATTGGAGGATGCAGATAGACGACTACCTCGATGGGAATAAACTTCATCTTCCGTTACTGAGGAAGCGACCAGAAAAGATGGACGAGGCGGAATGAAATTTGTTGGATTGACAGGTTATTGGGGTCATACAATTAACCCTGTCAAGATCGGTTGCCCAGAACATCATTAAGGAAAACATTACTGCATATCTCATTGTGGCTTTATCAGGTATGTATGAAAAACCATCGACAAATCACAAATTAATTGTCGTCTTTTGAAATTGATTTTGATGATGAGATACGTGCGTTGATATTGTTGGCTTCATTGTCAAATAGCTGGGAAGCCACAAGGATGTCAGTTAGCAGTTCTGCAAGTAAATCTAAACTGAAATTTAATGATATTCGTGATTTGATTTTGACCGAAGAGGTGCGCGAGAAAGATTCTGGCTAGACCTCACGTTCGAGTTCGACACTGATTGTTGATTTCAGAGGGAGATCACAAGACAGGAGCTCAAACAGAGGAAGATCAAAATCAAAGTCTTGTCAGCAGGAAACTTGCTGGAATTGTGGCAAGGTTGGTCACTTAAAAGGGAATTGCAGGAATCCTAAGAAGAGGGAAAATGAAGGCGCTAATTTGTAACTGAAGAAATACAGGATGTGTTATTGTTGGCAGTTCACAGTTCTTTTGATGACTAAATACTGGATTCAGGGGCTTCATTCCATACATCTTTCCACTGGGAGTTGATGAGAAAATGTTGCAGGCACTTTGGGAAGGTACATTTGGCTGATGGAAAAGCTCTAGACGTAGTGGGGATGGGAGACGTTGATATTGTACTTCCTAACAAGAGCAAATGAACTTTGCAAAATGTCAGATACGTTCATGAGTTGAAGAAAAACCTCATCTCTGTTGGGCAGCTCAATGAGAGTGGTCATTCGGTAGTGTTATCAAATAACACCTGAAAGGTTACCAAAGGAGCATTAGTACTGGCTCGGGGTAAGAAAACTGAAACACTATATATGACTATTGGTTTACTCAACACTGTTGCTACTACAGTTGCAGAGAGCACGAGAGTTATGCGGCATTGCAGACTTGGACACATGCGTCAGAGGTGCATTATGGAGAAGCAGAAGAAGGACAATTTCTTGAAAAGTGGCAGAGCGCCAAAGGCAGAAAAATCTGACCTTGTATAGACAAATGTTGGAGAACCACAGAGATATAAAGAAATCTTGCAAGATGAAAATTCGAGCAAGTTGGAGCTGGCCATGAAGGAGGAGATGGATTCCATGTTGGGAAATCATACTTGGGAGCAGACAAAACTTCCACCAAGGAAGAAGGCATTCCACAATAAGTGGGTGTACCGGGTGAAGACTGCGCTTGGTGGCAGTAAGAGATACATGGCTGGACTTGTTGAAAAGAGCTTTCAGCAAGGGCAGGATAGTGCTCATGCAGTGGGAGTTGTAAGCAGATACAAGAGTAACCCAGGAAAGAACTTGGTGGTACAAGGCTACGTCGACTGTGATATATCAACTGAGTGTGTTACTATTGAGAAGCTGAAGTTTTGCTCGGCTTCAGCTGGTCTTCTGGCATGAAGACATAAGTTTTGAGTTGCAGGGGTAGAGGATATCATGTTTGAGGAAAAGGTCAGTACAGTTAGTAGATGATGCAGCAGTAGGTGATGCAGTTAGTGTCCTAGTTTCTAAGTGGGAGAATTGTTGGGTAATGTGGAGACCCGGTCCGCATTAATTTAATTAGATTTCTAATTAAGAATCTCACATACCGCTCACCTACGTTCTCACCTTCCGCTCACCTACCTCCTCCCACCTACCTCTCACCTACCTCCCACCTACCACTCTCTTGGTTTCTATAAATAGCCTATTTTGGCTTAGAGAAAGTGCGTCAAGCAAGAGCCAAGCAAGAATCAAGCAAGGGCCAAGCTAAGTCCTTTAAGAGAGAAAGAGAGGAAGAGAGTAAGAGAGGAAGGGAGAGAACAAAATAAAGATTTTCTTGTAAACATCGAGGTGCTCGACGGTGTAATTCCTCGAAGAAAGAAAATCCTCTGCAGCTCCATGGACGCAAGCAAATTTGCCGAACCACGTAAATCTGTGTGTCGCTTTGGTGTTTGTTTTTATGTGTGCAAATTTTCTCATTCCATTATTCGCTTTATTGTCGTCGTTTTTTTTTCACAACAATAAGGTTGTTGAGTCATCGGATGCCCCAACTTAAGCAGTTATGAATATGAAAAGGTGTCAAATTAGTTATGAATATAAAAATGTGTCAAAATAAGTTATGAATACTAAAAGGTGTCAAAGTAACTTGAAACATCGGCAAACACTCAGTACCCCCTAAATCTATAAATTGAGGGTCATTTCTAAAATGAAAAAGCCCACTGATTTACCATACTTAAATTCTTGCATTTACCGTGTAGTTTCTTTCTCTCTCTCCCTCTCTCTTTTTCTCATTCTCTCTCTATTTCTTTCTATCATCTTATGCTCTATTCCTTCAGCGTGATTCACAGAATATATCTGAATTCACCAATATCCAAAACATTGAAAGTAGATGAGATGGATATATATGGTGGTAGATAAATAATAAATGCATTGTCGTTGATAAGCCGTCCAACTGGAAAAAGGTTCGAGCTTCCATGGACTTCAGTTTTGAGTATGTGTTAGAAGCAAATCCTTCTTTTCAATGATGAATTATCACTAGATTACCTTGCTAAAATATATTTCATCGCCGATCCGATGTGTATTTTCTTGATGTTTGTACTGGACATTGAAAGCATCTAGTTTGGTCCGTACCCCATCTGAAAATTTCATATGATCATGAGCTATTTAAGAAGCAAATTTATTTATAATTTATAAAGGATGGTAAAGTCTATGGTATGATTAGGTTATTGAGAGTAAACAATATGAAAATGTGTCATGCCACTAGAATTATTAATGATCCATTTATATGCAAACCCTGCATGAACCAATAAGTACTCTCTTTGCTTTAAATGTTCCTATCTACGACACCTTAACATATTGTCAAGTATCGTGAAGATCTTAGTTTATATTTTATTCTCAATTTGCTGAGAAACAAAATATGAGCAAACTCCATCATGGTATTAGCAGACATATTTTCTAAAATGACACACTTCATTGCTTGCAGAAATACCTTTAATGCTTTTCGTATTGCTCATATGTTTTTTCCATGAGATCATTCGACTTCAGTGTTTACTTCAAAGCCTAACCTCCAATTGTGATGTGAAGTTCATAAGCAATTTTTAGAGGAGCATTGTAACCGCCTAAAAACTACAATGCATTTAAGTTTGACGTATCATCTACTAACAAATGGGCAAACTAAAGTTGTTAATGGTATGGGTTCGGCGTCATCTAAGGGGTATATAAATAGATATTGTGTGGTTTGCTTTTTATGATCGAAATATTGGATATTTTTTAACAAAAAGAGTAACAACTAGTTGTAATTTTGGCTAAAAGAATTTATTGTGTGGCTATTTTAGTATTTACTCCCTTTTGAGTGAGGTGGCGGTCCGCCCACATGCAATTCTTTTATAAGTTGCATACAAATAGATGAATCTGGTTGGTTGCCTTTAGAAAGAAATTTGTGTCATAAAAAATAATGAGAAATTAGATTGGAATTATTACGATGCTACCAAATAGTAGAGTATATTTAAATTAGTATTTTATAGTTCTTATAATTTTTTGAAATTTGTAATTTCAACTTATAGCTTGGATAGCAGTGCCAACTTTCTGTGAAGTGCCTCTGTCATTCTGTTTTGGATCCCAGACTTGTGAATTTACACAAAAAGATTTTTTGTAGAAACAAAATCCATCTCGCATGCATGTTGTTAATCATTTTCTAATAATTAATAAATTGTATTGGTTGGGGCTCATTGCATAATTCATAGTATTATTGGAGTAGATAATATTAAAAATAGCATAGTATTGTTAATAATAAGATAGAGAGTTCTAGAGATTATCTTCGTAATAATATCACAAATTGAAAGAAAATTTATATGTTTTTTTCAAATTTCAACCGATTTGAGTTAGATTACAATAATTTATTATTACTATTTTTAATTGCATAGTGATGGAAATCATTATCATAAATACTTGCAGACTCCAATATATTGAAAATTAAGTCTCGCATAGAAATAATATTAATAGATAAAGACATCGTAGTCAGAACTCGTAATTATTTAGCCTTTTTTACAAATTTATGTAATCTCATGGAAGATTTTTTCAAATATTGCACTGACTCTTTAATCTTTTGAATGATTTCCTAACACTCCTTTAACCTAACTTGAACCATTATATTGAAGATATGTGTGTAATATCTCATATAATAAAAATCATAAAAGTGACAATTTTCCCATGATGAAAAAATTACTTTTAGTGAACTAGGTGCTATTTCATTATTACTTCCACCGTCAAAAGTAATTGTAGAGAATTTGTTATGAAGTTTTTACAAATAACAAAATAGTAGAATATATGTAAGTGCAGTATGTGGAAGTTCTAACTCAGTAAAATTGGTGATTACCATATTCAACTTCCATATTTCATAGATATAATAGATAGTTAAGAACATATATGCTATAGTTTAATTAGAGGCTTACCAATTTGTAGTTTGTGACACCCTATGAAGATCTTTAAGGCTACATATAAGCTTTTTCTTTCTCACACTGAATAGAATTTTACGCAATCATTTTTTATGATGTTCATTGAAACACCCTCAAATTTAAAATTTAACACTTTCAACAATACACTAAATCAAGTATTTTCAAATATCATGAATAAATACTTATGTATACTTATCATTTTGACAATTAACTCTCTTATGAGTTACTAATCATAATTTTTAAAATCATAAAATAGAATATGTGAGTCATTATCAGCTTCAAAAGGTAAGGAGTTTGACCTTTTTTGTCTTTTATCTGAGAAGTCAATGAGTTATTGAATATTTGCTTTTATCTTGTTATGCTCCTTAACATGTCTAAGAAGCTATGAAGTTGTGTTTGTTTTTTGTGTGAATTTTTACCCCGCATCAAATGCATTGGACAAAAAGAAATTTGACCCATCTTAGAATTAGATTTAGTATCCATAAAGCACTCTCAGACAATTAATTTTCTCTTCCCACCATTGTTCGCATGTATGTTGGTACTAGTACTTCCAATAATAAATTCAATAGATTGAAAAATATTATGAGAACTATCTTTTCTATATTGTATGACAACTGATATTTGTTCACTAATTTGTGTGGATTGAGATTGTTCAAACATTGACATTACAATCAACTAAACATAAAAATAAAATATCACATGAGATCTCATTATCATTTGCATACGCTTCACATTAAAACACAAACTTATTTAATGTCAAGTTCACACATAGCTAAACACAAAATAAAAATGTCTTCCATTTCTAAAAAAATATTAAAAGATATTTATACAAACTGTGATAAGGCATCTCAATGAGACGAATCCACATAGCTTGTCTGCCATTATCGTTAACGGAGCTTCGCTTGCGAATGAATTTAGGGAGGAAAGGCGATGAGGTAAAACATGATGTTAATTTTTCAACGTCTTTAAAAATAGCAATAAAACAACAAATAAGACAAACACTAACTTCTTGTTACGGATCAAAATTTTAAAACACAACTTTTATAGAACTTACTTTAAAACATAATCCATAAAACATTAAAGTATTCGTAAACGAGACCTTAGTCACAAAATTTATGATATTTTATGATCAAGGATACTTTTCATGTTAAGGTGCTTTGTTTTTTGTAGTTTTATTAATATTGTTATTTTTTTATATCAATTCACGGTTACTATATCTAAAATGATGTTTAATTCAAATTTTCTATAATGATTCCCACATTATACTTACTAGATGAATGAGATATTGGTCGAACATTAGGCAAGGATAAAAGAGAAGGGAGGGAGGGAGAGAGAGAGGGAGGGAGGGAGAGGGAGAGGGAGAGAGACTCGCAAGGATTTTATTTTTCACTTAAGAAATTTAGAATGTCTTCTTCTACCTCTCGAAATATTGTCATATTGACATAACAATATTCTACACTTTAATGGAATAAGTAAATACATGGTACATTTATTATAGACATAACGTAGTGATCAAAATTCAAATAAACTATATAAGTACCTTCCGAGTTTGAGCTCTCCGAATTAATCCTTGGTAAGTTCATTCAATCATTTCAGCATTCTTGTGAATTATATATTTGGAGTGACATCACCCGCTTCACTTATACATCCATGTAACTTTGTACATCTAACTACAATTTAGGTGTGATATAACAAAAAAAAATCAATTGAAATCAATCTTAATCCACTAATTAGATTTCCCACAAACAATAATTTATGCTAAGTTTTGATGAGTGCTACACTAATAATTTACATTTCAAGATCATTAATACGAATGATATAAAGTTAAACAAAAAGCATGAGAGAGGAGATAAGAACATAATATGTAAAATCAAAACACCTTCTAATCTTAGCCATTTTTTTAAAAAAGTTGAGCTCATAAAGTAATATATATGATTCAAACTCACGTCATTACTTTTGATTTTTTAAGTACTATCTTGAGGAAATAATATTACATCAGAAATTCTAATGCAGTTTTCTATTAGGATTTCAATCAAGATCTGTCACGTGTACAGAGATACCCTTATTTATTAAATTAAATTTTTTTTATTAAAAAATATCTGTTATACACGTAGCAAGTTTTGATTTAAATTCTATTACATAAGGAAAAATATATATATTTTTTATCTTAAGAGCATTCAGTTCATCCTCCCTTCAATTTTATTGTTTTTTCTTTAATTTTGATAAAACAATCCCATCTCCCCCTTACCCTATCTGCCCGAAACCCTAGCCGACAAATCGCTCCGCTTCGCCTGCCCGAAAAGCTCGCCAACATCCCGATCCCCTCCCTCTACAGGTCTCGCCGCCCATAGCCTTCGTAACCGAACCCTGGCTACACAGTTGCAATTTGAGCTAACTGGGAAGGCAACGACGGGATCGCGGCGTACAGAGGCCCCAAACTCCCATCTTTCTTCTCCTTCCGCACCGTTCCTACCCGAAACCATGGAGGCAGATGGAGGAAGATAAGTTCACATCTTTCTTTACCAGACGGCCTCTCAGTGATACAAATTATTCCAATTGATGTTGTTCTGTTTCAAGTTTCCAGGTATTATTGATTGGGTGTAAGTTGTCAAGAGTGCTCTGAATCCTGTGAAAATATTGGAAATTATTTCACAAACTAGGTTTGTAAGATCGTTTGCATCCGTTGGGATTTGACCTTCATCGGAATTAGGGAAATTGTTCTCTATGGCAACCGGGAAAGTGGAGCAAGGGAATGAGAATTGGCTATCTGCTGTGGTGCCCCTTTTGAAGCTTTTGTCGCTCACTGTCATTGGCATCATACTCGCCCACCCCAAAACCCAAATTATTCCCCGTGCTACCTTCAAGCTTCTAAGCAAGCTTGTCTTCGCTCTCTTCCTTCCATGCCTCATATTCGTCCACCTTGGCCAATCCATCACCTTAGAAGAGGCCCTTCAGTGGTGGTTTGTGCCTGTCAATGTGCTCATTAGCACCGCAATTGGTTGTGTTCTTGGATATGTCGTGGCAATCATTTGCAAGCCGCCGCCGCAGTTTTTTAGATTGACAGTGATCATGACTGGATTTGGTAACACCGGAAATCTCCCCATAGCCATTATTGGATCAGTATGCCATAGCTCAAATCAACCCTTTGGCCCTCAATGTCGTCAAATAGGCGTTGCCTATGTCTCTTTTGCCCAATGGGTTGCGGTAATTCTCGTGTACACCTTGGTATACCATATGATGGAGCCCCCTATGGAGTATTATGAGATTGTGGCAGAGGAAAATGAGATTGAGGAAGAGCATGCTACTAGTAATATTAGCAGGCCTTTGCTCCAAGAAGCAGAGTGGCCTGGCATGGAGGAGAAGGGAACCGTGAATTCTAAGACTCCGTTCATTGCGAGGGTCTTTGCTAGTATGTCAGGGTCGTCACAAAGCACCCTCGCTGATTTCGATCTAACTGAAGCGGGAGGCTTACATCCTGCTCCGAGCAGTCCAAAGTCTATAAGGTGCTTGGCAGAACCGAGGGTTGTCCGAAGGATGAGAATTGTTGCAGAAGAGACTCCCATCCGACATATTCTTCAGCCTCCTACAATTGCGTCTCTGCTGGCTATTATTGTTGGGATGGTTCCTGTATTTAGGAATTTTGTATTCGGGAGCGATGCGCCGCTATCGTTTTTCACCGACAGTTTGGAGATCTTGGCAGGAGCGGTTGTTCCTTCGGTGATGCTAATTCTTGGAGGAATGCTCGCCGAAGGACCGAATGATTCGTCTCTTGGAATTAGAACAACAATTGGTATTATTGTTGCTAGGCTTTTGATTCTGCCATTTATTGGAATAGGGGTGGTGGCCACTGCAGATAAGTTGCATCTTTTGTTGCAAGAAGGTCAGATGTACAGATTTGTTCTACTGTTGCAGTATACGATGCCGAGTGCCATCTTGTTGGGAGCCATTGCAAGCTTGAGGGGTTATGCTGTAAAGGAAGTTTCAGCTCTATTATTTTGGCAGCATATCCTGGCTCTTTTATCACTCTCCGTTTACATTGTTATCTACTTCAAGTTGCTTTCGAATGTGTGAGGTCAGGATCTTTCATATCTTTCATGCCCACTTGAAGATCTAATTCTGCTGCAGTAGTAAACTTTTTAAATTAATTTTTCTGTACTCATATTGTTGTATACTTGGATCCCTCTTATCAATTTGTGTATCATTTTCTCTACTTTTTACTTCATTATATTTTAGATAATAAATACCAATTTATTGCTCCCATCATCCTTTTTTTTTAGTCCAAGTCATTCTAGTTAATGTTTGTCACTTTCGTTTTAGTTATTGTTGGTCAATTGGCATGGTACCTGTATGATGATACAAACCATGCATTATTAGAAAAGATTAAGTTCTTATCTTGTCATGGCCTTATAAGTAGCCTCTGTTTTCAACAATTAGTCATGTTGATTTGCTGTTTGCAATTAATTATATATTTCCTGCTTTAAATATTTTGCTGCTTTAACGATGTTGAATGAAGCACAACATCCAAATCGAACCTTTAAATCTCTACGACCCTAATTGTTTTCATAGTGTCTGGTGATTTTGTTGCTGTTCTTCCAGAAGCGCCTTTGACAGTTATATGTGAGCTTGACATGGATAGTTATTTCAGAGGTTAGGGATTATAAAGAGGTAAAAAAGAAAAAAAGAGATGAGATAATAGGGAGAGAAAGGAAGAGATAATGGAATAATTAATTTTGGGTAGAAGAAGTTTCATGTTGTTCTTACACTTGAAGCACTTTTGCTCTGAATGATTTCTTTCCTATTGACTACTCTTATATGCAAACAGGGTTTTAGGATGGCGAAAAGTTTTTTCTTTATTATGAATTCTAGGAGTCTCAAGTTTTAAGGAGGTTCGATGCATTTCATAGCTTTATTTTTGTTATCCACCTTTCTTTTGTGATAAGATTGGTAGAAGGCAAAGAGAAGTGGCCATTTATCTCCAACCGGTGTTGCTTCTCAGTTATTACCAATTTTTTATCCCAATTGTCTTATTGGAAGTTTTACCATTTAATATATAGCTCTAAGGTAAACATGTGAACCTAATTAGATGGTCAATGTGCGTGTTGAAAAAAAAAGAAGCCTATTCACTTCTTATTAACCTTGATTCAGATGTCTGTGAGTGGTTATGAGTTTAATAATTGCTTTAAAAAATTAAATAAATGTCACATAAGAGCGTTTTGATGCAAGGGAAAATGTGCAAATAAAACATACAAGTATATTTTTGTGGTTTGGCCTAATTGCCAACGTTCACATATAAGCAACTGTAGCATTTCACTATTTTTTTGTATTCCACTAACAATTACTCATTTGCTTTTAAAGCCAGTAGAGAAATCATTATAACTTATCCTTACTCTCCTTCAAGGAAGAGTAAAAATCCATTAGTACAAAGCATCTTTTAATAGGGTGGCCACCCTCTTTGAGTCTTCCAACCAAAATTAAGTAACTTATTGCAAGAGTATAAGCTCAAAATGAAATTAAAAATAGTAAAATAGAACTTTTTCTTGAGCTTTATCTACAGTAAAGCTCAATGGAAAGAGGTATTGCAGGCTTTGATTACTATGAACTCAGAGATCATTAAATAGTGAACTTTAGGGTTTTAAGAGAGCATAGCATTTGTGAGCATCCAATACATACTGACAACCACCAATCATTGAGCATTTATAGGATGGATAGTAGGGTAAAAATTGCATGAAGTTAAATAGTGAACATTTGTGAGAATTTATTTACGGTTAAATAGTGAATATTTGTGAATTTTTACCCATACCTCTAAAATACATGAACTACTCCACTAGCTGTCAAAAAACTATTTGTTACTATACTGGTCATAGAGTCCATTGGAGCCTATCAACATATTTAGAGGGGTATATCAAAGTTTAAATTGTTGGGAGATCATTTAACTTATAATTCACGGCGTATACCTTAAGGGAGTATTTGTCCCGCGTGGGGGTGGGTGGGTTGGGGGGGGGGGTGGGCACTCGCTGTTTGAGGCCAGCAAAGATCTCATCAAGTTGGATTGAGGATGAACAAATCAAGTTCATGGTGGTTTTGCCAACCGAATCCAAGATCAAGGTAGGCTCACCAGCTGGCTACATGAATACACCCACTAAGCTCATGACAAACTCACCCAATGCCATCACGGGGCTCTCAGGAACGACTTAATTCAGATAGCCCCCCAAGCTCGAAGAGCTACCCAATAACTATCAGCAGAAGATCTAGCTATTTCTCCATTTTTTATGGTAAATGCCAATCTGAGTCAGTACTCTAGACGCGCACCTCGAGATTTTTTTATATCTTCAGATGTATGCCTATCTGTTGACCTTATTTTTTATGAGGTCATTTTCTTCCTCTCCTTAGACCTTAGGTTCTAGCCGTAGGATTTTCTGTTTGACTCTCATAGAGGACTAGTGCTGGTACCCACCCCTCTTAGAAATTCAAGCCACATCCTGTTTCACTTGTGGTGTCTCGCATGATTGATCTTAAACTATCATTATTTGATTGAGTGGTTGTGTTTACGGACCATCGTCATTTGGTCGAGTGGTTAAGGACCATCATGCAGAGACTCGGAGAGAATTTCTATAAGGATCGAGAAAGCCTTAAGAAAGCCCTTTAGATTTAGGAGATCCCGTTTTATGGTGCACCCCAATTTTCACGAACATAAACACCAAAATCCACATCATTTACACCCGTAAAAGCTTCATAATTAATCGAAACATAATTCAATTTTTGCAACGATCGATCACGGATCAAAATTTGAAGGAAATTTGACTTCGACGCGTTTTTGACTAGATCGTCGACGAAGTTGTCCGGTTGACCCCGGATGACGAAACGGACTCCGCCGGTGCATCCGAAACGTCGATTTTACCCAAAAAGGACACCCACATTGCTATAATTTCGCCACGAGTAAATGCACACAAATCGATGAACTTGTCCGAATGATCTCGAATGATAAAACGGACTGCGCCAGTGCGTCCGGAGCATCGACTTTGCCTAGGAGAGACACAATAACAAAGCACAAATTTAACAATATTGCATATTCACATATAAAACACAAAATTTAAAACTACTACTACGTGAAGCATGAAACAAGTCCTCGTGGGCAACACAACGACGATGCAGCGAACGAGAGGGACAATCTACAATAACAAAACAATTCTACGTCAGCAAAATCTTCCTTTAGTTTAAATAACGATCCCAAGGACTTCGAGGTAGTTTGTTTAGCGCAACGTAAATCCTCGCCTTGTCATTTAGGCTTTTGCACAACTCTGTTATGCAATATAAGTCCTAGCATTTTTAGGATTCTGAGGTTGCTGTACAATACAGTGTAAACCCTCCTATCCTTTTAGGCTATTTGCACGATCAGATGTCGTGCAAATATAAGTCATAAATTCTAAAATAAATTACAGGATTAACCATTAAATAACATCATTTCAAAGACATAAAACCAACTAATATGAAAGATGAGAAATCACCGAGGTTCCCCTCGTACCTGTGGTTTCTCCTACTCTTCTCTTCTTTGGATTCATTAAAATAACTGTTTTTACTTAAGCCACTCCCTTTTGATTTTCCTTATGTCCAATCATGAAAACTTAAAGTTTAAAAATCTTGAAGACAAAATCACTAATCTTAATCGAAAGTTTTCTTAGGCGACTTCGGTCATTTAAGATGTAGTTAACTACAGGGGCTTGCCCCTATAGGGAACTAAGAACCCAGGTAAAATAAACCATATCTAATCCTTATATTAGGTAGGTGAACTTGTCGGCCTCACAAAAGGTTTAAGCAGATTAAACAGATGTCACAAAACTCTTTAGTTTAAGTGGTTAAGCCTACTATCAAGTGGTATGCCTATCTTTCGGGATAATGTATTGCTTGTGGTATTACGCTCGACCATCTAAACTATCAAATATGTGAGACCTGTTTGGTCTCATTTATTTTAAAAATTAAAATTTTATTTCCAAAATCATAATTATCCATATATATATTTATGAATATTATATTTTAAACCTAAACTTTAAATTATCTTAAAAAAAACCGGCTGACAAATTTATAGCGACTCCGCTGGGGATTGGTTCCTCTCTCCATCTCCATCTTTGATCATGTGGTTTAGTCTTCATATGTCGCTAGTGTGTCCATGTGTCTCGTGGGTTAGACTATCTTTCTTTCGTTGGCGTACCTTGCTCATTTCTTCCTTGGGCAGGTATAGTCAACTCCTTTTGGGTTTCAGAAACTACTGTTTAATCATTTTTAAACAAGGAGGTTCCGGACTCTTAAAATCCTAAAATGGGTTGGATCCCCGATAAGTGTGGTGTAGTATGAGTGGTCTATCGAAGAGCGAAATCACTCTCCCTCCGAATCTTGAACCGGGTCGTATGCTTCATTCCTCTTTGGAATTGACTTAAAATTGAAGCTTCACTCTTAAAATCCTCTATTTAGACTCCAAACGAAGCACAAAATTTGAAATAAAATTTACATAAATAAATTTCAAAGGGTACCAAGTTCGTAAGGCAAGTATGTTAATTTCAATACTTCTGTTGAACTCATAAAGGCATGGAACGTTAGTCTTATAAGTTCTTCAAATGACAGAGAAAATGTCTTCACCAAAGTTGATCTTTTATTTCTCCGGTGGAATGAAATTCAGAGCGAGCTGTTTGACTTGGCAATTATCAAGTTTGGACAAGGATTCGACGATATTGAAGTCAAATTCGGGAATGTTGCCGTCGTCGTGATGAACTCTGAAACGGACAGGTCCACTGAGCTTGTTGTGGAGTTCAACCTGAAGTTTGCTAAGGAATTCTAACCTCCGAAGAGAGTGATGGTTGAAAAGAAATCTGTTGTTACTGTAAAGTCTGCCGCTAGGAGCATAGGGACTATTCCAAGGACTATTTCTGCTCCTACCACCAGATTCACTGCTACTGTACCAATTGCTCCCCTAAACAAAGGGAAGGAGATTCTTTACGAAGAAGTGCAAGTCGATGCTTTTATGCCGCCTGTTTCTGAATTTGAGATTGGGTTCGATTCAATGTCCGTGCGATTGACCAAGGCACAAAAAATGATACGTAACAGAGAAATTTTAGGATCTGAAAAGGCAAAGGCCACAGAGTTGGCTGCTATTGATACCGCCCTCCAGCTGGATGCGATAAGATTACGTGAGACCTCACCTCTACGCAGGGGGAGTAGGTTTCACTCGTCTTCCATCGTCGGAGAGGATGGAGTCTATAAGGTTGCCACCGCATTATCGCCAAAATTTCCTCATAATGATTTAAGGCTAGTGACAATATTCGAAGGGAAATCTGAGATGGTGACAACGGTGGGCAAATGCAAGCAGCCAATACAAGTTCAAGCCGAGCACCCTCGACAAATCTACCAATATATGCAACAATATAACCAACACCTGCAACAGTACAACCAATACTCACAATATAACAATTAGCATCTTGATCAGCAATCATTCTACCAGGGGCCATGCCATATAAATGAAAGACAGGTTCTGCCTATGGCTAAACAACTGAGCAAGGTATATTCTTTTAAAAAAGAGACAATAACAAAGATATTCCAGGATGTGATTAGGGTGCCTAAATTCAGATTACCAGAGCCAAAAAGACAAGAGGAAGTTGACATGAAAGGCCATCCCAACTACTGCCCTTACCACAGACTGCTCAGACACAATATTGAGAATTGTATCAGTTTCAAAGAATGACTTGAGAAGAACTTAAAAAATTGTAACGTAATAATCCAAAAGAGTATTTGCCAGAGTTTGCTGGGAGTTGTATCAATATGATTTCGTCTGATATAATTCTTCCAACTGACTTATACACAACTACACCAGTGCTCAATAAAAGAGGTGAGGCTCATCAAAAACCTCTAATTGACCTTAAAGTTGTCAAAAGAAGGTTGATTGATGCTACGTTGGAAAGGCTTTGAGCCGATATTGTACGGTTGTCTGAAAAACGAAGAAAATATATGGGTGATGAACCTTATGATCCGTCAGATTATGTGATAGAGGAATTCGCAGAAATCAACCTTGTTGAAACTGGGGCCACATCATCCTCGCGCGATGCTCCCGCTGAGGAGAACACCGTGAATGAGTTACTAAGGGTTATTTAAAAACGTGATGAACATATCAACCGGATGAAAAAACAACTAGAAGAAATGACGATCGTTATAACCACTATTCAAGGATAGTCACAATCACTGCTGATAGTCACCCCAGGGGCAAAACATCCAAAAAGCGTCTAGATCGTTGAGGATAAGAAGGAATTCACTTCCGTCAATGAAGATGAACAACCAAAGAAAGACTCAGTTCATGGATCAATACCAGAAAAAGATATTAAGCATATGGTGGAACAGCAGCTGTGAGAAACCCTGACTTAGTCAAAAGCAGGGGCATCAATTCTAAGGGGTAGGCTCTACCCAGAAGAGTTTGATGCCATACAATATCCCACAGGTTTCGTACCACCAGCGCTTCAAACATATGATGGAGCCGGAAATCCGTCGCACGATGTCAGCACACTTCGAGCTGATTCGTCGCTACGCGAGGGGTAACGAAACATTGTTATGCAGCTAGTTTGTGAGTAACCTTTCACGAGCCGCTTTTGACTGGTACGCTGAGTTGCCTAACGGCTCAGTGAAAACGTTTGCAGAATTGGAAGACCTCTTTGTTAAGCAATTTGCTGGAGATAAGCACCATATCACCGTCGGTGATTTTGTGGTGGAGTGACAGAAGCCGACCGAAACATTGATGAACTACATTCTGCGATGGAGAAACTTGAGTATGAAGTGTGAGCCGCAACTCCAGGAGCAACACAGTCGAAATCCTTCTAAAGAGCATCCATGGTCCAGTGGGTTTCTTACTCAAGAGATTCACTATTAAGACATTCGAGAAGCTCTGCTTAGCAAAGCTGAAAATCTTCAAGAAGAGGCTAAGCAACTTGGTTTTCTAATGAAAATCGATGGGCTAGGTCCAATGAAGACATTTGAGAAGAAATCTGGGATAGTTGCAGTGGTCAGCAGGGGTAAGCGACCGTTGCAAATGCAAGATGAAAAACCTTGACAGACTTACGACGCCCTCGACAAAATGCTCAACAATCATTTCAGCAAAGACTTTACCAGACAGATGAACGTCAAGTTTGAACCATGGCCGATCAATTAAACAGGATATACTCTTTTAAAGATGAAGCGGTCAAAAAAATGTTCCGCAATCTAATCAAGAAGCCCAAATTCAGGTTGCCCAAACCAAGGAGGCCGGACGAAGTCAACATGAAGGGGCACCCAAGATATTGCTTGTATCACAGGTTCATTGGACATACCCTAGAAGAATGCTTCAGTTTCAAAGACTGGCTTGAAGAGAACTTCAAGAATGGGAGCATAACGATCCCGGAAGAATATCCGAGGGAACCTGAAAGAGGTTATATCAATATGATTTCAGTCGATCCCAGTGTTCCTCTTAACTTCTACACAGTTGTCAAATGGTGGAACGTCTTTTAATTAATATTTTACCACTTTTGTTATCAAAATGGATGATAGTGATATCAATATTAGTCTGTCCCAACCCTCCCACCACAATAAAGGACTGTTCTATTATCAGATTTTGTTCCAATGTTTAGAAAGCTTGTTTGAAGAAATATCTATATATATATATACATATATATATATATATATATATATATATATATATATATATATATATATATACATATATATATATATACATATATATATTGCAGCATAAATTCTATGATTTATGAGGAAAGTGAAAATTATGCCCTAGTGACCGGATCCTTCACTTCAAAAATTTCAGACTGGGTCCTAAGTAAATTTCAAAACGAAACAGTGTGCTTGAAATACAAGTAACTGACCGAGGATATCACGAGACTTTTAATCTTCTGCCAAGTGACTGAGTCCTGACTTTAGAACGAGTTATAATATCTCAGGATTTGTCTTAAGAAATATTTGAGAATTGTTAATCAGGGGAGTTCAGACATTCAAAATCTTTAAACCATGCTCTACCAGATATATTAATTCTCAAAAAACAAAAGGAGTAAATAAAAAAAAATATGTGAAAGGCTCCTGAGAAGAAGAAGCTTGAGGTGAACACAAAATCAAAAATTGGTGTTTGAGTTCAGACATTCAAAATCATTAGAGTGCCCTACCAGATATAGTAATTCTCAGTAAAAAAAAAAAAGGAAAAAAAAAGAGAAAAAAATGTTCCTGAGAAGAAGCTTAAGGTGGGTACAAAATCAAAAATTGGTGTCTCAATTCAAACATTCAAAATCTTTAACGCGTGCTCTACTAGATATAGTAATTCTTAATTAAAAAAAAAGATAAGCAAAAAAAATAAAAGAAAGAAAAAAAAACCCCATGAGAAGAAGCTTGAGGTGAGCAGAAAATCAAATATTGGTGTTTGAGTTCTCCCTTAATTAATAAAACTTGAAACTCTTTTTAAGAAAATTCTTCTGATGTTATACTTAGGAAATAGTTAACTGATCTCGTGTCTTTTGGTTGACTATTAATTGACTCGGAAATATCCTTGGGAAATGAAAAATGTTTTAATCACATTATCAAAATTTTGTAATCTGCTTAGGCCCAGAAAGAAAGGATTAAAGAAAGGGACATGTCATTAGCGATTGTCGAAATTCGATCTTGAAGTAATGTCTCTCAATGCCCAAATGATACAACTCCATCCTCAATCTGAAGGACGTTAAAACAATCTGTCAAGTTAATGTGAACAATCTCTACAAAATCGGTGATAAAGAAACGACGACTACCACAAATGAGTTACAGGGTTGCAGCCCTTCAGTCATGGTGTCCTAGAGACGATGACATCTTTATGTGTACTTGAAAGAATACAGTTCCAATAGTACCTTAAAGAATGTGTTATTTTTACATGTGTCTCCAGTCAATGAATGATACCTCAAGAAGTACTGTGCATCGTTGTGTTTCAAAAACAAAGTCTCATCCTTCGAAACACGGATGCAGAGCTTTGCTAAAACTGGGTTCCTATTATAAAGAAAATACAACAAAAGAAAACTCAAAGAACTTAAACAAATCACGTCAAATCATAGCGAAAATATGTGTAAACTCAACATTAAAATGAAACAAAAAACACTACAAAATTGAAATCAAAATCTCGAACTTCAATTTTCTTGACCTATCACCTTTGTCACCTCTCTCGACTCGATGTTTCATTTCACAGGAACTTTCGGTCATTTTTCTTTTGTGGAGGAGGCTAGCTGGTCTATTTACATAGAACCACACTCTTTTTTCTCTTTTGCCCCATTTGTATAAGGGTTGGCGGTTTATTTGATATGGAACCACAGCTCCTCTTGCACAGACATTTCTTCGATCAGCTCTTGAGTTAGAATTGAGTCTCATGACATTCCTTATCATTCTGATTCCCTTTTACAGATATATCTTCACATTTCACATATTCCATTAATTTTATAAATTTCTCACAGATTAAAAACATTACATTTTAGAGGAAGATGATTCATACATCTGATTCCGCATTGTTTTAGGAGTTCTTCCTATCGCAATGGTTCACATTACATTTTAGAGGAAGATAATTCATACATTCGATTCCGCATTGCTTTAAGATCTACCTCCTATCGCAATGGTCCACATTACATTTTAGAGGAAGAGGATTCATACATTCGTTTACGCATTGCTTTAGGATCTACCTCCTATCACAATGATTCACTTTACATTTTAGAGGAAGAGGATTCATAAATCCGATTTCGCATTGCTTTTTGATCTACCTCCTATCGCAATGATTCACATTACATTTTAGAGGAAGAGGATTCATACATCCGATTCCGCATTGCTTTAAGAGTCATTCCTATTGCAATGATTAACATTACATTTTAGAGGATGAGGATTCCACCATCCGATTTTGCATCGCTATGCAATGATTCATATCAAACTTTAGAGGATGAGGATTCCGACATCTAATTTCGCATTGCTATGCAATAGTTTTAGAGGATGATGATTTTGACATCCGATTTCACATTGCTATGCAATGTTTCATATCAAATTTTAGAGAATGAGGATTCATACATCCGATTCCACTTTGCTTTGCAATGGTTTATATCAAATTTTAGAGGATAAAGATTTCGACATCCGATTCCGCATTACTTTGCAATGGTTCTTACCAAATTTTAGAGGATGAGAATTTCGTCATCTGATTCCGTATTGTTATGCAATGGTTCATATCAAACTTTAGAGGATGAGGATTCTGACATCCGATTCCGCATTGCTATGCAATGGTTTTAGAGGATGAGGATTCCGACATCCGATTCCACATTTTTATCCAATGGTTCATATCAAATTTTAGAGGATGAGGATTCATACATCCGATTCCACTTTGCTTTGCAACGGTTCATATCAAATTTTAGAGGATAAGGATTCATACATCCGATTCCGCATTGCTTTCAGAATGGTTCATATCAAATTTTAGAGGATGAGGATTCAAATCCGATTCCGTATTGCTTTGCAATGGTTCATACTAAATTTTAGAGGATGAGGATTCATACATCTGATTCCGCATTGTTTTGTAATGGTTCATATCAAATTTTAGAGGATGGGGATTCATACATCCGATTCTGCATTGCTTTGCAATGATTCATATCAAATTTTAGAGGATGAAGATTCCGACATCCGATTCCACATTGTTTTGCAATGGTTCATATCAAATTTTAGAGGATGAGGATTCCGACATCCGATTCTGCATTGTTTTGCAATGGTTCATATCAAATTTTAGAGAATGAGGATTCCGACGTTTGATTTCGCATTGCTTTGCAATTTTTCACGTATCACATTCTAGAGGATGAGGATTTTGACATCCGATTCCACATCGCTTTAGGATTATTTTCTATCGCGATGATTCCAATCAAGTCAAATCAAATCTTCAGGAAAGATTTCGATCCCCACACATATAACATTTCGAGGCTGCAAGGATTCTAGCTCTCACAATATTTCATACATTTTCACATAAACTCATTACAAAATTTCTCCACAAAACACAAACATTAACACACACACACACATATATAAGTCCTAGATTCTAAAATAAATTATATGATTAAACATTAAAAAACATCATTTTAAAGACATAAAGTCAAATAATAGGATAGATGAGAAGTCACCGAGGTTCCCCTCGTATCTGTGGCTTCCCCTACTCTTCTCTTCTTTGGATTCCTTAAAATAACTGTTCCTACTTGAACCACTCCCTTTTGATTTTTTTTATGTCCAATCATGAAAATCTAAACTTTGAAAATCTTGAAGACAGAACCACTGATCTTAATCGAAAGTTTTCTTAGGTGACTTCGGTCATTTAAGATGTAATTAACTATAGGGGTTTGCCCCTATAGGAAATTAAGAACCCAAGTAAAATAAACCCTATATAATCCTTATATTAGGTAGATGAACTTGTCGGTCTCATAAAAGGTTTAAGCAGATCAAACAGATGTCACAAAACTCTTTAGTTTAAGTGGTTAAACCTACTATCAAGTGGTATGTCTATCTTTCGGGATAGTGTATTGCTTGTGGTATTACACTCGACCATTTAAACTATCAAATATGTGAGACATTTTTGGTCTCATTTATTTAAAAAATTAAAATATTATTTTCAAAATCATAATTATCCATATATATATATATATATGAATATTATATTTTAAACTTAAACTTTAAATTATTTTTAAAAAAAAATCGGCCGACACTATCCTGCTACATTTTTTATAGATTTAGAATTCCTACCTATAAATAGGTGATCTCAGGGAAAGCCAAAATTTCTGCATTCCTTCTGCATTATAGCTTCTTGAGTATCACACTGGATTTTTGAACACCCTACTCACCTCTGTTTTCCCTTCGGTCTTCCTCTATATTAGTAAGATTTTGTTATAATCCAACAGTAAAATAGGATCTCACACTTGTGCCTCCTCAACTCATTCATGTTATATTACCTACCTAAAGATAATAATGCTGCTTATAGCTCATTTCAAATGTTTTTTATAGTACCTTTTAATTATAATATGTGTTATGAATTGGATTAGGATATATAAGTAAATACTAATATTAGTTTGAGCAGGTTTAGTGTACTGATGATCTTTTGAGTCTTAGATATATCATCCACATATGCTTTAAAAAGTCAAAACTAAGCACCTAGAACTAAGTGTTGTGTATAATAAATCTCCATGAATTTGATATGCTTCAATTCTTGTGATCGACTATCATTTACTTTTCCATGTACTTCATATATCTATTTATAATCCACAACTATCTCAAAAAGTCAAAACGAAATACCTAAAACTAGCTCCATTTGTAGAATTCATCTCTCCATGAAATTGATATGCTCCAATATTTTTGAAGGGCTATCATTAATATTTTAGGTGCCTTATAGATGATTTTATTTTAGTTTTGAATTATTCATTTGAAACTGTCTAAATTTGTTATCATTAAAATAACTTCATCATTCAACTGGGCTCATAGTGATAAAATATAATAATGAGGGTTAATTTTCAAAGAAATCTTATCTTTAAATATAACATAATAAAATAAAATTGATTGACTTGGTGTGAGCATAAGATATTCTTCTTTATTTTGATGTGCTTGACGAATGTTTATTCATTTTCATATGTATATATTTGTTCTGTTTGAAATTTTCTCGCATTAATCGGCGCAAGTGTCAAAGATATATAAATTTTTTTTTGTAATGGGAGGGAGAATGATATAACCCAAGTTTATCCGACTAATCGAGAATTAACATTGAAAGAGGGTGGCGGTGCGAGAGCATTGGATAATGTGAGAGATTGTGAGAGGGGGTTGTACATATGAAAGCAGAGGTAGAGAGAGAGAGAGAGAGAGAGAGAGAGGCCAGAAGGGAGCGTGAGAATAGAGGAAGATTGGAGGAACATAGTGCTCATAAGTGTGCGACTGATACTGAAGCAAGGAAGACAGAGATAGACGTGGGGCATACGGTTTACAGAGAAATCAAGAAAGAGGGAGGCTTGACATTAGGGGTTGCTGTTGGCTGAGGTTGAGGAAGAGTTTATACTTACGGCATTCTACACTAAAAAAATGAAAAATAGGATAACTTCTTAAACCTTAGATTTCATTAATGAATTCTAGGCATATCATGAGATTTATATTGGAATTTGATAATCCTACCCCTAATTTCTTTTTCCTTGTATTAATCTAAGCACCCCATTATTTTCATGTATTAATTATATGATATCAATCACTTAGCATTTAATCAGAATAAATGCTTAGATATTTTATATTTCTGGTGTTTATGTTAATTGAGAACTAGAATTGATTAAGTATTATCTTAGACTAGAGTTCATAATTTAAATGCTGTAAACTGACTATATCAAAGAGATTAATAGTCTCTCTTTACAAGCTGAACTATTTTGAATATCATGACTTGAGATAGTGCATAATGAAAACACAGACCCTAACTGTCCATAGTCAAAGTAACTCCTGTAGAAAATTATGGTCTTATAATTGAATGAATAATGTAATATTTGATAATATGAAGGTAGTTAAAGTGATGCAATAACATGCTTTGCACATTTCTCCACTTTTATTTATTTATTTATAGATATAGACTACCTACACTAGATACAATGCTTTTGATGATTTGATAAACTGAAACAAATCATAGATGAGATTTGATACAATGCCATGTTTTGTTGCACTTTCCATACGGTTTTGCATGCTCTATCCTAATTTGGTATTAAATACTTGAAGCTCTACGCACAGGCTGCTTATATATATATATATATATATAAGATTAGCATGACCCCTGCACAAGTATGACAAGCATGACACGCGTTCTTGGCCTGTTGGTGGCGCTGTCACTGTAAGTTCCCTTAGGTCAGGGTTCGATCCCCACCCGTGGCGCGGGGGGATCGGTCTGTTTAGGCACATGACGCAGCTCTCATCTTGAGGCCTAGCGCATGGGAAACCGATATTTGGGCCTCTGCCAAATATCAGTTTCCTTTAAATATATATATAAGTGCCAAAATGGTCCCTAAATTATTTACATGGGGTCATTTTAGTCTCAAAATTTATAAATGTCAAATTAGTCCGTAGTTTCTTTTAATTGGGGCTAAAATTGTCATCATATTAAAGATTTTGGGGGCTTTTTCAGCCTGTATTTACAAAATTTGTTGATTAAATTAACACTTCTATAGATTCCGGGACTAAAATGACTCCCTCCAAAGAGTCCCCGCCCCCTCATATATATAAAGGGAATTTCCATACACAACACAATTCTTATGAATTTACGTATCTACCAGTTAATACTCATATCACATCAGAAATACGACTGTCATTATCATGTAAAAAATGAAATACAACTTTTCATTCATAGATAAATAGATAAAGTGACAAAGTTTAGATGTTAAATGTGTAAATACATGGAAATTATGTGGCATGTATGCAAATCTTCCCTACAGAATTGGACTCAACCCCTTGTAATTATTGGACAGGTACTGCCTATAAAATACTGAAGGATTAGTAGATTGGTAGTGAGCTGGTCAAGTGCAGGCGAGCAAAGGAATGTATTTTCAGGTAAAATGTGCTAAGTTAACATAATTAGACGTCCTGTAATTGTAGCCATTTACTGTAATATTATAGATTGTTTGGTGAATATTTTTATAAATGCACTTTATGGAATTTGTGTTCATAGGTGTAATTTGTTGTGGGACATTTTTAAAATTGTGATATCAATTGTTTGTGATGAAATACATTTGCATAATTATACTGTAAATTGTTCTCACTGTGACTGTTACTTCATATTTATTGAACCCTGATGTGATTGCAATTTAATTTTGATAGATTTTCAATGGTTTTTTGAAAGTAATAATTATAATTTCTTTTATCAGTTTTAACATTTATATTTCAAAATCTATTAAGACTTGTACTTTTAAAATCTATTATAAATTAATATGATTTATTTTGAATATGCATTTCATGAGAAACAATTAAACATGCTTTTAACAACATTATCATTAAAAAAGCAAATAATGCTCATATATATTTGTATGGGTGGTATTTGAGAATGTTTGCTCTTCATATGTGCTATGTCTCCGTAGGGATCGAATTCGGGTCAGAGGGGTCTTACGACAGTTAACTTGCCACTCAAGGATGCACAATGCACATATATATAACTTTGAGTAGGCAAAGCATTCAATTGGTAAAACTTGTATGAATTATTAACTTTGTGTAGGCAAGGTGAGAATATCTTTCAAACATGCTTTGTTCAATTCTCAAATATTAAAACATACATGAATGTTCTCATTTTTTCTTATGAATATAGATAATATTGGGTAACTAAATAACATAGAAATCCATCATGATAGAGCAAACATTGTTTACCTTTTTTGTCTTTCAAATGATTGATTTTCTTTAATATTAGGATTTATTAGAGTCTAGATGCTTATTCAACCAAAAATGTATTAATATAAGTGAGTTTGTGAACGAGGGTTTTGGGAATGAAGCATAGCATCATAGTACAAAATGAAGCGAAAAGGTTCTTTAAACATAGAAATATGCAAACCACAAATTACATATTTCTATATTTTTAATATGCCATAACTTCTAACATATTTTGGAGTGTCATTTAGACTATTTTTGGAAAAGATTTTTCAAACTATTTAAGAATTAAAGGATATGAGTAGCATGAACTAAGAATATATTTCATTTTATCTTTTTAAGTCATTTTCAAATGCAAGTATATCAATATTTATGTGTGTTTGTATACTATAAAACAAAGCAACATGTTTTCAAGACGTTATTTAGGCGCATGTACACTATCTCTAAGGAAGTAATGAAAGATATATTTGAAGAAAGCAAGCTTCGCATAAAATTTTGTGAACATGTTTTATTAAACAAGTCCCCGTATGATAAGTAAGAGTGTAAAATTTAGTTGCTTAAAATAAAACGATGATAAATATAATTCACTTTCTGATTATACACTTTGAAATGAAGAAGCTTGTTTTAAGAAACTCATGGGTAACAAAAGTTGCAAGATTTCTACACACTATCAATGAACTTAATATTTTTCAATAACTTTTTTTAAAAGGGGGCATATGATAAATATACTCATCTACATGTCACTTTAGAGAAGCATTATGTCAACCTCTTCCCTTGCTGGTCATCTCTTCTCCTTTTTTACGATCGAATAATCATAAAGGGTAAGGAACTTATTTATAATCTAAATTCAGGTGAAATTTTGACTTCTTAAGCATAAAATAATTCATATTAAATATGTCTATTTTATTATTTCATAAAAGCTAGAGATCACCATAAATGGATAACTTTCAACATCCATCGATGCAGGGTAGAAGATGCACCTTATTATCATTTAGTCAAGATCACCTTAAAAAATTATAGAAATGTATGTGTTAGCATCAATTATATGAGATTTTGCCTCTATTTTAAATTCTTCAAATTCCCAATAAAAATTAAAAGATCAAAGAGTCTGCTGGGACTTCTAATTAACTCACCATGAAGAATAAATTTATTTTAATAAAATTACTTAATATTTAAAGCTAGAAGTTTAATAGTTCTAATTTTAAAATATTAATAGAGAACCCATACTTTATCAAGATATGATTAAAGTCTTACTATATATCAAAGTAGTGACATGTACGGGTACACTATGATCTATTATCTTAAGTAATAAATAATCATAAATAAAAAATTGATATCAAAAGATTATCAGAAGAACGAACTTTCATTTTTTCCTTGATAAAATAAGCTTGCAATACTTTAGGTTTAAGGAACATTTTTATTAGCCTCGAGAATTTTGGAGTACATTAGAGTGTCATAAATACTCACTCAAAAGAATAGGTAGCTCTTCAGGGCGAGTAAGCACATTATACTCCACTGTAAAATGTAACGTTATAATTTTTATCTTGTCCTTTGCTTGATCAATTTTTGTAGTTGATTTATCAAGTTCATAGATGATAATATTCTTAACTGAATATTCTGATCAAGGAATGATCTTTATCAAAGTAATTATTATAACCCTGATTTAGATGGCAAAACACAATTAACAAAAAACAAATGAGGTTCTTCCTCTTCATCTTCTTCCATTTTAACATTAATAGAATACTATAAATAAAAGTAGAGGCCACATATTTAAGCATAGTATTATTCATTTCAATAATATTAGTATAAGATATGAAGTTTGGTACAATAGAGATATAATCATACAAACCACTTAATGTATATAACATGAACTAGAAGATTAAGAACATATAGAATAAACTCTACAATAAGGGGCAAGGTTTATGATAACTAATGAAAGTAGAATCACCAAAAGGTAATATACAATGGAAAATGCATTTGATTCAAAAAACATTCCAACTTAAATATCTAGAACTATGGATAGAAAATTGATATTAAAATTTGTCATGTCTAGCTAATAATTTATAACTAGGCATTCAGCTAGAGGATCAATTAGATATATAACTAACCCTATTAATACATTGCTCGATCAACTAAGATATCAATTGACTATAGTACCATAATCAAAATAATCTTAACCAAGAAAGAAAACTATATTAAAGGCTTCATTAGAAATTGCTAAAATTAATTAAACTTTAAATATAATATAATCTTCTAGCTTGTCTCAAAATTATGTGGAAAGGATAGTTGTTAAGATCATCCCTTCTATTAGCTTCCTTGAGCTTCATTGCACCATGAAGCTTAATGCCTAATTTGAACAATCTTTTAAATAACATTTAGTTCTCTTTTGAATGGATAAACCCTCTGAAACTTCTTTTAGATTTGAATCCTTTTTTAATATGGGTTTGCTAAACTTGATAATGATAATAGACTTCATTTTTAATATTAGGACCAAATATAATGATAGTATTTCTTACACCTTTCTTAGATAAAATTGGTTATCAAGATAACTTTTACTTGCCCTTCTCATAAACATGATCATCTTTGATGACCAAAGACAATGCCCCATCATATTTGAAAAGTTCTTTTATAAGCAACATTTTTTTGGAAGTTTTGATAGATAGATGTTTTGACAACATAAATATATGACCTACAATCTTACTTACACATTAATTAATCAACAACATGGTATTCTTATAAGAGTATTTCATACTTCATTGATAGTTATGCTACCTCAGAATAAAGGAAACCAGGACTTCATAGCATTATTATTGTACCTCAGAGCCCGACAAGAATGTAACAAAGAGATAGTATAAGAAAGCAAAATTACTCTAATATTATAGCATAAAGCTCAAATTTGAATAATATCCTATCTTAGGTTCTATTTTCTATCAAACTAAATGAAAGATGAAGGTATGAAGCCTTTATGATAAGATACATCTTCATATTTTTCTAAATATGATTGGCCTTTTCTTCAAATTGGGTTCTCAATATCATGCTTTCATGGTAGTTTTAACTTGTATCTTTACCATTGACTGGGCATGAGCATCAAGTAAGACATACAATGAGGTAAAATAAAAGAAACAATAAAAAATGAAAAATTAAGAAGATAAATAAGTCGAGAAAAAGAAGAAGAAAATCTATCATGTGTTTGCTTCTTATCACTTCAAATTATATAAGTCGTACTTCAACAAATATCCTTTTGATAAAATGAAAAGACATATAGTTGACAGTGGATTGCTTATTTTGTTAGTAATGTAATAGGCAACATTTAATGGTCTTCTCCTTATGGAGGCTTAGTCATTCTTCCACTCAAATGATACTTTGATTTTTCTCCTCTTTCGCCACCCTAAAGAGGCAATTACATCTATAAGTCCATTAATCATATGAAAAATACAAGAAAAGAAAATGAAACTAAAAATTAATTTTTATAATTATTCTCAAGAAATTGTAAATATTATAGCAAAGTTTAAATGGCATTTAAGTAGCTAACTAGATTATCAAGGCAGGCTTCAACTTAAGGCTAACTCCCTTTAAATGTTGACTTAATCATAAACAATTAAGCATAATGATGAAATAAGATTTATTCAAATCTCTTAATATTTAATAAGAGATGCAAAACAATTATTCTATTTAGTAAAAAAATTATAAGCCTTTAAATTAAGAAAGCAAATGCATTAAACAGTAAGTTTCATTCAAACTAAAACAATTTATTTCTAACAAAGAAATGAAAACTTTAGGAATGATTTGGGGAAATGAGCACCCACCAATTTCATTACTAAAAACACTAGATCCTAGAAAGATGCAAAAAATAGATCAAGGGTTATCTTTCATGAAATAATCTTCGATAAATTAACCATTAAAAAATGAATTTGATCACCATCTCTGAATTGACTAGATCTTAAAAAAATCTATGAAATTATGCTTATAGATGAACTCAATCATTAAACCTTGAATTTCTTAGTGCAAATCATTAGTGGCTTCATTGACATTATATTAGAGGAACAAAATATTCAAGCTGCACTTTTAATAGATTAAGCTAACTTCTTAGGTATCAACAAAACTCTATTCATACCAAATTTATCCAAACATTTGACTCTATGAGTAAGCATGAGCCTAGTGAATATTAAATCTTTTTGTATAAGTTTACTTGTATTACACTACAATATTATCCTTCAACCCCAATCTATAAATAAAAGGTCAGAGAAGAGCTTGGAGCACCTGTGAAGTTCTCATTAAAAAAATAATAGATGTTCTCAATGCAACTGAAGTATATAATAATGGCATAATATTGACTGCTTGTAAATTTTGAGAAATTCAAATGCCATCCTTTGACCACTCTTTTTACCTATTAAAGACATTTCAATGCTATTTCAAGTCATTCAGAACCATAAATAGATCATAATTTTCCTCTTAACAACCCCCAACTATTTTTAATTTTCAAAATATTTTAGAAACACCATTTTTTGCTTCCAAATGGCCGCCTATTCCTTATTAACAAAACCTACATTAAATAAAAGCACGCATTTGGAAAAATATGAAATTACACACAACTTCTCTTTCTAGTCTTAACCAAGGGGCAAGAAAACTTACTATCATTTATTTCGCCATGAGTTGGGTTTTCTTATTCAGCAGCTAACATATGCTCCCTCTTCTTCTTCTGCTATCTCATTATTATGAGGAATGACCGAAGAACTACCACGTGCCTCAATATCCTGACCTGAGCTAGAAGAACCAGCAGCAACTCCATCGTCGGGCATCTTCTCGGCATGAGAATGTTGCTCCTGAATAGGCGGCGATGATTTTAGGTGTCTGATGGCTGCTGCGGACTCGGGTATGGCAACAGAGGGTGGCTGGGGAGGGACCCATACTCGTTGGCTCGAGGGCTTAACGTCGGCACCAGTGCTGTAAGGGAGCTTTCTTAATGGCTCCTCATCTTCAGATTCTAGTTCTGTGATCTTAACAGATTTGTTTCTCCACCAAGGGTCTGAAGAAACACCTTGAGATTGTCCATTCTCTACATGACTTTGTTGGGAAAATTCCCATGGCTGTTTGAAAGAATATCCACCCGAATGAGATAGCAGTGAATTACATTAAAACAATTTCTTAAAAAAAAAAAAAAATCTTAAAAGAGATCATGCTCCGGACCTTGGTTTTTGGAGCTATGAGTGGTTTAGATGGTGACTGATTAGGATTTGGGGGTGTATCGTTGATCTCCTGAGTATCAGTAAATTAAAAGTAGTTCTATATCCAATTGTATGAAGCTAGTCCATATGAGAAAAAGAGTTAGGGAAAACATTATATACCCTTATGTTTGGAGGTATCTCTCCTCTCTGAACCATAGCCATGATCTGGAAAATCAATATTTTAAGCTTTTTATTGAAAATTTTACCAAAATTCAAAGAGTGAGATAGAGAGAGAGAGAGAGTTCAGAATAAGAAATGTGGTATATGATTATGAAATTCAGATGTGCATTATTTTGGAATGTAATTAGATGCCTGCAAAGTAGAAACACAAAAAATGTTAATCGCAAATATTATTAACCCACATAATGGTTACATGGAAGTAGTGGATCAAACTGTAAAGAAATGCCCTCATATTCATTTCCCTATCGTCTGTTGACGATGGTTAGTTTGAATTATAAAAGAAAATTAATAGAAATCTGACTTGGAAAGGGTGAAATGCAGTTGCAAAAAAAATCATGACGTCCTTAAAAATAAATTTATTTTCATAATGAAGAAATAGGAAGGGGAATTGAATAAAGAAATTTGACCGCTAACAAACTTTCCTATATAAACCATTCAAATAAGTTTGCTTTAGAATGAAAGTTAAAGAGCAAGAAAATGGGGTTCCCCTGCATGTACAAATAATGATATTGTCCAATTCTCTACGCTCTTACCTCCATATATGATTTTGGGTGAGGAGCAGTCATGGGCTCCACAGAAGTAGATGCTAACGATTGCGGAGCTGCACAATAATATTTAATATGAACGATCATAATTATATAGTCCCCATGAAAACGGTGAAAAAAAAAAAAAAACAAAACAAAACAAAAATGATTAAAATAGTCCGAACCTTGTCCATATTCAGCATTTGGTGTACCATTAACTTTAACTTCCTGTAAGATAGTTTCAGAAGGTGAGTAAGACAGCAAAAAAATGAAAATGAATCCAACAAGTCAATATTAACATTTGGTGTTGTATCTGTTTGGCGGACCTGTGAAGTTTTCCAGGAGTTGTTTGTAGTCCCTGAACGTTTTACAAGAATAAAGATCAGTAGTAGCAAAACAAACACTCACGGCTTGTTTGAGATCAGTTTTGTTTTTTTAATTTTTTTTAATTTCTATTTTGTTTTTGTATGTTTTGATTTAAAATAAGACATGTTTGGCGCGGCATAACAAGCTTAAGTGTTTATAAAAAAACAAAACAGAAACAAAAAATAAAAGTGATCCCAAACAAGCTATTTGTTTATTCTTCTTTGTTATTCCTTTTATTTTTACATGTTTATTCTTCAAAAATAAACTAACTTAATTTTAAAGATACTAAACATCTAAAAGTTCTTTTAAGTGTTTTTAAAAACAACATAAAATGTTATATCAAATATGTTTTATTTCAAGTAAATAAAAATTATAATGATAAAAAAGAAGAAGAAGATCCCAAATGGCCTCTTAAGTTATATCAAGTGCAACTAATTAGATATAAATGCACTGTTAAATGAGAACAGCCATAAAACAATATTCCCATCGAAAGCTTAAACATAAAAGAAAGAGCTTCAGTGGGATATTAGAGTACAGATGTTCAAAGGCAGATGATATGAGTAACTTACCATTCGCCGAAGCAGACTGGACATACTCTTCTATCAGTCTGTCTTGCTCTCTTGTATTTTCCAATTTACGAATAGCTTCATTCATGGTTTTAATTTCCTTTACTTGCACTTCTATCATTCCCATAAAAGCCTCAAAATATTTTCGATCTAAGAAAAAAGTAAAATAGCTGTATTACAAATTTACAATGCAACTAAATATCACAAAAGGAGAAATGTTAACTGAAAAGAGTAAAGTACATAACAGCATAGATAGTTTACAAAATTACCTTCATTTTTTGAATTTAACAATTCTTGACTAGCTGTTGCAACTATAGCCGCAGCTGAGGCAGCTGCTTTGGCTGCTTCAGCTGTTTCTTCAGCCAGGCTTTTACTAGATTTGTCTTCTTTCTCGGAAGCTTCACCCTCAGCTGCCACCCTTCTAATCCATGCTTTTAATCTAGGAAGAACCACTTTCTGAATGCGTGGAATGAAGCACATGATAAAAAAATACAAACCTGAATGAGACTATTATAATTCAGAAGATTCAACATAAATAAATAAATGAAAACAAAAGCAGGCATAACAAGGTCTAGGCACAATATCACAAAATACTACAATATAAAATCAAAGTATAGAGACTATTAAATGACATAACCAACAAAAAACATAAGGGGCATTTTTACATACATACGACTCAACTACTATATAATTACATATCTAACACCAACACTTTACTTTTTTACATTTATAACACCCACCTCTTTTATTTCACAAAAAAAAAAAATCACTCTTTTGATTTCTAAAAAGTGAAATCCACCTTACCATGCATAGTGAGGTGGCACATATGTAAAAGTTGAATTTTAGATGTTAGATATGTAAATAAATAGTAATTGAGCGGTATGTATGCAAATCTTCCAAACCTTAAAGAGCATGGCAGTTCCAGTTCCAGAAGCAGAAAGCACTCCAATAGCAATTAAAGCATAGGACCAATTGAATCTACGTTGATGGAAAGTTGGAGACAGAGAAGCAACACCAGCTTGAATGGGGAGAGGTTGAATGGCAGCTTCGGGGTGCAGGTTAAGAGATGTTCTCGGCTGAGTAGCTATCACATCCAAATCACCACAAAAGTCGTTAAACATCAAGGAAAAGTAGATTCTATAAAATTGTAATGCCATAATAGAATCATAAGAGCTGTGCCAAGAGAAGATAGGATAGGTAGAAGGAATGTTTTGATAGGTTTATAGATTCTAGAATTTGAGTCTCCCCTATTTCAAAATTCATGTTAAGGGCATTTACATAAATACGAGCCAATTCATATGTATTTACATATCTAACATCTATACTTTTCTTTTGACATTTATACCACCCCAATCTTTCATATCACATCAAAATATCAGTATTTTAACGACTTAAAAATTGGAATATACCTTTCATGCACAAGTAAGATGGTATGTATTTAAGAATTGAAGTTTAGGTGTTAGATATATACAATAACAACAACAACAACAAACAAAACCTTTATCCAACTAAGTGAGGTCGGCTACACGAATCATTTTTCTCCATTACGTCCTATTTAGTGTCATATTTTCATTTAATTCTAATAAATTAAGATCATTTTTCATACAATATGCCCAAGCCTTTCTAAGTCTACCTCTGCCTTTTTTAATAAGTCAAATCTAAAACATCTAATCTTCTAATCAGATCATCAAATGGTCGATGTTTAAAGGTGTTAGATATATAAATATAAAAAATAAAGTTCAGGTTTTGGATATGTAAATATATAATGATTGGTTGGTATGTATGTAAGTGCCCCTTCATTTTAATACTCTTGAGAAAATTACAACAATGTTTTTAACAAACCTAACCTCTTCAAACCAAAATGGCACAACTCTGACGATTAAATTAAGAAACATTCCAATACGAAATCAAATAGTTAAAGTTATTACCCAGATTTGTGGCTCCAGTATCAGAAGCTGTAGCATTAGGAGGTGGATCCTGTAGATACTTAAGGCATACGGTTAAATATATATAGGGAAAAACTAAACAATCAAAAAACAAAACCATAAAAGCTTTTAAAAAAAAAAAGATTACAGGTACACGGTTAAATGCTTCATCTATTTCATCCTTTGTTAGGCCTTTCCTCTCTAGAAAAGAGCGCCTGTAAATGACAGGCGAACCTCTCACTTTTGGATGTGACAAAAACTTGACAGCATTTTGCACTTCTTCTTCTCTTATTGGTTCTGGAGTTATAAATGGCAGATTTTGTTGAGATCCATCAGCAGCCTGAGTCATTGAAATTCCAGCTGTTGGTTGTGATAGTTCATGCCCTTGAAGAACATAGAATTTATATCATATCAGTTTATTGAAATATTTTATGCATGGCTAAATGTATAAAAAACAATAGAGAAGTAAAAGAGTGAACGTAGTAAGGAAAACCTGAGTAAGTGCGCTACCGTATGTGCAGGAAAAGCGAAGTGTGAAATCCGGTAATAAATCCAAAAGAAAAGCGAGATGACGAAAAAGAAAACCCAAAAGAAAGACGAAAGGAAGACAAAGAAAATCGAGAAAGAAAAACAAAGAATCCCGTGGGAAAAAACTCGAAGAAAAATACGAAAAAGGTCGTAACAAAACCACGAATCACTAAAAGACGGGGAAACTCACAGATGTCTCGCTACACTCACGGGGAACCGTAAGCCATGGGGCATCTGAAAATGACCATAAGCATGGTGGCGGGAGGACTCAGAGCTGGACTGTGTGCGTTCCAATCTTGGGTAAGAGCTACCAGACCGACACCCTACAGAGGACAGATCCTAACCTCGACTCGAGTAATTAGCGAGTGGACCTCTACTAATTTTCATTCATTTTAGTTTGCGTACGATATAAAATTTTATAAGTAAGAAATAATTTTGTTGTAGAGTTGATTTTGTTTCAAAAGTATTTATTTTATAAAGTAGATACGATTCACAGTGCTAACCACTCTAATCGAACTGTCACTACTAACAACTTAAGGAGTATTAGAGGCGTAGCCTCACCGAGATCGGCGAATAGTATCGTCGATCCCAAACCTCGAATCCAGATGGAGATTTTACGCAGCTGCGAGGGATACTACTATAAACCCTCTTTTTAAGCACACATAGCAGATATCGTCGCCGTCCTAGCCCCAACCACCCTACTTACAACCTCTGGCATGTGCCCACATATAACTCAAAGGGCTATATGTGCACACCTACACATCCCCTGTAGGTGCGGACATTGAACCAAGAAGCAAGGAGAAAATCAAGGGACGGGGGAACAAGGCAAGGAAAGAGGAGAAAGCAATCCACCTAACACAGAATCATAAAACGAGGTGAATTGGTTCTCAAAATCAATCAACTCAAGTCAATCACCCTGGACTCCCGACAGTCCTCACTCATCCTAAAGGAATGACCTAAACGTATCACTGCTCTCATGGAGTGACCTGGGCCCCTAGAGTGGTGTTGAACCCTTCCCCATAGCACTCAAGTAAGGCAAGAAAAAAAAAAAAACGTAAAATAAAGCTGCCAGCGAGACCCCTAAACTCTGGACCATCCTAAGTGAATGCCACAATTCAAGCCTATATAAAACTTTAGTCAAGCTCGAAATAATACTGAAATAATGTTCTCGAAGCCTCCAAAAACCGCAGCCATACAAGGACAAAATTGAACCCTTAAGGCCTCAAAACAAGCCTCTCACACAAGTCAAAATTGTAGTCCGGGGATCACCCAAAAGAATACCTTCAAAATCCTCTCCACATTTTCAAAGAGCACACACCAAAACTTCCCACGTTTTCGAAAATAACATTTCCAATTTTTTTAAAAGCACCGGAGCTTTCAAATTCTTACAAATAAGCAAGCCCAACTTTCAATTTTTTCCAAATAAAACACTCAAACTTTTAGATTTTGAAAACAATGAGCATAGGCAACAAATTCTTATGTATTTACATACTCAGCACCCTAATCTTACTTTGACATTTATACTACCCAAGCCTTTCATATCACAAAGAAGCACCGCCATTTTATCTACTAAAAAGTAGAGTTCACCTACCCATGTAAAAATGATATATATATATAAAGTCAAAGTCCAGGTGTTAGATATGTAAATACATATGAACTAAGTGGTATGTATGTAAGGTAATCAGCAGATGTATGTGAATCCCCAATTCAAGATAAATCTCCAAGTTTTCTTCTCTCAAATAATTTTGCATTGCAAGCCTTTCTAGCAGTCCTCATATTTCCCAGAAAATGAATTTCTTTTAAATTGCGCAGCTCACTTATATGTTCCAGCTCCTCAATTCTATAATCATTCTCATTTTTAACATTAAACTCATGCAGTTTCCCAATTCCAAGTGGCGCAAATTAATTTCCAGCTCCTTAATTTCCCAATTCTAGAAACACTAGAAAATGCATTTTGGGAGCAATCCCAAGTGGCGCAAATTAAAAGGATTACTCACACCACCAGGCAAGAAATCATCAAAGCAAAATCCCCTAACCACATTTCAGGGATTATGAATCGTAAATGATAAAGGCTGCTTGGAAATCTTGGCATCTAAGTGAGATTTACATTAAGGTTCAAATAACAAAGACGTCTCAAATTTTTAATCACTTCAGACATCTTTTTTTTTTGTTTTGCCATGCGCATGGACAACAAACAAATGCTGCTAAAGAGAGCAGATTTACAAACATACCACCCAATTGTTGTATATTTATATATCTAACACCTAAATCTTACATTTTTACATTCACACCACTGAATTCTTATGAATTTAGCTTTCACATAGCTCTCCCCATTTAATGGCTGCCAAGCATAGTAGAACGAACGCCAGAAATGAAAATTTTAAATGCTGGATAAGTAAATACATAAGAGCTGGGTGGCACGTATGTAAATAATTCCAAATGAAATAACAATAAATTGAAGTTATGTCACAGGCATTAGTCCAAAGGAATTCATTTACTAGCTCATTATTATGCAAGTAATTTCGAAATCTGGATAATTTCATCTCTCACAACATTCATGTTCCTACATCAAACTTATTCCAACATGTATATAAATATAAAGGGGACTGCAGTGTGAATAATTAAAGAAAAATATGCACAAATACGATTCAAGCTTGTGTATTAGCATGTTTAACACCCAAACTTTTCAAATTTTACAAATAAACCACCCAAACCTTTCCAGATTTTGCAAACAAAACCCCCAATACTTTCCAGATTTTGCAAATAAGCCATGCAAAGCTTTCAGGTTTTACATAAAAGCCCAAAAAAAGTTCTCAGATTTTTTTCACAAAAACCCCCCACACATTTCAAATTTTGTAAAACAAAGGCTCAAGCATTGCAAATCTTGAAGAATAAAAGCCCTCTCACTTCAAGCATACATGTGACATAGGTGAAGGAGAAGCAAGAATACCTATAATCATCATATGAGGTTCAAACCCTCCGAATCATCCAGGCGAAATATACTAGGCCTAGAGAGGTTCTAGTAACACAATATGAAGCATGCCACCTTTAAGCTTCCACATGAAGTGCATTAAGTTTTTAAAAGAGTAGAGCATGCCAAACTTCATGAAATAAAAGAGACCTTGCAAGACGAAGAAAAGCTCACCCAACAAATTCCTAGCTTCCAAACATTCTTTCCTTTCTTCACATTCTCTCTCTTTTTTTTTGAAATAGAAAGAGAACAAGAGGAATTTCATAGCCAGCATATGTTTCCAAGCATATAGCTACAACCTATTGCAAGAGGGATATGGCATGCTATTGTAAAATGTAAAACCAAAGTCTCTCATAAAAACCAAATATCCATACAATGCCGTTCATACGAGAAGGTGGGAAAGATGGAAAGTTTAAAAGTGTTTGCAAGGTAAAACACCAAGCCACCGCATCCATTTCTTCTCCTCTCCTCCCCTTTAAAGTAAAAGAAAACTACCATGCTACTAAGGAGGAGAGGGGTGTCTCATTTCTTATTAACAGGAACAAATAAACATGCCAACAGTAAGCGGAGGAACGGCTAACCGAACCAACCGACAGAGAAACAAGCCAAGAAAAATTGAGTCTCAGGCCACGGCAAGCACAACCGAGAAAGAGAGGAGGGGGAGAAGAGTTTACCAGCTATGGTAGATCGCACCAGAGGAATAGGAAAGCCAAGCTCCAATCCGGCAGCACCTCCCCCTTTTTTAGAAAAATTTGGCTAACCCTAAACCTCCCCCAAACGAAGGTTTTTATAGCAGAAGGAGGAGAAGGCATATCTCCACTTACCAGGGGGGAGTAAGTCGAAGAAGACGCACCAGGGGCGACAAACAACCCAGGAGAAGGTGGCGGCAGAGGAAGTGGCGACAGGAAGCGCAGAAGGGACGGCGAGCAGAGCAGAGACCTTTACCAGAAGGAGTGGAGGAAAAGTTGAAAGATGCCACGGGGGACCACGGGTCGAAGTCACGCGAAGAAGAGGGAGCTCGGCGAGGAATTCGACTCCCCTAGGGCTCGGCCTCGCGAATGGGAAAAGAGGGGGGCCAGCTGCTGTGTGTGAGAGAGGGTTAGGGATTAGGGAAGGAAATTAGGAATTTAGGATTTTTTTTATTTCATTTGTTTTATTTTAAGTTAATATTTTATTTAAATTTTTGCCGATTCGAACAAAATTTGACCCCGCACGAAACCATAACAAAGCATACGTCCTTCCTAAGCAAATTCGAAGTCCCGGACGCATCGGCGCAATCCGTTTCACGATCCGAGGTCGTTCGAACAACTTCGTGGTCGGTCGGGCCAAAAGTGCGTCAAATTTGGTCCCGTTTGAACTTCGAGCTTGCTGTTGATCGTCTCGACATTCTGACTTTTGATTCTGGTCTGTCGTGGAGAACTTAAAGGCGTTGAGGCCGCAAAACGAATAATTTGTGCGCGAGTGGTGCGAGAAACGTGCACGAGGTCGTCTCAGGCGTCCAGGTGGTCCTATGGGAACTCAATTTGGACTTCTAACGTCAATTCTAACCTGCTATGAGCTAGAGGTACGGAATTTCGTCCAGGACTCCAAAAGAGTAAAGAGGTGGCTCCGAATTTTCTAAAATGAGGTGGGTCCCAGTGCTAGGAATCTAAGATCGTCGGGGAAGCTCTTAAGGCTAGAACCTAAATCCTATGAGGGAAACTAAACCTCAACAAAAGTGAGGTCAACAGTGATGTATAAAAAGCTGAATTTGAACGCCCTAAGAAACTTTGGCAGCACTTTGGAGGTTTCTTTTAGCAAGAGTTAGGTTTTCTTTATCAAAACTTGAGGTTTCTCCTCCTCCTTCATTGAGGAGATACTCCAAAGATTAGTTTTCCTTTGAGATTTGAGAGGTTGTGTATGAGAGAGAGAGAGATTGAGTGTTGTGGTATGAGGAAGATAGAGGAGAGCGTTTCATTGTACTGTGAGGATGAGATTTATTGGGGAGAACACTTGGCTTAGTTGTAAGTTTATGTACTTACTTGCATTTATATCTTCAATATTTGTAATAAAATATTTCGTGCTTTTCTACCTCATGTTTCGTAGCTAATCTGTTTTCATGCTCATGTGATGTAAGGATAAAGTTTTTCTTATTATTTTTACCATGAATTTTTTTCGTAAATGATTTTGTGCCTTTAAATTTTCTATGTTGATGTGTTAACTTTTTGGCCCTCATTTATTTTGAATCAGATCTGATAGAATGTTAAATCCATTGTGATTCACGACTTAAAATCTTCACCTGAAGAATAAGTAGGCTAACACACAATAGTCTCATGAAATAAACATACTGTCATTAGGAAATTGCAGCCTAAATAGGAGATATGAAGAATCTTGAGAAACACTGTATGTTTAAATCTCTTTTAATTGTAATATAGTTTCCAGCTCTTCTTGTGATTTCGACATAGGCTATGGAAAACTGTCTCTGATTGTCAATTATAACGTAGGGGAACTCATAGAGAAAACATAAAAAGAATACTGTACCGATGTCACGGAAGCATAAGTCTTATTACTTCTAAAGGACTCAAAAGTTTCACACTGCTTTTTATATTACTACCATCTGTTTATTGCACGTTTATGACTGTTAGGATCATCGTTCCTGTTAATTGATCACTTCAAACTAGATTCAACAGTTTAGCACACTAAAACTTCATCTGTTAGAAATATTTTAACAACTATCATTGTAGAATCGATACGTGAATTTTTTATTTGTATATTACTTAATCGACACGTATAATTGCGTAATTGACCGACTTGTTTTATAGCAGGAATATTACTAAAATTTGGAAGATAGTCATATGTAACCTGTTAACATTCCCCAATTTAATCCAAAGCCAAAAAACTAGATAGAAAGACTTCCTGAAGAACTGGATCTATTAAAGGAGGTGTCCCATAATTCAAGCTAATTAAAAGCACATCTGTGCTCGCTTGGCCTACATTTATTGATAGTGTACCACAACTAAGTCATCTGATTGCCATCTTCCAAAGCATTTAGATATTGAAAGCTAGACAACTAAGTCAAGGAATCAAGCAGAACTCTATGCATGCATGGGAATGGCTTTTATGTGGGGAGGAAGGGGTAGTTATCAATTTCTTCCATCTAGTTATCAAGTGCCAACAAGAGTATAATGATTAAAATTATTGTGTGAATAATAAAGAAGCATTCTAAAGCCCACTGTTTTTTGGCATGAAATCCATGAATTTCTAAAATTCTGAGCTTTGATGAAAGTTTAGTCAACAAAAAGTTGAAACTGGCTCAATCATGATCGTAAAATTGTAAAATCACACAAAAAATTCTCCAATTACATGCTTAGAGGGTGATAATGTGCATCACCCTTCAAGGTATGTAGTGAAAAAGGAATGTAGCATAAAAGCAATGTATTGTATCGAGAATACAATAAAGCTGTTGGTTTTCAGTGTAAAATAAATGCAATATTTCACATTTTTATGTTTGATTTGAAGAAAAATAAAATCTATATAAAATATAATGTTGGCTGGCGGCCGGCAGCTGGCGGCGACCATAACTAGTGGATGACAGTCAATGACAATGACAGTTGCGGTGGCTGGTGAATGGCCGGCGCACGCGCAGTGGCAATGACGACAAGCTGCAGTGGGTTTGGCAACAACAGACTGCAGATGGCGGCAAAAAGAGTGGCAAGCTACTGGCAGTGTCGAGTGGCGGCAGAGCAATGGCAACAGTGGGCCACAATAGAAGCGAATGGTTGGTGGGAATGACTAGTGGTAGGGACGGCGGGTTGAAGGCTCAGCGATAGCAAGAAACACCTAACATAAAGTAGCATATTTGAAATTAGCCAAAATCCAACAAATTCGAATACATTTAAAATGAACAAGAGGATGAATTTCAAATGCATTATAATTTTATAATGCATTTGAAATTCATCCGACCAAATATCCAAATTTTTTAAACTCCTAATGCAGTGCATTCCTTTTGCAGCAAGCCAAATAGCCCTTAAATCAATACCTGAGCAAGCCTCCAAATAGCAAGCACAGTCCAGAATACAAAGTCAACATGTACAGTGTATGAGATCACCTATTTAGCAACATTTGAAACTTGGAATGCAAACGAACTTAAAAATTCATTTTACCCAATGTAGTTAATGTAATGATCAGTTTTTTACACTTCAAAAGCCTTATTTAATGATGGAAATAAGTTTATTTGGAGATATCATTATTTCATTTTCATTCCTTATTTTACTTAGCTGAGTACCTACAATGGTTCCGAGCACCAAAGACAGTCATATTGCCTTAAGAGTGTCTACAAAATTCCAGTTATGTTATGCCTCTTTCTAGTTTAACCACCAAAGAAGGCTGACAAAATGCATATCAATTTTTATCTCAATTCTACTTTTTTCTCTCCAAGGCAAATCTTTATAATCCACCATGAGCAGTGTACACAATATAATCATTAAGTGCAGTTTAAGGAACAAGTTAAATAGAATTATCTAGCAGCCTTAGGTGCAACTTTACAAATAGAAAGATGGAGAAAAAACCACACTATTGGTTGTATGTTTATTAAAAAAAGTCAACTTTGAAAAATTGAATACTAAGCAAATGCAAAACTTCCTAGAACTTCAATTTTGGATGCATTGCATGATTTTAAATAACCTCATCTCTTTTTCACATTTAATTTCTTTAAATCCACCAAAGCAAATCTTTCGAAATTAAAGCATAGCATTATGGTATCTTCTAATTTAAATTCTATGTATCTCATGTTCACATCAACAACTGACTTATAATTATAATAATTAAATATCATTTTTTTTTTGGGAATATCCTCATACAAATCATTCAGGTAAAGATCATGAAATGAAGCAACTAATGAAGATAAAACCGATATAACTAATACATGGAGGAAAAAAAATTAAAAAATATTTCAAAATAAGCAGATTATACAAAGATGACATAACCAATATGGACGTACAATCTTTAAAAAAAAAACCCTAATCCAAATATCATAAAGATCAATTGTGATGACTTGTGCACTTCTAAAATCGACAAGGTAAATTAAGTTTTAAAATTTAGTTTTCTTTTTAAAGCATTTGTCATTGAAACTTTTTATAACATATTATTATAACTCGCTCTTTAAGGTTCTCTTTAAGATTCATGTCAATTAACTAAAAATCGAAACCCAAAAGCCAAAGGAAGTGAAGGAGTGCCCTAGACGACCATTAAAAAAGTTTAATCATCGGGAAAAGAACCATAATACACCTTCGCGAAGGGGTTTATCATCTGCTCCACCGGCCTTTAAAACCGGCGACTGTGTGGCCATTCTCGCCGCCGATGACAATTGCAGCTCGTTCTTTCTCTCTCTAAGCCTTACAGAACATAGCCGCCTGAGTGCGTGGCATGCGTGCGACACTTAATTAATTCTATTGAATTTAAAAATATAAATATTATTTTAAAATATTTTTAACATTTATATATATAAGGAAATGGTTAGAGGCTATTGTATGAGCCCTCAGCTACTCTCATGTGTAATAATTCGAGTATCGACCTCCATCAAACGACGATCGCCAGAGGTAGATTTGAACCCCCGACCCCACGGACTTACAACTGATATCACAATTGCCAAACAACGAGTCGGGAAACATAACACAAGTGCTACACAGTCCACACACACACGTATATATAGAGCTGCAGACCTAGCTCAGTTGATAGAGCATCCGCTTTTGTGGTGTAAGTTCCCTCTAGACTGGGGTTGAAGTCCTCTCCAGGCGAGTGGTTCACTGTATGGATGTGGTACTCGAATGAGTTGGCTCATAGGGTCAAAGCTCGCGCTAACTAGCGATGCTTGTGAAGCATAAATAGATTGGTTGAAAGTATTGCCCATCAACCAAACTTTTTAATATATATATATAAATATAATCAATTTATAAATTAATATACATATGTATTTAAGCTTAAATAAAAAAAAAGGAAAATTTACATATAAAAGACCAAATGCATTTACTTAACTCACACCCAAACTTTGGTTTTTATTGAATAAAATCCAAAAAGGCTTTCCTCTAAACAATTCTTCTAATGGCGACAGAGCGGGTGGAGAAGGCCATGAGCCCTGCCCTCCGATCGCCGGTCAGGGACATGGAGGATACACCGCCCAGCTCCGGGCCCGTCGGTATTCGTCCGCCGGAAGGCGGCGAGCCCGAACCGGCTTTATGGTCTTCGCCTGTAGCGGCTAAAGCAGCGGTTCGTGCACCTGTGGAGACGAGGCAGGCTGCGGAAGCGGAGAACTCCTCGAAGGTGGTGAGCTGGATCCTGCGGCGGCGATGGCTGGCGGTGGCTGTTAGAAGGGTGGATGTGGCGGCGAGAATGGTGGCCGCTGCGCTTTGCCTCATTTCCTTCTCGGTTATGGCGGCTGACAAGAATCGGGGCTGGACGACTGATGCCTTCAATATCTATAAGGAATACCGGTATGTGTTTCTTTCTAGTTCGGATTGTCAAGCTCGGATGATCCCTTACTAACCTAGAGCTCTCACCGGTGTGTATGGTGCAGGTATTGCCTTTCGGTGAATGTGATTGGTTTCGTGTATGCCGGGTTCCAGGCATATGCGGAGGTCCACCATATGAGCAGCAAGAAGCACATCATCCGCCGTCCGATGGGGAATTATTTCAATTTCACTATGGATCAGGTATTTTGCTTCGCATTAATTCCTCTTTCTCTAAACTTCGACGATGGTTACTGGTATTCCGGCTCTACCTCCGTGCTGTTCATGTTATCATTCATTAGCAAGATTGTTGAGTGAGGGCTATATGTTCCACAAACTTTTGGGATTGCATTGTAGGTTTAAGGGGAATTTAACTTAAATCCTTCAAAAACCAGCCATTTTGGACAGGTTAAACTGCTTAAGGGGCTGTTTGGTATGAGTGATTACATCCTGATTCTGTGGGAACGATTTGAGTATACAGGTTAAATTCATCTTGCAACCAAGCCAGCCTCTTAAATCCTTGAATTTACTGAATTTGGATTTCACCCATTTTCAATGTAAATCTTAAAAATCTGGCTGAAAGATGTGTGCGAATGGGGATAAAGGGAAACAACTACTCACCTACAAGCATTGAGCTGTTGAGGAACATGAAGTACTGAGTCAGATACTACGGCAACAGATATGAGGTTTCTATAGGAATTAGAAATTTAATATTTTAATTTATTTAATTTTATTACGTCAAGATATTTAGGTTTTTAATTATATATATATATATATATATATATATATATATATATAATTATTTGTCATCTAATTTACTTAACCTAAATTTAATTTATAATGACACAAAAGATAGTATTTTATAAAATTCATTTTTCATTTTATCTTAATTAAGGTGAGATTATTTTTTAATTGATTTAATTGAATAAATAATGAATTATTGCTTGAATAGTTTGCCTTAAAGTGTTGATAAATGTTTAGTTAGTTTAATATAATTCTAATCAATGATTAATTAACTTAGAAAAAAAATTAATAATTAATTGATGAATACTAAAATAGCAATTATAGACTAATTTGTGACTGTAATTACAATAATATATTATTTATCAGACGAAATTTTGGCTGTAATGATTTAATTTTTTTAATATTCATCAAATATTATTATTTTATCTCTACCTAAATTAACAAATTTAAATCATGAAAAAATTTTTCAAACAATTTCAGATGGGTTTATCCGATTTAATAAATCTAATGCCAAATTGTTTCTATGATTTGATCATCTCAGGATTTACTAATTCCTATTGGATTAATGACCATAAATTTCTATATAGCCCCTTTAGGCAGATTAAATTTATGCTGATTCAATCAACATTTCAAAAATATGTTTGGCATAGTAAATTAATATTTGATAATTATTGATTATCCTTCATTGTTATTCACCTTGAAATATTTGAGCTGTCCAATCTATTGAGAGTACCAAATAAACATTTGCAAATGTATATTGCCATATTCTTTTTCAAATTGATCCTGAACCGCTTTAGTTTGATTATGCCGACTTTGTTTTTATCATTCATCCTCTAATTTGTTAGGATTTATCTGCTCTAATAGTTTTTGTCAAATATTATTTGTGGAATGTTATCTAGATTCTACTAGAGATATTGATATGCAGATTGATTAATAGAGAAGGAAGAGATAATATGGTTTTGGGATTTTTTTTAGGGGTTAATTTATAGACAGCCTAATTGACCCTTAGACTGAGAATGATGAGTCAAATTGAGTTAGGAGAGAGAGAGAGATTCTGGGGGATGATCTTAAATAGATTTATTGAAATGGTTTCAGCTTATATACCCGAATATGATTGGGGAGGACAAATACCTTTGGCCAAGCAACAAGCTCTTTGGGCAAACAATTTGGCTCTGGTTGACTAGAAGCCTAGCGAACTAGGTTTTAGGTAGTTCATGTTGATTCATAATGACATGTTAAACTTGGTTCTAGCTTTTATGATGAATTGATTAGCATGACTGATGCAAATATGGATGCTCATTTGATAAAATTATATCTAAACATGTAAAAATTGTTCAATAAATGCATCAGTGCGATCGGATAAGGTCCCCACAAAAAAATTTACGAAGTACAATTTAAAAAGATATATGGAAATCGACTAACAAATTCTCCTCTTTGCACAATAGTGCAAGCCCACAAATCCTAAGTTACCACCAATTGCCCTCATTGTTGGCTCTAAGCCACTAACTAATGGCCTCCTTTATCTCTATTTCTATCCAGCCACACCACCTTACCAAAGTCTATTCTAATGGTCAAGCCAATTCAGCCTTTCTCTAGTAAACATTCTATAAGATAATCAAGTAGATCCCTATACCAATATGATGATATATAAATTGTAAATACACAACTAAGTGAACTAAATTATACAGCAATAGTACATAGCTGATTTTTTACATGATTTGGTCTCGCTTGATCACCATTGTCATACATCTATGCCTAGCCTAACTTGACGTCAGGACCCACATCAAAGGTTGTCATGACAAACTATTTTCATTTACTCCACATTACGGCAGAAAATTTTTCTTACTCCAATTTCTTCCTTAATGGGTAATGGAAACACGCTCTAAACTTATATTTTAAAGCAAGAGATAACCTACTCAAGCCTTCTCTATTAGGTCACGACATTCCTTCTTCAAGGTGATACTTTTTGCCTAAACAATTAGGTAATGGAAGTTATGGTTAAAGCCACATCAATCCTCACTTGAGCCTTGAAGGTAATTCAATGGCTATCACCTATAAGATGTTTTGCACAATCCCTCATAAACCTTGATTGTAATAAAATAAACATAATATGAGCAATTAATTACAATCTAAACTGAGAATGATAAATAACACTTTCAAAGAACTGAGTGTAGCTTTGAGATGTTGATGAAACCTTTAAATTTTTTTTCAAGGTTTCTGCAAAAGATCCCATAATATAAACTTATTTTTTTCATGATTTTTGCATTAATTATTTTCTATGAAGCTTTTGGGTATGTGGTCATTATCACTGTCAAATATGTGCTCAACTAACGTATAGTCATTGAGATTACCTTAGTTAAGCATTATAGCTATAAGACTTTTGAAAACATTCATAATCAATAAATTTTGGCAAATCATAATGTATATTTTACATCTTGCTATACTATTTATATCATATTTTACAATTTATATCATTCTACACTATTTATATATCTTAATATTTTAAGTTTGAACATTACAATAGCTATTTCGAGCTAAATCTTAGTGTATTATTGTCAATTGTGCTATAGGATCCTAATAGTATCGTACAATCTGTATAATAATGCATGATATATATCTATCATATTTTATGATCCAAATATTATTGGACAATTTATTTGAGCTTATAACATGTGAAAGTATGTTTTCATGGTTCTAAATAAATTTTACTAGCCTGATTATAATATTTAATAATATAGTTGCTACTAAGAAGTAACTTACTATAAAATAAATATATTTTAACATTTATTTTATTTTATTGTGTTCATCTCTTGTTGATATGTTTTTTAAATATGATTTTAAACATCTTTATCCTAAGAGTAGTCATTAGGAACTTACATGAAAAGCTTATAATTTACACTTATTCCTTGATTTGTCATATAGTCTGCTTGTTATACCATTGCCAATTATACAAAGCTCCAAGGTGCTTTATTTCTACGGTGATATATTTTTGAGCTGGTTGAGCACATAAATCATTGTCGGCATGCTTACCACTTTACAACTAACCTGTAGCATGTAAGAACACTTGGCAAACCACATTAGGTGACACGCCTTTTTTGATTTGCAATCATCAAATCAATAATAAGCCATATATGAATTGCATGAGCTAACGAGTTAAATAGATTCTGCCCCATCCAACAACATTTGGCTCTTGAAAATTTTATTTCACCAAAAAGGTTATGGCAACCTAGACAACAAGTACCGGTCTCATGGGCGATCCATACCACCTTGGCCACATTCAACTCATGTTTTGCCAATTGGATGCCAACCATGGGCACTTCTTCATGACCGGAAACTTATAGGCAATTCAAGTCAGTTTATGTTCAATGATTTGCTGAACTCAGTTTATTTTCTCATGATGAATTAATAGGTTGACCCATGTAAATATGAGTATCAATGCTTTAAAATTATATTCAATAACTCCAATTTTTGTTCAATAATTGCTTGAAATTTACTCAACTAGAAGTCAAAATTGTGTAGACAAAGGCAATGTTTCACACTTTTTTGTCGGGTAGGCTGGTTTACCCCAATATGAGCTGTTGGTTGGCAAGAAGCAACAAAAATTGGACAAAATTCCTGCGCCATTAGACAAGAATACTACCAGAGCAGTAAACCGCAGGTTGATGGAAGAACTCCCATCCGGTACCCAAAATTTTACCAACATCACTACATCTCATACTATCCACCTTGTTTTCGGGAAGACCCACGAGAAGAATATCTTAAGAAGTCATAAGGTGTTGGAGGTTGTTGTCCACCGCTGCATTGCGAGTACCCCTGCAATTCCAAGGAAGGATCGAGCTCATTGTTACACCAAAGAGGCATGTCCCCGCTGATTGGCAAGGTTGGTGGGTTGATTTTTCTTTTCCAAGGAATGGGTTTAATCAGGCCCATGTGCCAATTTTCTGTCAAAATGAGCTCTGGAAACTCCATCAGCATTCCGTCTGTGCTTGCTTTTCTAGAGTCTAGTCTCCTTCATAAGTAAAGCACCCAATTTGGCAACCGAGATATCTTCTGGAGATGCGGAGGGGGGAATTGATGGATGCCTATTGGGGTGGCCGCCTTTAGAATTGCTGGATTAGTACCCGCCAAAGCAGATTGCCGCTTTGCTATTGGAGGGGGTGTTCCCCTCTCTACTGTTTATTTTGGAAAGATTTTTTGGCCCATGGGAATTGGTGTTTGCAGCAGGATTACCTTGTATGATTTTCGGTTAGTCACCAGGATACACACACTATATCCTTATTCCTCAGGCTTCTCTTCTCGACCAAGGATTGTTGCTTCGCTTCCTTTCCCATTGCTGACGGTTGGTTGGTTGAACTAATCCCATTCGGTCAACTGGACGGCATTTTTGGCTGGGCAACCTCTGCAAGCACATTCATCATCAACATGGTTGCATTATGTGCAGCTGGGGTCGTCGTTTCCTCCACCCCGAGGAGGTTGGCATTCAATTTGGTTGGGCATTTGTCATGCTTATGTCCCACTAAGCCACAGTTAAAGCAAAACTGTCCAATTCTTCGTTCTCAACCTGCTGGAAGAATTTCCCGTTCCTACCATTGACCAAACTCCAGTTGGTAGTTTTTGGACAAATCCAATTTGACGCAAACACTTTCTTACATGCTATGTCCCCAGTGAGAAGATTGAGCATCGAGCCGTAAAGGCTTTCCGAACATTGCGGCAATGCGAACAATATTCTCATTGTCCCAATATAATAATAGAAATTGCGGTAAGCGTATTCAAACCGGAGGGGATAGACCATCTAGGGAATTTGAAAAAAAATCGGTGACCACTTATCAAGACCCACGATACTCTCCAAAACAATCCAAGGCTCGTCTCTCAAGATGACGTCCCTGTTTCGTTACAAGAAAAATACAGAAAGAATCCATTCCATATAGGCCAGCTGAAACTCTCGAAATATAGCCCATTTACGCTTAAGTTTGTTCATTAAAGTGGCATGGGCACCTTTCTCCCCAAAAGTTTACCCACAATGGCTTTTTCTAACCTTCTCACATTTCTGTCAAGCATTTTGCCAGCATGCTGTTATGGTCTCCAAGGCTGGATGGGGTTCTAGCGCTGTCCTGGAACTAGGGATGGAGCTTCTGGTTGCAGTAACTTCAACGGAGATGTTGGCATTGTCAGGATTAAAACCTCGAACACCTTGAATGCAATTCTCACCTTAGCCATGTGATCCTCAAAAGAGTGGTGGTTTTGCACACCTGCAGAAGAAGCAACTACCTTTTCTTTTTGTGGACAACATTCTTCATAACTTCACCTGTGCTGGTCATATTATCGCCATCCACTTTAGCGACATGGGGCCTTTCCCGCGTGATGACCTGGGTTTCCAACTCCTCGGCAGCTTCAGCACCCTGTTCCTTTCCCTTTCACAAAACCCGATCACTGGCCTTGAACTGTACAATAAGGATATATCCCATCAAATTGCTGATGCACGCCTGTGGGTCACATGCAATGGCTTAATTAACTTAAAAATTAAAATATTCGTCCAATTCACTACTCTTGCCTCATTGTACCCCCTTAAAACCCTTGATTATCACCGTTTGCAATCTATTTGCTTGTGGAGGTCATATTTGGCATTTCTGACATCATAAAATCTATTTGTCCAACAATGCACTTTAAATTTCCATATTCTCTTTCACCTAATCTGGATCTGTTTTTATGATTTATCGTTTAATATCCCACATCTTGCATTTTTATCATAGTTCAAAAGTGTTAGATCAAAGTGCAATTGTTGTTTTAAGATGAGTTTCTCTATTCAAACTATTCAAAGAAAATTAAAAAAAAAGTTTTATGTGATGAGGACAGGTTTGGAGTATAATTAGGGGATGCAGGTGGGTTACCATATAGGCGTGAACTTTACTACAATTCCACTTCCATATATCATCGCATCAACAAAAACTTGCAGGCATACTCTGCCTTTTAATACTGGCAGGCCTTAGTAGGTGAAGGAGATTCTTTCCGCTTGTATTTTCCTTTTATTTGGGTTATAATCGAAACTTATGTCTTTGCAGAAGCTTGTTTAAACCTTTTAGAAACTGTGTTATATTAACAGAGGCAAAAGTCTGCCTGAAATGCTTAATTTTATGACAGATACTCGCTTACCTTTTAATCTCCACAACTTTTTAATCATCCTAATCTTGATCTTCCTTTTTCAAGATGATATATAGTTTCATAGCTGACGTCATGTATTTTTATCATTGCTCAAAACTTTTGGATCAAAGTGTAGTTGTTTTTGGATAAAATTCCTTATTAAAACTATTCAAAGAACATGAGAACAAAAAAGGATTATGCAATGATGATAAGTTTGGAGTATCACTAGGTGGTTTACCTCAGAAACATGACGGTTATTGCAATGCCATGTCGTTATCATCACATCTACATAAACTTTAGGCTACTGCATCCTTAATTTTTTTATACAAGCAAACCTTAGTAGGTTAAGGAGATTCTTTCTGTTTCTTATTCCCCTTTCTTTTTGATTATACTAGAAAACTTGGGTCTTAGCTGAAGCTTTTTAAAACCTTTTAGAAACTTTGTTATATTAACAGATGCAAGGATCTGCCTTAAATGTTCAATTTTATGACAGATACTGGCTTACCTTCTAATCTCCGCATCGTCATCTGCGACTGCACGTACAAACTACTGGGTTACAAATTGGGGAACTGATCCCTTTCCTAATATGATCTCTGGCTCGGTTGCAGTATCTTTTCTAGCATTTGTTGCTTTTGCAGTCAGCTCTCTCATCTCTGCTTACAACCTCTTCAACCGTTCCATCTAAATGCCGCCCTTGTAAGTTACTCATTTGGTTGCTTGAACATAGAAAAATTATGTTTTAGTGGATTCTAACTTTGTTTTCACCTGTTTTTGGATCTGAAAATAAAATCATTTGTATTGAGAGATTTGTAGAGTTTAAAATCAGTAGTGTTTTGTAACTACATCAGTCAAAATGCTGAATTGAAGATAGTTTAACATATTTTAAACATGTTTTCTAAGACTTGTGTTCAGAAGTGCAACTTGTAAAGTTGGTTTGTGCATGTAAATTTTTATTGGAGTTATGTTTTATAGTGTGCAGAATTAATGCAAACTGTATTTGCAGGTTTGAAATGAGCTGCTGCTTGTTTTTTTAGTCATTTCTGTTTAGCTTGGAACGATAAGATGGAACTTGATAATTGAAAGACATGACACACCTATGAAAATGGTGAATCAAACCATTTGTTGCTAATTGATCATATTTGAATTGAAGCATTTGTTGATAATTAAATCAGTTGTGTTTTGTAACTACATCCATCAAAATGATGAAAAATTGAGTGTGAAGAATTAAAGCATATTGTCAAATTTTTGGATATGAGTAGGTAATGTGATTGAAGTACAGCCATAGATGTGAGAGTAGCTTACTTTTGTCTCTACTTTTGATAATAGACTACTTAACTTTCATTGTTGTTAACAAATTTTATGCTGCTGTGCAGATAATGGTAGTCGGAGGTAGAGCCGGTTGGCTCAAAATCCGCTTGAATGGATTGAGTTTGGATTAAAATCAACTTGTGGATCGTTATGTTCGATTTCGAGCTAGCTCGGCTCGAAATTGAATCGAGCTCGGCTTGGCTCGAAATCGAAATGAGTTGGCTCAGATTTAAGATATTTGGCAATCGAAACAAGATGGCTCAAATTTAGTTATTGGATCTGTTTCAGATCAAAACTGGCTAGTAGGTTATTATATTTGATTTCATATAGCAGTATATATAATTTTTATTAATAAAAAATAATTTTCCGATCTCGAGCTAGTTCGAGTCGATCCATGTATGGCTCGAATTTAGCTTGAGAAAAATTCGATCCAAAATTTTGGGTCATTGTTTGACTTGTTTATTTCAATTCATCTTGATTCGACTTAAAATTCAAATCAGTTTCTGAGCAACTAATCTTCAAGCTAAATTCACAGTCCTATCGGAAGACACCATTTAGTCTCTATATGATGGGAAATGCTATTGCCATCATTGTAGCTTATGGTCTAGTACCAATTTTTTTGGTCATATGACAATTGTACTTGGGAGAGGAGTTTTTGTTGTTGTGTGAAATAGTTTATAGAGTTATTTTTTCCAAGAGTGAAAAATGTTGAGTAAGTTAAAAGTAAATACCTATTTATACTTTTCATGATGAGTTTTTGGTTATTATTTAACATGTTGCTTCTAGTTAGCTAGTATCCCAACTATGTAGCAAGACAACTAGGATCCCAACTATTTTTGAGATTAGTGATCCTCCACAGATACTCATACATTAATTGATTTGAAATCATAATTGATCAGACATTACCATTCATGATTGTATAGCCATATCAAAACTTGAAATTAAAGAGAAATATTCCATTTCTATGTTTTTCTTATCAATCTAAAGCTTTATATAATTAGAATAATATTATAATATTGTGCTATTCTTATGGTACGCTATTCTTCGGAAAAAAAAAATTGGTTATGTAAGTGTACGCAGCGTTGCATACGTCCAGCAGGTTACATAGAGGTTATATGAGAGATATTTATGTGTTTTATCCCTTGTAACCTCCCTGTAACCTACCTGTAACCTCTTCGTAACATTCTTGTAACCTCTTTATTTTTGCAGGTTACAGGTAGGTTACATGGAGGTTATACGTACGTGGCATCCTTCTATTGGATGACGTATGCAGTGCTGCATACACTTTACGTATACAAATTTTTTCCATAATTTTCAGTTTTAGGATACTAGTTAAATATCTAAAGATGAGTTGTATCGATGTTATATGAGATTCTTTCGAATATACTTGAAAGTATATATACAAGCATAGATTAAAAAAAATATCAAGTTAACTTCCAGTAAGATAAAGTAGTGATTCAATCATGATTGTGTATTATATAACTCATTAGGATATTTGTACTCTTATATATGTTCATGCTAAATTTCTTAATGTGGCTTTTTTAATATATTTTGTTTGAAAAAGAAAAGTTTTACTTTCCACTATATTTGTAAACCTAACAATATGCTAGCTCCTCAATCATTCTCATTTCAAATAAATTGACATATTAAGTTATTTGTAGCTCCAATTATGTCAACCATTTTGTTTTTCTTTTAACTTAAATATATGATCATGAAATGTTGAGTTTTTAAAATCAGATTCACAATATACACATTCTCATCCATTACCTCATTAAGAAAGTATTTTTTCACATATATTTGATACAATTTGAATCATTTGAGGCATGCAATGTTAAATAATACTTTGTATCTTCAAAATAGTGAGACAATTGTAGCTTATTAAAAAATAACTGTGAAACTGCTGAAAAATAATATGATGTTCAAAGAGCTGCGGTGACAATTACTTTTTTTTTTTTTGAACAAGTCTGACCACAGCTAGAAAGCTACAACTGCATCTAGCCAAGACCGTTGGGAAAACACAGATTTCATTGGCAATTTTTTTGAAAAAGCTAACAAAATGCGCACCAAATTGATCCTGAATACTTTATAACTAGTCTTATTTTATAATTTTTTCTACTCAAAGACATTTAATTTCTTTCTAAACATTCATTTTGTTTTTATGGCATTCATTTATGCATGGCTATAATCCAAAGTCATTGGAAAATAATCTCCTAGGGCTATAAATGAACTAAATATTAATCAAGTTATTAGTTGTTCAACAAAATAGAGCTTATTCATGATCATTGTATTAATTTTTAGAAAGTGTTTGAACATTTTCGTTAATACTTGATCAGTAAACAAATAAACTTGAGTGGTTTATTATTTCATGAATAATATCATTTAAAACTCATGAATAACTTCCATAAAAAACTGGATTAAGACCTGAAAAATTACTCAACATCTTAATTACTAATTAATTAATGATTTATAAAACTAATTTTTGTATATACATATATGCATGTATGTATGTATGTATGTATTATATATATATATATATATATATATATATATATATATATATATATATATATATATATATATATATATATATATACATACACACACTTTTTAGAAATAAAAATAATAATAATTTGTGCCAAACTCGAGCAAGTTCGAGCTGATTCTTTTATGGCTCAAAATCGGCTCAAAAAAAATTTTGATGCAAAATTTTAGCTCATAATTTGACACGTCTATTTTAATCCTACTTCGAATCAAACTAAAATTCAAATTAAATTTTGAATCACAATTCATGAGCTATCTCAAATCAAGGAGAAAATTTTTCATTCGTCATTTAAATTCAAGTTACATCCGGACAACAGATGTGATACATCCGGACTATATGGGGCAAAATTTTTTCCAAATCTATCTCTAACAATTGTTGAACCGTTCCTTACATTTGACTTGAGAAACAGTCCCCCTCAGCTTCGTGTCTACACTCTTCCACTGATAAACCCGAGGAATCAGATAGATCCCCCGGGGTGAGGAGATGGCGGCGGCTGCTGGCGCTGCACGTCGAACTCTTCTCCACTGCTCCACCGTCTCTAGGGGAAGCATACGTACTAGTACGTCCATTCCGGCCGTCGCCTTCGCCCGCCTATCCCGCCGGAAACCGTCTTCTAGTATTTTAAGGTTTGTTTCCTACGAGTAGTTGTGGTAGAATTGCCTGGTGGTCCTTTTCTTCATCGTCAAATCACGTTGCTGTGCTTTTTTTGGTTCCGGATGTGTTTTGCTAAACGCTTAGATGGAAATTTTGTTCCCTTTAAGGATTCCAATGGGCACCGAGTTATTGCCTGATGATCTGCTTGTTGGAGAGTTTAAGAAAAAAATTAGGGTTTTGGGTTTTAATTATGTCTTTGATGTTTTATAGGTTCTTTGCTAATTTTAACTTGGGTTGTATTTGTTTCGTTTGTTTGATTAAGAGCTTTTGTTTATTGTTTTTTGTAGGGTTGCTGGGGAGCTGAGTTTTATGCAGTCCTTGATGCCATTTCACAGCGCCACTGCTTCGGCTTTGCTTACTTCGAAGCTCTCTCTGAGGCCTGGGGGTTGGTCGTCACTATCAGAAGGTGATTCTTCATATATATATATATATTGTTCTAGATTTAAAGTTGTGAAAATGGTTTAATTATGAGATGATTTTATTTTGCTGTGACACCTAAATGGCCTTCCTAAGAGCTTTTGCTTATTGTGAATGAATTTTAGTTGAATTAGTGCCCCCTTTGTAAAACAGAAGAACTTTGGGCTAGGACCTACTTATACATGCTTTTGATAGGAGTGCAATAGAACAATGATAAAAAGAGAAGACATTTGATCTAATGTATTACATAGCAAGGATTTGTCTTAGGACAATGAGTTTGGTTTTCATTTTGTAGCACAATTTAATTATGTTGCAGCAATTTTTAATATATTTAACTAAATATTGTTTGCTTTCATTTACCTATCTTGCATTCTTTATAAATTTATATTAGGAACACAACAATGAAAATCACTATTTGTTGATATAGATTTTAATATTTAGTGTAAGCTTTGAAGTATTTTTTATTGTTTGATTCAAAATGGTCTAACTTTCGAAATATTGATACTTGCCATTTGTGTATTTAAAAAATGTTTAATTAAATCATTCATGATAGGGATGGTATAGAGCCCATCCTTCTATGTAGATGTTTGTTGAATTACTAGCAATTGTAGTGTAAAATATCACTTACGATCTGGAAATCTTATGTGAGTTGGGCTAAGAGAATTGGGTTGTAGTAGTGATAAATCAAGCTCTTTGATGCGAAGCATTGATATGTCAACTTATTCTTAGTTCATATTGGGTTTTTTTTTTGTGGTTAATGTCATATATCCTTTATTTTGTGTATTTTTTTTTATCATTTTACCATTTAATTATAAATGTCTCGCTTCTTTGTTTTAGTCCTATATAATGTGTGGTCTTTATGTAAAAGGATGGTTTGTGCTTTATTTCTGCTTTTCTATCTTTTCTTCCTAATATGTATCCATTTTCTCATAATATATTTATCACTTGGAATTATTTTGCCATCTTTTCTTTGTACTGATTGGTATCCAAAATCCTTTATCATGTTCTATCGATACTCATGTTTAAAATATGCAATATGAGGCATGTCTTGTGGCCCTCCTCAATGTTTTTTACAAAAAATTACAGTGAGACTTATGCCTCAGTATCTCAGACCGAGACATACTCTCACCCAGGCCGAGGCTCGCCTAGCCTCATATAAAACGTCTATTTTTTTACGTTAATCATAATTTTTTTTAGCAAAATTTAAAATAATATTAATATATCTCATCTATTAACTCTCATATTTCACGTACTAAATAAGAAGAAATTAAAGGAAAATGTATCTATAAAAATTCAGATAATTGAAGTTTTAACTATTAATTTAGTAATTATTTTAATTAATATTTTTATTTATGATTATTCAATAACAAGTAGATAACTGAGATTAAAGATGAGAAATGAGAAAATATTGGTATGACTGGGGATAAGGCACAAGATAAACATATCATTATAATGATGATTCTAATAAAATTTAATTAGGTCATAAGAGTATTACGGACTTTTTAAATCTAAAAATGTAGATTTTATTGACTTACATATTCTTATTTAAATGGGCGTAGTATCAGCGGGAGAGAAAGACTTATATTTAATTATTTTGATTTATATATTTTGATATTTAAGTATTTTGTTTTAACAATGTTAACTTTGATAGTTTAATGTTTGTATAACCCATATTATTTGATTCGATATTAGTATATTAATATGTTATTTCTAACAATATGTAATTTATTACTTTTTTACTTAGTTAGATGTTATATTATTTTTTAATGTGTTTATAAGTTAGAATATTAATATGTTAATTCTTACTTTATACTTTATAGTTTATATAATAGTTATTAATTAATGTAATTTTTTAAATTTGAGGCTTATGAATTAAAATTCGTTGAGGTTACGCGTTACCTCATGAACAAAAAAATACCTCAGTATCCACTTGTGTAATTTTAAACCTTGATTAATATATATGACCATAAGCTTTCATATAACGAAGTTGTTGACTGGATTCTTTTGAGTGAATGAGGTAGATGTAATTCTTTTCTACCAATAATATATGAACCAAACTATTCACATTTTCAAGTTCCAACACTTGAGGATCTCCTCAAATATCATGTGATAGAATTTATTATCTTTCTTTCTTTTTAGCGGTCCTTATGGTTTTTACTATGATAGCAAACCAGTCTCTATTGATGATTTGGACTTTAAGCATGATTTTGAAGCACCATAACTTGAGTTTGCTACATTGCTAACATTGATCAAGAGCCTACTTCTGATGGGATATTTGAGTTTGATAATGTCACTCGCGATTTATCCCTTGCCAAAGTCTGATAGTGTTGTGATACTTGAGCCCAAATAAACTTGCCAACAAATATTTTTTGAGATTCCTTTAGTTGAATTTTTTGGCAAAGGTTCCTTCTACAATATTTCTGTCTTTTAATTACCTTGGCAACGGTTCCCTTTACAGTGATTTCAACATGCAATGATGATGTTCTTTAGTACCTTTTTTAATGCCTTGATATAGTCTATTTTAACCAACTTTATAGTTTATTAAACTTGTATTGTGTCGCCACCCTCATCATTTTGCCCATTATTAGTCTTGTTAGTTGAGCTATCAGATGCTTTTGATGATTATATTGCTATAAAGCAAAGCCTTCTGATCATTGATCCTACTTGAACTTTGTCTACAATTCTTCAATGTATTTTTGATTCAACTGCGGCGCCTCTTTTTCCTTAGTCGCCTACTACAAACTCATTGGAGAAGAGTTTTTTGTGTCCTAAGGAAATCATGCTAAGTGTTGATGCACTGACTTATTTTTTATTTCTATCTAATGTTCATGGTGTATGCCTTATGATTTGGTTTTGAGTCATAGGTCTTCTATGCTTGTGCCATTTACTTCATGTTTTTTGATACTTTTTTTAGTCCCATTTCATCTTATAATTTGTAGAAAAGATTCCTTAGGATCAACCGAAGAATAGTGAAATCAAAGCATGATTGCTTGACACGTTGTCTCTTTGGGATGTGCTACCATTCTCTATCCCGCACTAATGGTTTTGTACTTTAAGTTCTCTCCTTTTTCTATCATGTTGTGTTCTCATTTTCAAAAAGTATCATTGTCATTATGAATTACTTTGTTATGTTCTAGCTGCATTTATTAGTATCCTATCTCCTTAAACATCTTTTTTGATATTTAAGATCCCAGGTGATGTAGCACACCATCTATGTAAAGCACTACTTCATTGCTATTTAACACTTAACTTAAAATACTTCCCGAAAGAGGTTCTCTTATTTTAGTTATCTATTTCATATTGATGTAGCCTTATGAAAGATCAAATTGATTCCCACTTGATTTCTCTTTTATTAGTTTTCTCTTTTGTGCTTCCTTTAGTTGATTTGTCTTATATGTTTGAAAAATCTCTTGTGAATATTGATATAATTACAAGGAACTTTTACTCCCTTTATCTTGCCTTATCTCTCTATTTTTATATTTTATGTAACCATTTTTCTTGATCTCTAGGTCACATCAAATGGTATCACAGTTGAAGCTCTTGCTTATTGATCGTCTTCATAGCCAAATGTCTTGTGCTAGCTATCTCTCTCCGGCAAATATTGTGCTTCACTCCCATCTTCTAGCATTATATCAAATCATGAAACCCACAAGCTTGTAAATTACCATGCTATCAAGCTCAATCAATGTGCATATTTGCTTTTGAATACCACTCTTACCTCGTAGTCAAGCCTTGCAAAGCTACTGTATTGTCCCACACTATGTATTCTGCCTTTTGGTTGCGAACTAAATTACTTCAATATCACTTACAATGCAATCTCATAACAGTTAGCTCTTCGCACAAATGTTGTAACCCATAAACTCCATTGCGCACGCTCGCTTCTCATCTCAGTACCTCATGAACTTGCAACAACAAGCCTACCTTGTTGGTACACAATGCCATGTTACATTGCCTACTGGCCTGCAAAATTTGAACCTTTACTTACATTTGATTCCCTTTTCTTCTCATTCGCATGTGGAGTTGAGATTTAAGCTTCAAGTGAAAACAAAAAAGCATGGGGACAAGCCATATTCTTGGACTGCTAGTTCACATGTTGGGTTGTGATTCTTACATTAGCTTTCATTTTGTCTCCTTTTCATTTCTCATATGTCTGTGCTGCCCCAGTGCTAAGTTTGATGTAAATGATTAAAAAGGAATTTGACTAGTTTGCTCTTCGCATGGAAGTTTCTTAGATGACACCTGATCAGTATTCAATCTCACCCTATTTTTGCTTAAACCCTCAATGAGGGCTTAAATGGTTAGAAGAAGGTTATAGGAACTCTTTTGAGGGAACTCTAATGACTTTGGACTTCAAATCAAGGCTACCTCAACAGAGTTTTCCTGCTGTACTTTTTCCCTTTTTTATTTTGAAGTAATTCTTTATATAGATAGTAAATAGTAAGTACCAATGTTGTACACCCAAATAGCACCTGGATTGGGTTTAAGGCTAGTTAGACAAATCAGAAAGATCAACTCATGGAAATTGCTAGAAACGTAATGAATTTTTTAATCTGAAGATTTTTAGTTGAATGAACTCTGCTTAAGGGCTGTCATTTGAGCTACTCCAAATATCAATGCTAGTCACCCAGGGTTTAAAAAAAAAACTTGCCCAACGCTCCGAAGCTACTTGCTTGAACTCAATAAGCCTCACTGAAATCCACTTACATCTTCATTTGATTTCACTCTTTTACTTGGAAATTAATATGCATATGTAATCAGATTGGTATTAGCTTGCTAATTTCATTCATTTAAAAACAAGCACTTGTGAAGTCTTGTTTTGTAATTTTATTTATATTTCTCAAATATAGCTTTTCTTATAATTTATTTTGTGGCACAAGCCTCGTTCAAACAAGGTCTAATGATAAGAATATTTAGGCGCTCCATTTGTAGCAATTGTGAGATTTGACGGAGTTGCTTAAACTCAGTAAAAATCTAATAACTTTTAGGAATAAAAGAGTGAACCACTCGCTTCAACTTCAAGACGCCCATGACTTCAATTTGATGCAAATTTTCCAGTGATCTTTTAATGACCAGCAGATCTTCCCTAAAACCTAAAGTTGATCAAGAAGCCGTACCGCTAGCATCAACAACAACAGTAGGATTTTCAGTGACCTTAACATTGAGATTATCACATTCAGATGCACAAACAAAATGTGAGGTATTTTGAAGTAGCACAAAGGGTTAGGCCGTCTCTATCTTGTCAATATTCAACATTCACTTTTGTGTGTGTTGTTTGTTGGAATTTTAATAGTCTTTAATGGTAAAGGGTTACTTTTATCGACCAATACGAATAAGGTTGGTGCTTATGCTTAGCATCTCTCAAAATATTGTGTATTTTATAAAGATCATATGCATGATAACAAGAATTGTTGACACCTTTGAAATTTAATTGAAGAAAAAAGAATTTTTTTCTAGTTGAACCCGAGAGAAAAGTTAACAAAGCATTCATATGGGAACAACTAAATGAGCCAGTTTCTTCTTAGGTGATTCACACTTTTGAGGTAACTTTAACAATTCTCAAAGTAGAAATATAGCTTTTGAAGCCGAAGAGCCTAAAAAAATTTTTGGTTGAGAGAGATAAACTTGGTTACTATTTTAGGAGATCGAATAATTTTTGAGACAATTGATGCTTCTATTCTTAGGGTTTCTAGACTTAATTCTCCTCTTGCACTTAAAAAAATTACTAATGCTTCTCCGATCATCACAGAACAATATACATTTGGCCCTGTTGGCGCACATGCAATGCACACTAGCAAGCTTCTATCTTCAAATTTCACAAGCCAGAACACCAATCTCATTGCTTTCCCACTACATCCTTTTCTTTGAAATTATGAAACTATAAATTGGGCACATTGACACTTGTGAAATTTTGACTGCCACGATCCTTATTCAGGTAATGAGCACCTAATTGATCCTGATCTAGTAATGATCCACCTCAGATATTTGGTAAGATTGGCAACAAATGCCTATCTTCACCCTCATGCATGGAATAATATATAAATAATTTCATGATGGCGGAGCTTCGTAAATGTTGTATTTATATTGATATTAGCATATCCTCAAATGACAAATGAATTATATCCGTAATGCTATAAGGTCACTTGTGTCAGTAAAATCATTATTCTTAACACCAAACATCTTTTTTTTTGTCTTGAACTAGTTAGGCAGCTATTGTATCACATTTATTGTAATGTTCTATGTATGTAGCTAGTATCTTATTTGGATGTTCATAGTTTTTTTTTATTTGGATGTCACACATTAGAGGTATCATAACACATAATATTTTCAAACACAAAAGCTCCTCCATTCATATTTTACCTTCCATCTCATTGATAAGAAACCGAGCAAGTTGAACATTGTACGATTCACACCATAGGCAAAACTTTGTTCTCTTGAGGCCACTTTTTGCTTAGCTTCTAGTACTCTTAAGTGTTTGAGCAAAACATATAAGAATCTGGTTTACTTATTTCCTTGTTGTCGCATGAAGTTCAACTTTCCTTTAAGGACATTTTTTATCGGCTTCTATTGTTCATTTATTAGCATGTTTCTTTGATTTAACTCAAGAAGAACAATCCCCCTCTAATGCAACACATCCTACATGTTATTGATTTATTCTCTAGTGTATAGTCACCAAACCTTTCTCACTATAGGAAGAACCTCATGGGCATTTTGAATGTAAGAAACAAGTTTGTGAATCACCTTATTAAAGACTTTGATAGGGAAGTTATTATCCCCAAGTTCTTTCTTGCCCTCCTTACTCTTAAGAAGTATGAGAGTTGGCTTTGTATGTATCAATAGACGAACCATTAGCAATATCTCAATGAAATATTATTCTATTATGCTATACTTTTCTGATATGTTATACATGCTTACCGATCCACATTTTTTAGTAAATTTAACTTACAAAGTCGCCACCACTTGATCTTGATTTGTACCAAGGATTAGTGGAAAATTGCTTTTAAAAAGTGAACGATTGGATAAGTATTTGGCAATACACCAAGCGTCTTTATGTGAGTCATGAACTAAGTCCCTTGTCTTCAGCAAATTCTTTGTGGTACTTTCATAACATCTTAGAGCTACAAAACCAGCAAGATTGATCATTTGATCCGTATGTATCTAATTTCGGACACCCTATGCTTTTAAAAACCATATAAACATATAAGGAAGTGCACTTTTATTTAACTTATTATTTCCATTCATAGGTTCATCATTTCAACTAAAGAAGTCTCTTTTAAGTTTGCCAAATTCAAGTCATTTTATATTGACTTATCCTTTGATCTAGGCTTTATTGATTGGTATCATAAAGATGGATTCATTCTACTTGTCATCTTTGATTGAAATTGTCTTTAGACTATAATATTATTGAATATAACTAATGCTCATGTCTTTCAGCTATCTTATTTTTCCAAACTAATCAAAATAACTCATGATACCTCTAGAGTTTGCATTGTTGGCTTTCTTAGCCTAGAAAACCATCCCTTTTTTTTTGTGAAAATTTTAATACAACAACAACAAAGCCTTAATCCCACTAAGTGGGGTTGGGTATATGAATCCTTTTCTTCATTGCATCCCATTGAGTGTCATATTTTAATGTAATTCTAATAAATTAAGCTCATTTTTTTTATACGATAAGCCCAAGTCTTCCTAGGTCTACCTCTGCTTAGCTTAACATAAGTGGAATCTAAAACATCTGCTCTCCTAATCGGATCATCAGATGGTCGACGTTTAATGTGACCAAACCATCTAAGGCGGCTCTCTCTAATTTTGTCCGTCACTAGAGCTACACCAACCCTATCACATATATATTCATTTTGCTTTTTGTCTATAAGTGTAAAGCCACTCATCCACCTAATCATTCTCATCTCGACAACACTTAACTTAGTATTATGCTTCTCTTTTAAAGGCCAACATTCAACACCATAGAGCATTGCAGGTCTCACCACCATCTTATAAATCTAAGTGGTACTTTTCTACTTATGATCTTGAGTTTTATATAGCCGTCTAACTCTCATGATATTGGGGTCACTAAACTAGCCTTGGCATTACAATTTGTTGTCTTACTAGTTTTTTCCTTTATTTTTCCATGTGGCACTATAATACTTGTGTGCTCTTAGGAAACCTAATACAAATCAGGCAAAATTGGTTATAATCAAGACATGATTTTCGACCTCCATCTCCTTCTCATTCATGGTGTCTATGTGGTGCTAGGAGTCAAAGGGTTCCTACTCTTCAGCAGATCACATCCAAACAGTTGCAACACTTTATCCATGATCTTCTAGAACAATAATCTTGTTTAATTACAGTGTATGAATTCCCAACCCGTAGAAGTATCCAATTGAATTAACTCAAACTACAAGCTTTTGGCCTAATTTCATTCCCTTTTGAACTTATTGCATTACCCACTCGCAGCTTGGTTCCATCCCCTTAGTTATATGCCACTCCGTCAGCCCTCACAACTTTGCTTCAAGATTTCATTAAATTCTTTTGACAATCTCAAACCTTACCACCACTAAGGCCGGATCACTTTATCTTTGTACAACTTTGTTGCCCAACTTTAAACTCTCTCTTCTTTGATATTACTTATAAAGAAAGGATGATATGTGGCATTTTTGTATCTATCATAGTGCCTTAGAATAGGAAACTATTCCTAACCACTTTTCTAGTCCAATTGTGGATGATCTTTTTGATGCACTCAACAGCACAACCCACCACAAAATTGGACCTTAGGTTTGGATATTACCAAATTCGGATGGCTGATGCTAGCCTTTTGAAAACATTTTGCACAAATGACTACTGAAGTTATCATTATCTTTGGATTATCAAATTCCCCCATTGCATTCCCAAGTGCTGTGAATAATATGCTTCGACCTTAATTATGTAAATTTGTAACTGTTTTCTTTGATGACATACTATCATTTAACATTTCATTGTCTAGCCATCTCATCCACGTGCTTCTCACTGTCTATTGCCTACTCTACAATGACATCTACCTCAAACGATCAACAAGCTTGTTTGATCTTCCCAAGATCGACTACTTTGCAGGACATTGTGGTTGCTATATTTCCATTAATCCCAAACAACATAGTTTTGCAGCATTGTCCTACATCTACACCAACGCTAATATCTCAAAGGCAACTCTATCAATTCCTTGGGCTCTTCAAATATTACTGCATGCCCACCCCCCCCCCCCCCAACAACCCACCCACCCACCCGCCTACACACACACACAAAATGCTTTCACTCTATAGCCCAAGGAGATGACACCTTTGCTTACCTTTGAACAAACATTTAGACCATTAAAACCTTAAGGAGCATATCTATAATGCTAATGCTGCTAAATTTTGCACCTCTTTTTAGTCTCCTAAACAAATTCCAAGCAAAACTAACATTAGACCTACGATCATTCTGCTCCAGCAAAATATACGAGCATTTTTGGACAAATATAGAGCTTATCGCATTCAAGACGGCCTACTACAGCTCTACGGCAACAAATACTATGTGATTACCATTCCAGCCTTCTTGGCAATCATACCTGATGTCTTGAACGCTAAAAATGATTTCTACTCATTTTTATTGGCCGAAAATCCAACAAGATGTTCAGCAATGCTTCCAAAGATTTCCAGTCTTCCATATCACCATGTATCAACCTCTAGCACCAACAGGTCTTATTTAACCTTTTCCAATCTCTGAAGAAGCATGGGATGACATTATGATGGATAGTGGATTTCATCATTCACCTACCTGAATTTCGCAGCACCTAGCAATCATGGTTGTTATCGATTGACTTGCTAAATAGACACATTTTGCTACTTGCAAACACATCGCACCTCGAAAGTTGAAATTTTTTATCAAGAGGTAAGGAAACTACAAGTCCCACTAATGACCATCATTTTCAATAGGGATTGTACCTTTCTCAGTCTATTCTGGAAAGAATTATTCAAAGCCATGGAGACTAAGCTCCAATACAGCATTGTTCTTCATCTGGAGACCAACTGACAGACAGAAGTGACTAGTCCACGGTGGAAGCATTGGACACTCTCTTACAGGACCACAATAATGCCATTTGAGCTCTCCACCAAACCTGATATATGACCAAGATTTAAACGAAAAATTGTAGCAAAGAACTTTGTCGGGACATTCAATATGAACCGGGAGATCCTACAATCAGATCTTGACTCCAACAATCATATGCCAAGCTTTGATGTTGATACTATGGCTCATGTACCATTATGGAACATGTTGGATCTTCTACTGGAATCACATATGCGCTTGCTTTTCCATATCTCAGTTCTAAATCCCATCCAAAAGTACCTCTGGTGGTACTTGGCTGCATTAATCGGCCATTCAATATAACTTGCTAATCTAATCTAGAAAGGGCAAGATATCTGAGTTTTACAGATTCAGCACTTAAAAAATTCATGAGTTCTCAGTTTTATTCTCCTCATTCTGAATGCTCATGTGATTAAATTCATAAGTTTTCAGTTTGCTTTTCTAATCTAGAGTTTTTGCTTTCAACCAGGAGATCTCGGTCTTAATTCCTTGAATATACCATGCTTTTGTGATTAAATTTGCTCGAATGTCCAAAAAGAAAGTTTGATTTATAGTATTTTATTTATTTATATTTGAAAGTTAAGAGGGAAGAATTGTAATAAATCAAACATATGAACATTTATTTATTCCATTTTTTGCCCTCGAAAGGCTTTATATTTTTTGTTACTCCATATGGTGGCTCTATTTTCAAGTAGAAAAAAAATAATTTTATATTTTTGGAGCTTTTTATTGATTGAGTTTTAATTGTTTTCTTTCATTTTTTTAGGATTCGCAACACCTCTATAGCAGGGCCAGCGGAATTGCGCAGCGGTACACTACTATTTTGTTTACAGTCATCGTTTCTTTATTTGTTTATCACCTGCAAGTGGAATGAAAATGCCGTATTTTAAAATTTTTGAATAAACGTAAGCTTTTGGTTTTAGCATTTAGTCTAATCATACATACTTAATTGGATATTATTTATTTAATTTTTTTGCCTTTTACCAGGAAATGTTGTTTCTTTCTTGGTAATTTGTTTTTTGGAGCATTTACATACATACCACCCAATGCTTATATATTTAATAAACTTGCCATTTTTGTCAAATTGGGCTCACCTTTTTCACATGCATGGCGTGTGTGAGTTCTAAAAAATAGTTTGCTGGAACTACGTCATTGCCCTCTATTATTTCATTCCTAATAAAATGTTGAAATGTAGGTTTAGTCTTTTAGCTATTTAAGGGAATTTTATGTTGATAAGTTAAGAAAATGATGAAATTTTAGATAGGGAAATACAGTTGGATGACCAAAGAAGGTTAGAAGGATAAGATGAGAGTTTGGGTAGGGGAGAGTGTGTGTGGGAGATAGACGACCTTAGATCCTTAAGGGTAGAGAGTTGAAGTCAAGGGTTTTAGATTTCTATGACTAGTCAATACTAATGTGATTAAGAATCCTCTCAATAAATTATGCAAGGTGTTATGCTAAAGAAAAGTTTTCTAAGAATCAATGCTAGGCATAAAGAAGGATTTGATCAACCTCATTCATACTGAGCTCCATAACAATTATTCTTGAAATTTCATTCCAAACTAATATACTCTTGCCTATTAACAAATGCAGCAGAATCCTTACAATATATTTATTCATCCTTGTAATTATAACAACTTTTCCAATTCTGATGATTACATTGGGTTCTAATTAAAATTCACAGTAATAATCTTTCTCCATTTATCATTTATAAAATTTAAGATATCATTATTTATCTGATTAATTAATTTTTAATTTGGTATTTAAACTTTAAACCCTGAACCTGAAGTGCCACTAAATATTAAATTATTCGATGCAAACATATTAATATTATTTTTGAATTGCCTTCATCATTGAATCATTATTAAAACATGTTTAAATAATCTTTAAGTATATTTATGTGATTTTTAAGTAATGATTGTAACATGATCAAATCATGTTCAAAATATCTTTGATCAAGATTAGAACAATATTTGTATTTTGATCAAACCATGGCTATTTAATAATTATTTGATCATTTTTAATTGTGTTTTAATCATGTTATGCTCATTCTATAAAGCGTGTTCAAAAATGATTTGGAGATTTTTTTATCGTGATCCATATGTGCTTTGAATGTTGATTGAAGGTTTTTCTAATCATGATTTGATTATAATTTGAGGATGATTTAAAGATGATTTGATCATAATTTAAAGATGATCGATGTTGGTTCAATCGTAAGTTGGTCATGGTTTAATCAAGATATCATATTTTATTTTACTTTATTTTTTTGGCTATATATTGAGATGTTCGCTATAGTTATATTAAAAGAGAAGCATTCTAGTGCTCACGTCACATACATTGACTCTGTGATAGAAAAATGGTTTAATAATTTGAGACTTATGATCTCATTTGTAAGCCTAAGAGATCTCATTTGATAATTTCCATAAAACTCTTAAAGTATTATTCTTTCGGACCTTGAATCATTGAATATTATTGAGAATGTTTAATGATGATAAGAACCAGAGATAGTCTATTGGGTTTAATTAATATTAGAGGAAAGAACATCATCTTAGGCGTTATTAAATTTTCCTTGACCACTGACTTATGATTTAAAGAATTTGATTTAGAGAAGTTCAGGTAAAAGTAGTGGGCTGCACAAGGATTACATAAACTGGGCGAGTAACATACAAAATATTGATATAAAGAATGTTTTAAGGAGCGCACAATGTAAATGATGTGTAAAAGCTTTGGCTTGATTTCTCTATAGATGATATTTCCTTATAAATGTTGTCCTTCTTAATCATGGTGAATATAATGATATTTTTGCTAAGAATCTATCCTACATTGAAGATGAGGAGACATTTTTTGGTACCTATGGTATTGACTGGCATGAAAGAAAATATTAGTGTGCTGAAGAGAGATGTAATATACTAAGGGGTCAATTCCCTGGAAAATAATGCTCTAATTTAGTACACTATTATCTGATATGCAATATTAATTTAATACTGACATTATGAGGCTATATAAAGCTAGGGAGGAGATATGTGTGATTCCATTGGAAAAATGACCAATGATGATGAATTAAAGTGTAATATAAGTGTCAACCACCAAATATTATTTTTATGAACGGATAAAGCTATAGATTTCAAATTATGCAAAATAGGTTTTTTTTTTTAACCAATAACGCTTAATTTGTTTGTATGGATGATTGTTCATCATTTATGTTGATATAAAATTTAACGAGGAAGACTTTTGTAAGCTCATTGTATGAAGTTTTATTATGTTTATCCTAGCTAGAGTTACACTGGAAAGCAAGCACCACCATTTTTAAAATGAAAGTGGGGAAGATAATAAAAACATATTTAGTTATAAGTTAAATATACTCCCTTATAAAGGGTTAAACTGATACTTGGTTGATGCCTATGAAATGAGGAGTGGCTAAATTAGGTTATAGAACATTTACATAAGATTAGAGCAAAAGTTGAATGCTTTTGAACTATTTATTCATAATTTTTAAAAAGGTAGAACTAGGTGTTGATCAGGCAATCCAAAAAAATAAGTTAAGGATAAGGTACAAAAGGAGAATGGAGTGTAAGAAAAAGTGGAGGACATAAGGACCATACCTTTACCATTAAACCTATAGACCAACAGATTAAGAAGGTAGATGATGCTAGTCCATCTCTTATGATTATATAAAAAATTAATGTCCTATTGGTAGAGTTAAAAGAAAAAAAGGGTGTAAGATGATAGTAGTATTTGACCAAGGATCTTATAGATTTTTATTGAAAATGCACATCTATGCACCATTAATTCTCCCTACCCATTTGATGAGGAACAACTATTTTAGTTCAAATCTTGAATGCCAGAACTAATTAATAACTCCCTTAAGAGAAGATAAAAGTGCAATAGAGGCATAATGATATTCTAATAATTGAATACTCTGATAATATGATTAGTTAGATGAGAAATATCTCAAGTCATTAATATTATGAGAACTTGAGCATTCTTTACACTACTTCAATTTATATTTTTGTAATATATATAATCTTTAAGTTTCATAATAATGAAGTATATTTAGCATTACCTTAAGACGTGGATCTTGGGTTGGACAAATTATTTTTTTTAGTGTTATAGATTTGCAGTGTTCACTTTTTACAAGCTCAAGAAAAGGACTCTTTTTAGTGGCCTGTATGACCAAGGTTCCTTAGACCTCGTTCAATGGATGGAGCCATTCAACTCATTAAGCTTGTGAGAGAATGTGGCCAGGTCAATTCACCGTAGTAATTTGACCAGATAACCAAATAGGATAATTTACATAAGATGAGGCCTCCATTACTCGGTCATGGAAGCTTGACCAACTAGCTCAAGAGATTAACTTGGTCCGGAATACACAGTGACCTTGAGGGCAAACTCCCTCAAGGTGAATAAATCCTCGCCAGCTTACTGGAAGTGAAGTACCTGAAGAGGAGTATTAATGTAGTGCGGTTACTGAGATAAGATGGTATAAAATATTAAATGCTCATGTTAAAAAGAGATAAGAGGTTAATGCGGCCATCTAAATATTATTATCCTGAGAAGTCATTAAAGAAAAAAAAATTATGATGGATAATTTTTTTTTTAAAGATTCATGTATAATAAATGCATTATTTATAATGCATAATCCAACACCCAAATAAAAGGATGGATCCTGAGGTTTGGGGGAGGTCAACATTTATCTTTCTGAACTTTTTAGCTCTATTCTTCGTCTTCTTAATTTCTCTTACAACTCTTTTCTCATTGGTGTAAATCCACAAATAAATTAGGATATAACATTCTAAAAGATGTGAAGAGCATAAATTATACCCAAAATAAGAATAGGGATTACCCAAGAAACTAAGCTAGGGTCTGTTTGGGGCAGTCGCAGTTTATTGAATAATCTACTGATAAGCAGCTGATCCTGATAAGCAACTAATCCTGATAAGCTATTGATTAGTAGTTTATCCGGATAAAATGATTGGTTGTTTGGTTTGTGTTGTTTGAAAACAGTTGATTTACAGCTGTTTTTGAATAAATGATAATTCTGCTCGTGCAGTAATGTTGTTTGCAACGGAAATGTTATAGCAATATATTTGATACTTGAGAAGTAGAAAACCAATACAAAATAGTAAAAAAAAAGAGACAATCCTCACTTAATGAGTATCAAGATTGATCAAAAAAAGAAAAAAAATATTAAAATTATAATTAAAATTATGATAATATTAATTTTAAAATCGATACGGTGTAAAAAAAATCATACCAAGAGCATGAACAACAAAAAGGGATATCTATGCTACGAAGATTAAGAAGTAAGCAGAAACGAATAACCATGCAATGCTTCTTGGAACTGTCTCCATACAATTTCTAATAATATTATACGCTTATTAACAGTGTTAAAGCTTCCTCCTCCACATACAGGATGAAGTGAAAAAAATTAATAAACAGCTGACGAAAAACAAGCCATTTGAATATAGACAATGATAAGTGCATTTATTCATACCACAGCAAGACAAAGTGTTATCAAAGTATTGATACAACTAAGAAGTAAACAAAGAAATAAAACATAAATTTAATTCCTGCGATATAGAAAGTAGAGATTCCTTCAACTTCTCGCTGAAATAAAATGCCAACACATGCAACTCTAGAATTTCCAGTCATCGTGGAGTGCGCACACCTTCAAGTTAGGGTGGAAATCAGAGCTCCAGGTCCTTTTGCTGTGACTCGCCATTGATCTCCTTCTGCTTCAACCCGGAGCTCACCCTCTGCTGAACGACACCTAATACAATACAGCCAATGCAAATAAGCAACAGAAACATTGCTCCTAGTAAGTGAGAAGTAGAGCACTTGGATCGATGTCAGCAAACTTCCATCTGCGGCCACCGCTAGCAGAGTTTGGGAAATGGAGGCGGCGATCTGGTGCGGCGGTAGAGAAACAAAATCAGGGTAGTAGCGACGACGAGGGCAGAGGGTAAGATTTAACTCCAAACGCGGGCTGCGGGGTTTGACCCACGACCGGTGTTTAATAGAAATGAAATTGCGCGTATCGCGATAAGCTGCCCGAATGGAGAAACCAAACAGCCGAGCCGCATTTTGAAAACACTTAAGCTGATAATAAGTTGCGCCAAACGACCCCTAAGAAATAAGAAAATCTCTAATAACATGGAATTCATCAAGAAATTTGTTGAATAACAATAGATTAATGAACCGAAGGAGTAGATGGTGACAACGATAAAGTTGACCTTAAAATAGATAAAGTTGACCTTAAAATATATACCAAGGGTAATTCTAAGAGTACACATGCTCTCTTTCTTGTCAGAATTAGTAACTTGACAAAGGAAAACACCCACTTTCGGGACAAGAAGAACCTTTTGATCTACTCTAATAGAAGAAGATGAACTATACTATCCTGATTGTGGGAGAAGATGGAATTAATCCTCATGGAGCTCAGCTTGAGAATGCTTCCTTTAGGTGAATTATCGAAGCGGAAGCCCTTAAGAGGTTTAAGATTCCATCTTTGGAATCTTATAGAGCTAAGTCTAATCATGTTGATCACATCTTCATGTGCTTGAGAGTTTCATCTTGCAAATAAGTGTGACCAAGCTTGTAGCCCTCAGGGGTTTTACAAACTCTGTCAACTAAAGTCACCGTAGGTGACAAACTCATATATATATATATATATATATATATATATATATATATATATATATATATATGATTCGATAACGAAAGCTTTGGGGGTTATAAATCTAAAAAAATAATAATAATAAAGTGTAAAGTTTAAGTGTTATGTTTATAAATACATAAGAATGGGATGGTTTATATGAATGAATAAGGTGACGTGCTGACGTCAGTTTATAATGGGAACAGATCATCCAATAAACGTGGGAACCAAAATTTAAGAAAGATACATTCATACGATTCAATTTTTATGTATTTACATATCTGACGTCTAAACTTCAATTTTGCATTACATGCAACCTCGCATCTATATGAAAATTTGTATCACTTTTTAGAGTTTGTTTAGGGCAGTTGCAGTTTATTAAAAAATATTTGTGAAGCTGCTGAAAAATAATCTGATGTTCAAAAAGATACGGTGGCTATTACGGTTCTTTTTTGTTTGAGAAAGTTAGATCGCAGTTAAAAAGCTGCCACCACACCTAGTCATGATTTGTTTGAAAAATGTTATCAAAACACTGTTTACTCAAACAGATAAAAGTGTGGCGCTCCGCCCCAAATTGTCCCTTAGTGGTTGAAATGGTGTTAAATTTGAGGTGGTATGAAAGATTTGAGTGGTATAAATTTAAAAAGTAAAATTTAGGTGGTCTATATGTAAATACATAGGAATTGGAAGATATATTTGTAAAATGTCCCATTATTGTAATCATGGTCTTCTTTCTCACTATGGAGAAATTTTTTTTAAAACTAAAATTATCATAATTCAAATCTTTTTAAAATTTTAAAATAAATATTTAAATTATATTTCCTGACATTCAGCCCACAATTTTATATATTTACAACACTCAAATCATTAATATTTTATAAAAAAATATTTCTATTGTCAACTTTATTATTTTTGGAAAAAAATGAAAGAATCTTTTTTATGCATAGGTTTATGACTATACGGCCGGAAAGGGATTTTTCTGGCCGTCATATGTCAGAATATTTAGATCATCGAGAATCAGACGACTCATGACACATCGACCAGAGAAAGCAATCTCAGATGACCAGAAAGAACTGATTGGTCGGTACAAGTTAGAAAATTGAGGGTTACGAGGACGAGTAATTGAGGTTGACTGATCGAGACTGAATGATTAAGGCCAAACACTTTGAAACTGGGCGACCGAGACTGAGAGCCCAAAGCCACTCTACCAAGATCGAGTGTCCGAGGCCGAGTGGTCGCAACCTTAATAGTATGATTAATATTAATAATTGCTATTGTCTTTTTAAATTTTTTACACATTAATATTAATAATTGCTCTTTCTATGATATGACCCATTAGTCTCAATTTTTTATTTTTATAAAGTTTATAATAATAATGTTTTTGATGCAATACTGAATATTTTGGTGCTATATAAATATAAAAATATGTAAATACATAGAAATTATGTGGTTATGTGTGTTAATGCCCCTTATATTTATATTATATTATATTTAAGAGAAAATAATAAGATAATAAAAAAGAAATTATATATCTTAAAAAAATAAAAAAAATTGATATTGTAATTAAAATCAGATTAAATAAAGATTACATGCATTAATAAAATCCAAATAATTATAAATTTTATGATTTTGTAAAAAAATAAATAAATATCACAATTTTTAATAATAAATTAATTGTAAAAAAATAAAATATCAATTTTCGTTTAAAATTAAAAGTCTCTTAATTAATTTTTGACCCCACATAATAAATCCTTTCACATCCAATACGTGTATTACACTCATATTTTAATTTAAATGAAAGGTACGTGCGAATGACTTATTCCGCACGTGGCTGATGTATGCTAGATATGTATCAATTATATATTTATTAAATTAGTTGAATAACGCCTTTAGTACTCAAATTTCAAATATATTTTAATCACAAACTTATAATCTAGTTTACTTTAATTCAACTTGCTCTTAAAAAAAAGATCGAGTTATTTTCACATAATTCGTATCACTCAGAATTTTAACATTACATGATAAATATCATTATTATTATTCTCTTCGCTAGATTGAGATATCATGTTAGCTGTGACTTATGAGCGTCAAAGTATCCCTCTACTTGGTATGTGATGAGTTGGAAATCAGTATGAATTAATGGTGAGCTTCAGCCTGATGATGAGGGCTTCATCTCGATTACATTGTCGTTGGCTGAAAGTTTCAAGCTGGGTTCATACTCCAAGATATCTTGTTTTGGGAAGATAAGTAGTATTACAACACTAACCATAATGCTTGTTGATACTCCATCAATATATATAGTTCATTGAGATGACATTGTAGGGGAAAGGGGCTACTCGTTACAGCTGGTATGATGCACTTAACCTAAAAATTAGTGAGTACATGTGATTTAATGACTATTCTAAATAGGTAGTGAATATCGAATTCTCTCAATTTTACTGACCATTTGATCAATCTTTGAGATCCTTTTGAACTCTTTAAAATAGCCCTTAGAGAGAGCTGTGTGTAAACTAATAGTGTTGGCCTTGAAGTATGGATAACGCCTTCATGCTAAGAACACTAGGGCTAATGAAATCTTGTGTGCTAATAGATCAAGACTCATTGAGTTAAAGAGAATTTTGCTAATGTAATTGAAAAGTCTTTGAATCATCTCTTCATCTATTGTTAGGACAGGGATTATAATGAGAGGTGAAATAATGAGGTAGACATACCACATCTCTCCTTAGACCGGCTTTGAATGAAGGGGTGGTGAGGTCATGTATGTCTTGAGTCGCTCAACAGTAGCTTGACATTCATCCATCCACTAAAAACAGTTCTTTGGAACATCTTTCAGTTTCTTGATGAATGATAGGTAGTTATCCCCTAAGCGAGCCAAGAAATGGGAGAAGGTAGCCATGCATACGTTTAAGCGTTGTACTTCTTTGATATTCCATAGAGGCATAATATCCTTACGTGCTTCGATCCTAAGATAAGTGACCATGGACTCCAAGAATTTCCTTGACATGATCCTAAAGGTGCACTTGGATGGATTGAGGTGTATGTCATAATGACGAAAGAGTTGGAAACATTCATTAGATGAGAGACATGTTGGGATGCTTTTAAGCTTTTCACCAGCATGTCTTTGACATACATCTCCACAGTATGTCTAATCATATCATTGGAAACTTTGTTTATAAGACATTAGTAGGTTGCACCAACATTGTTCAAAATGACATAGCTTGGTTGCAATAAAAGCCTCCATCTATTTGGAAAGTGGCGACTTCTCATCCTTTTTATCTATCTTTATTTGGTTGTATCCTGATATGCATCCAAGAAGTTAAACATCTGGTGCTCTAATGTGTCAACAACAAGTTGATCTATATAAGGGTGAGAGAAATTATTATTTGGGTAAGCCTTATTAATGTTGGTGTAATCAAAACACATCATCTAATCTCCAATAATTTTCTTGACCACGAGAACATTAGTCAGCCATGTCAAATAATAATCAAATCTATTTTTAAATGCATAATAATTTTCGAAAAGGTCACCACAATTCCATTCACATTATTTAAATTTGTCATTTCATGATGAGTCATCAATATATATATATATATATATATATATATATATATATATATATATATATATATATATATATATATATATATATAATGTTTTTTGGAAGAACTTGGAAGATGGCACGTGTTGCAATGTCCACCATGGTTGGATGAATGACAGAGATGGCTAACTCCGTCCAAAATGACAATGATTTCATAATACAACACGTGTGTGGAGCGCCTTCTTGAGCCTTGAGATACATTTATGATCTCTGTGGAAATCTGAGGGTAATGATCTACTTATGTCTAAAATTTTGGACGTTCACACGCAACTTGAATTCAACTCCGACGAACTTTTCTGAAGGTCCATGCTTGTGGGGATCCGTTGGGACTACGTCTAGATTGAGCATGGCCACGCCCACCTCGGACGTGACTGCGCCCAAAGGAAAAAAATTTGAGTACGTAAAGCGTATGCAGCGCTGCGTATGTCATCCAATAGGAGGCTGTCACGTACGTATAACTTTCATGTAACCTGCAAAAATAAGGAGGTTACATGAACATGAAGGTTACAAAGGATAAAACACGGAAATATCCCACATGTAACCTCCATGTAACTTCCATGTAACCTACTGGACGTATGCAGCACTGCGTACGCTTTACGTACGCAATTTTTTTTTCCAAAATCCGACGTGCCCATACTTTTTGTTGTGAAAGTCAAATTCTTGTGGCAAACCTCGCTCCTTGAAGTATAAAGTCTCTTTATTAAAATTGTAACTCTTTCACTTGACTAGTGGGATTGTTTAGTATAAAAAAAAGGAGTTGCATTATCTTCATAATACATGGGTTTCAAGGATTTTATTTATTATTATTATTATTTAATTCTCAATTATTAAATATTGAGTTGACTCTGATACCACTTGTTATAAAATTTTTACTTGTTGAAAATTTTGGTGGAATCATAAGCCAAATATTTTATTCATGATGCACTAGATCTTTCATGTTAAATCATCAAGAAAATAAAACTACATTGCATGACTATACCTTGATTCATGATTTCTTGTTGTTATGGGTTATTGTCTTCTAATTCGATGTGTGTTCCTAAATCTTTTCTGTCGCTGTGATTCCAGATAAAATGAAATCTCTCTTTTTGTTCGAAAAGTGTAGACTATGTCCCTTTAAGATAAGTACTCATGAGTTGTTGTTTTCTTGACATTCGTACTTCCAATTTAAACCTATCGTAGAATTTGAAAAATAAAAATAAATCTCTACGCATATATTTTTTGTTAGAACTGTAAATACGCAAATATTGATTGATATGTTTGTAAAACTTCCTAATATAAGATGTAGCATCGAATTAACTTTTGTGATTCGTGGAAGCTAGGGATGCAAGTGAGTTAAGCCGACTCGTGATTCGGCTCGAGCTCGGCTCGATAAGTGGCTCATGAACTGAGCTCTATAAGCTAAAAACCAAGCTCAAGCCACCCCTTACAACTTGTTAGCCCATGAGCCAGCTTGTTTAAAAAAATATTTACGAAAAATATATTAAATGTCAAAACTTTATTTTTAAGATCTTTAAAATATTTAAAAAAATAATATTATTATGGTATATTAAGTAATTTCTATTATTTATTCACTAATTATTCATTCTATTTATTAACTTATTATAAGTCTATATTAAATTAACATTCTTTTCTCTCTTTCATATTAAACAAATCGGCTCGCGAGCCAACTCTCACACTTAAAACTCCAGCTCAAGCTCGATAAAGTTAATCAAGTTCAAACTGAGGACAGCTCAGGCTCGACTCGACACGTTTACACCCCTACTCAAAGAAATTTGGTTTAAGAATGCATTAGAACAAAATTACATTTGTAATGATTTGATTTTTAATTTCTAATTTTATTAAGGAATCAAATATTTTACCTCAAATTTTAAATTAAAAATCTGTTAAACTATACTATAATATCTTCTTTAATTGAATTTAAGATATTATATATATATATATATATATATATATATATATATATATATATATAATTTGTAAAGTATAAGCATCACGTTTTTAGATCTGTTGGTAGAAGATCGAGCTTGCTCGTTATAAGTCTCATGTAGTCCGGAGTTTGATTCCCCGTGAGACGACTGTACTATATGAGGGTGGAACTCTAGTGGTTAGGTGCATGTGTCCAACCTAGTCCTGATCGATTACGAGCCAAAGAAGATCAAAGGTTCCTCTGATCAACCATCTTTTAATTTAAAAAAAATGTATAATGTATAATATCATAATATTATGACTAATGAATAATAATATTTTATATTTTAAAAAAATAAAATATGTCCCATCCGTATCGGTAGCATCAGGGGCCCACCATTAATGTGAAGGGGGGCGAAATATATGAATTGTTTTTTTTTTTTTTTTAATTATTAAAAAAATTGCAAAATCATAGAAAAAATTCCCCCGTACAGATAACTATTAGGAATATATTGGTTTCAGTGAGAAGTTAAATAGCACGTGGTTCATGCCTCCTTTTTAGTAGTAACCCACTCACGCAATTCTTTAATAATACTAAATAAACATGAGAATGGGCCCCTTTAAATAAAATGACTATATATATATATTCTTGCGTGCTAGAAAATTCGTGACGGTAGAATAATAGATTATTGTCTTAGCGTTGTACAAAAATTCAGCAAATGCACAGATGAAAAATAAGCGGTGACGACTCCAGAAGTTCTTACGTGAAAAACCCGTAAAGGGAAAAACCATAAGGTCTGACCCAGTTGCGGAAATCCACTATTGATTAATGATTACAGAATTAAGAGTATAAAAGTATTGGTCAGATTAAACATTCAATATATGGGAAATGGTAACTATATTATTCAGATTACAGCGTCAACTGATGGTATCTGACTGGTGGTGATCAGCAATGATTGGTGGTGATCGGCAATGATGGTCGACAGTAGCTGACAGCGGACAGTGATTGGAAGCTATCAACGACGGTTGGCGGTTGTTGATGGCGATCAGCGGTGCTCAACGGATGTCGACGGTGGTTAGCGATCAGCGGTGGTTGACAACGGCTGGCGATAGTCGACGACGATCGGGATGGTGTTGGACTTCAGCTCCTTCTTACAGCTTCCACTCTGAAGTCTTCAGTCCCCCCTTCATGTGAGGGGTAGGGTTATATTTATAATGTTTTTGGTGCAATTAATGCAGTCATTTTGATCGGACGGTCCAGAGAGCTTCTCTCAATCATACAATGTTTATGGGGCATTTCATGGTCTTAACGTTGTCGGAATTAAGCGATCTTAGGCTCGTTGGATTCGTCTTATCGAGACGCTCGATTTGAATAGAGGCTTGCTAGTATCGTCATTTGTTTGAACTTCCAAATGTGCCTGGAAATCCTCTAAGAATAGGTTAATGACTTGATCTGAGATTGATTTGACTCAGAATGGACTAATTTTTATATCATTAGGTTTGTCTCATCAAGTCGGTCAGTTTGACTATAAGTTTGCTGAAATTAAAGCTCTGGATGTCTTTTTATCAAGATTTGAATGTTTCTTATTCAAAAGATTGCATCGAGATTCGTGTCATGCCTCAAGATTTGTGCTGGACGATCAAAATTTGTTGGTGGCGTATCATATATATATATATATATATATATATATATATATATATATATATATATATATATATATATATATATATATATATAATTGTTGATTATAAGTATTAACTTGAATTGTACTAAATTTCAGGGGATTGGTTAAGTGGAAGAAAGAAAGATGATGAGTTTTATATTGACCAATACTTTTATATAAAGGGGTTTTCTCTATAAAATATACCTAAGTTGTGATTACATTCAAATTTAGAGATTTTTGGTTGCTCAAATTTGTCATTTATTATTTTGGGCATATATTTTGTATTTTGGTTTTTATCTTTGTGCCACTTTGTTGGGTCACATATGTATTTGGTATGTTTTATCTTCAGAACTCACCCTAATGAAGACACTTGCCTCATGGGTGAGTAGATTAAAGTTTTACAGTATATTTGGACTTTTTTTTATGTGATTTTTGGCGAGATGATAAAGTCATCAGATGGCTCCTTAAAACGTCCATTGCAAGGTATTCACCAATACCCAATTTCTCACTCTTGGATATCTCTGTGTAATGATTATTACTCGATCATTTGTACTCGCCCGCTTGGACCCAAACTGTTGATCATTCATGCTCAATCACTTGGTTCTGATTGTTAGTAGTTCATCAACTTGTTGGACTAGACATCTTAGTGGATTTGGGTTGGGAAATGCCCATTAAGCTTGTATTGACGCATGTTAACTCATTATGGTCGTTTTTGGTCATACATATTTAATTTTGCAATTCTTTTATCTTATCGAAAGTTGTGCTACAAAAAATTAAAACCAAAAAATACGTTAAGCAATTATAGAATTCTAATGATTTCTATGACGTAATTACTCATTTAAAGTTTAAATCCTTTGGCTCTTATAAATAAGATGATGGGATGCAATATGATTCATCCTCACTTTGTTAGTGATATTCCCACTTCTGCATTTGGATTTTAGTGTTTGCTGTTGCAAAAGGCTTGGGATAATAGATGTCTATAAATGACACACCGACATTTCAGACGCTAAACTTTTGGAGGGTTTGTTAACCAATCATAAGAGGGAAATCAACTCAAAAAGAAGAAAGTTGGTAAAGTGAATGAAGGAGGGTCTTCCTCTACCCAAGGAGAAGCTTCCCAACAGAGTCCTACAGAAATGACTAAACTGAATTCATTAGGAAGACACACTTCCGAGGATATTGCTTATGGAATGATGTGGTGACTGAAGAAGTGCCTGAGGGCTTGCCTGTTATGGATGATGCTGACAAAGGGGATAGGACTCCTACAACTTCAAATCTTTAGTGTGAGTGTGGTTCACATGTTATGTAAAAAAGTACACATAAAATAAATAATATTAAAAATGCATATCTTTTCATGTTTACTTCCACCTTTCTTTATAGTATATGTTACTTGTAGTAAATTTATCAACTCAAATTCTTGTACAGAGAATGCTGGTAAGCTAAACTTGAATGTGGTGTCAGATGCTCTAAAGGAGGGATGGCCAAGTTGAAGAAGAGACAAGTCAGCAACTCTCTTAAGACAAGCACATGTCGCATCCTCTTAGGAGAAGCACTTGTCAACTGAGGTTAGTAGTGAGAAAATTATTGTAAGGGATGAATAATTTATGGTAGTGGTGCCCATTTTCTTACTGCAAGGTATGGAGGATCTTTCATGAGGCTTCTTTAGAGTTGCTCTGGCTACAGGCCTGATCATGCTTATGTAACAATAAGATGAGTTAGATCTAGAAGTCAATGAACTTGGAGGGGTCTTTAGGCGACTTACAGGAGGAGCTTGTTGACTTGAAAGATAGATATTGGGTGTTATAAAGCCCAAATGGGTTTTTTTTTTTTTTTTGCCCATTTCAAGACTATTGGAGAATTTTCTCATACGTGACTCATTCATTCTGGCCAAGTTCTAATTGAACTCATTTTTTATCCTTGTGTAGATTCTTTTTTTCTCATTAATCTTGTTCGTTATATCTACTTATGTTTGTGTGCTTTGCTCGGATCAAGCATTTTCTAATACCTCCTAGAATAGTGACACAAATACAGGGGAGAGCACTAGTTGAAGAGACTAGCAACAAGGCTACTCATGCCCAGGAAATCCACATAGCATGCATTATTCCAGCAATACTCAGTGAGAATGGAGTAGAAGCAACCCATCAAGCTAAAATATTCTTAGGATAAAATTTTATGTGACCTCCTCTAGGTGGTGAGTCACCTACCAATCACCAAACATCATCACACAAGATGATCCATCCATCAAAAGGAACCCCTACAACAATGTGATTGTAATGATGACCCTAACCACCAATTATTTAATTAGTAGTCTACTTGCTAACATTTGGAGTTCCATTAATATCCCATTCAATTCTTTTATTTATAAGAGGAATCTTAATACTTCTCAATTTTCATCTACCTTGGTACTATACGAGTTCTCAGGTAAGAAAATGGAAGCTTTAAGAACCTTGGCCTTATAAGTCACCCGGGGTGAGAAAGATATATAGTTCACAACCATGATCAAATTCATCATGGTCGACTACCCAGTATGGACACCCTCTCCTCAATACTTTAAAGGCAGTTGTCTCTACATATCACATCGCCATTAAATTCCTAAGTAAAGGGGAAGTGGTAACTATTAGATGGGATTTAGAACAATCACATACTTGCTACTTTTGGACAGTATCTTGGGAGTTGTTTAAAGATCAATGAGGTGGTCTAAGAGATTAATGTCATTAAAAAAGAAATTTATAAGGTTTTTAGGCTAAGTGTTTCTTTTGATGCATGGTTCTAGGATGATATAGTAAATAAATAATGAGCACTGCGATGTATATTTATATGTTAAAAATAGCTATTAAAGTGGCTTGCCGTAGGCTAAATTTTTACTCGAAAGTCTAACATGTGAAGTAGAATAAACGTTCTATGGTAATTGCCCTAGTGGAACTCGTTCAAAAAAAAAGTATGGAGGCTACCAGATGTCAGATATACTTGAGAAGAATAGTACCCATATTGGATTGCTAATTTGTTGATGGTGTCAAAGTCGAATGGTAACTAGTGTATGTGCATCAACTTTACTAAATAAATTTAGCATACCAAAAAGATAAATGCCATCTATCATGAATTAACCCACTCATCGATTTGAAAATCAACTACTCGGTGATAATCTTCTTGGAAGCTTTCTCTAGATACCAGCAGATCAATATGCATCGAATGGATGCCAAGAAAATTACATCATTACTAGGGAGTGTGCCTATTGTTACAATATAATATTTAGGCTTAAAAATATAGGCACAAAAAATCAACACATGATGAATATAATATTTTATAAACAATGAGAAAAACATTAAAGTACACATTGATGATGTGATAGTTAAGAGTAAGTTGCATAATAAATATATATATATATATAACATAAAAGAAACTTTTCATACTCTAAGAAAATTTAACATGAAATTGAACCTGCTTACATGTACATTCAACATCAGTATGGAAAAATTCTTAGGCTATCTTTTAACACAAGAAAGGATTGAAGTCAAGCTTGAGAAATCAAAGCACTCATGGACTTACCTTCTCCTTGTAACATTAAGGAGTTAAATAAGTTTACTAGGAAAATAGTCCGTCTTAGACACTTCATCTCAAGATATGGAGAAAAGTGTGCATTATTTTTCAAACCTTTGAAAAAAGTCTAAATGTGGACATAATAATGTTATCAAGATTTTCTTCAGTTGAAGAACTTCCTAGCATCACCACTGCCAGTACATATTCAAAATTTTGGATAAGAGTTTATATTATATTTGGGAGTTAGATGTGAGGTGATCAACATAATTTTTATTCAAGAAGAACAAGGGAAGTAATTTCTAATCTACTACATATTTGAAGTTATAAGATGTGCCAAACTTAGGTACTTGAATATAGAAAAATTTACTCTTTCTCTAGTTATTTTAATATTTGAGCTTTGCCCATACCTCTAGATGCACCATGTTCAAGTCATTAAGGACAATCCCTTAATTCATTTTAGCTAAACCAGAACACTTAAGACCTCTCATGATGTAGGAGGTTGAACTCAAAAAGTTTGACCTCTTTTTTACTCCTTGGATCGTTATTGAAGCTTAAACAATGGCTCTTATTGACTTCTCTAAGCTTGATGGTCAATAGGCAAAAATCCATCACATGACTTGCTCTATACCCTATATGTAGATAGAGCACTGAATAACTGGGGACTTAGAGTTAGAATACTAAGGAGTCCCACGAGTTTCACCCTTTACTGCACTATAAAAATTGAATTTGATATCACCAATAAAAAAGATGAGTATGAAGTTTTAATTGTTAAATTATAGTTTTTCTTGAGATTTACATAAAACACTTGTCGGTATGGTCCAACTCTTAGTTGATCATAAATCATAAATATGTACGATGAACTTAGAGAAGAAATTATGATAAAGTATCTTTTTTTAAGTTTAAAGCAAATGTATGAAAGTTTGAATTATTCATAATTGAACACATTCTTGGAGATAAGAACCAGTTCAGTGACCTTCCATCTAATTGAAACAATCCAACAGATGGATTTCCACAAAAACACATTAAATTGACAACAAAAAAAGTAAAAAACATGCACGGCCCATGGAAAAAGCAATTTACGTATATATGTATATTTGATTCTTGAAGATTGGGGAACTTTCTGTTGTTGTGGACCATAGAAGATTCAAAATTGAGTCAGCATAGCATCTTCTATCAAACGGTGATCTTCTTAATATCTGCTACTGTATAAATATATACACACATGCATACATACATACATTCATACATATATAAATATACATATATAGATACATACAAAAATACATATGTATTAACATACATACATACATATAAACATACATACACACACATACAAACACACACTCACACAGATATGTGTGTGTGTGTGTGTGCCGCAAGTCTTGGCCTGTTGGTTGGCGGGGTTCACTGTAAGTCCCTCGAGTCGAGGGTTCAATCCCACGTGATGTGGGGTTCTCGAATAAAAGGCACATGGTCCGGCACCCCATCATAAGTGCCCGGGCGCAAAAGGGAATCGATATTTGGGGCCCACCAGACTCAAATACCGATTCTTTATATATATATATATATATATATATATATATATACATACATATATATATAGATACACATACATATATATATATATATATATACACATACATATATATATATATATACATACATATATATATATATATATATATATATACCGAGCTTACTCGAGCGGGTGAGCTTCTCAATTTACTCCTCACACAAAAAAAAAGAACGAAACGTCCTAAAGTTTCAAATGAATGATAAGAGAATAACTCAGAACTCTAGTAGGCAATTTCAAAAAGTCACTCCTAAACTATGATCTAAGACAACCATTATTTCTCATGAACCTGACTGAATAATTGTGCTCAAATAAAAAAGAGGAGAAGTTAAGGAAACAACACAAGGAAATTCAATGCTAGTAAATTTAATACGTACAAGCTAATATCTTCTCATAGTAATGGAATCCAAAAACTTCTTGATATTGATTTCCACTTATTTCATCATCTCATAATGAGCAAGTTCCTTCATAGATGAGTTTATCTTAGTTTTCGTTGAGACAATAGCAATTGATATAGTCTTACTTAGTCACCTCTTCTCGAAGGTGATGAAATAAAACTTCATATTCTAATCCTTCAGTTTGTTCTTGAGGCCACGCAACTTCACACCAATCGTTAAAAGTTGTGCTACCCCTTCTTATACATCTTGATGGTAAAGAGTTTCTAAAAGAATTCAATCAACCATAAAACCTCTAGTCACCTTAAAAATTGAATCAATGTCACAATCCCAACAAAGAAGTTCAACATGATTTGTGTCTGGATGATACAATAAAAATTCAGGACATCCACCAACACTTAGAAAAAAGGAAGCTGCAACCTCAACTTGAACTGATCATGATAGAATAAAATTTTCTTAAGGTAGAACATATTTATCTTCTCCTCCTTCCCTACTATTATGAAGGGATTGAAGGAGTTAAAGATGTAGTCAAGATGAAAACACTTGACTTCTTCAACAATCAACTTTGGCATGCCAAGAAACTCAACAAGTAAAGAATTATATTTTGGTGGTAGATAGAAAGAGTGGGATTAGATTTAATGATAGAGATAGAGAAGGAGAGGGATGAGATTTAAAGATAAAGATGAATAAGAGGAGGGAGAATGAGAGAAGAGAGAGAGAGAGGGAGGGAGACAAAATGATAGTGAGGGTGAGAGAGTGGAAGGGAACTAGAGAAAAAGTGAGTGAGAGGGAAAGAGAGTGAGAGAAGCATGGAAGCGAGCGAGAGAGAGAGTGTGTGTGTGTGTGTGAGGGACTGAGAAAGAGAGAGGGGGGAGGGATAGAAGAGAAGAAAGAGAGAGAGTGAGTGAGAAGAATGAATGTGTGTGCGAGAGAGAGAGAGAGTGAGTGAACGAGAGAGAAGAAAGAATATAGAGAGATAGAGATAGAAAGAGGGCGACTGAGAGAGAGGCATAGAGAAGAGAGGGAAGGGGGAGAGATAATCAGAGAGATTGAGAGAGAGGGAATTATTCTAGAGAGATATCACACCCTCTCTCTTCTCTCGCTCTCTATCTCCCACTCTTCTCTCTCTCGCTCTCTCACATCCTCTCTCTTTTCTCTCTCTCTCTCTCTCACTTACATTCTCTCTTTCTCTCTCTCGCTTTCTAGAGTATGAGAGAAATATGAAAGATAGAGAGAGTGAGAGAGAGTGAAAAAGAAAGACGAATAGAGAGATTTAGTGAGATAGAGAACAAGAGAGGTAGACAAGGAGAGAGATAAAGTGGGAAAGAGTATGAGTGAGAGACAGAAGAGAAGCCAAGAATCTCAACTAAAAATTATACATATGACAAATAAGGTAAACAAACATTATAAAAATCACTTTCATATGGTAAGAAATAATATTAATAACATGGGTAAAAAAATATAAGGCAAGTCTTCAAATTTTTAGAATTATATTTGATAATGCAATAAAGTCATCATTCAAATCTAAACACTAGATCCAAATATTTTATTCAATGGAGTATTGATCAAGATTGCAATTTGAGGAGGCCACCAAGGCCACCTTAAGCACCCATTCTTCTCACAATTAAAAACATTGTTTGACACTGGCATTCAGTCTCATCACTCAGATCTGAAGACGGTCGTCTTATTGGAAATTTCTGATATTAGCTAACCATATGTCCTGACATCGACATCACTTTCCCAGCGAGATGTTAGAACCATGATGTAGTGTGAGATATTCTTAATTATTAAGATTAGTTTATAGTTTTCTCCTCTAGTATATATAAGTGGAGATTAGGACAAGGCTGAGAAAAGGAGGCTCTTCCCCACTTTTTTCTACACTAGTATTAAAGCTCCTTCTTCATCCAAATTCCCCTCTTGATCTTCACTTGCAGGATCAGTCACCCCTCTCTCTCTCTTTCGGTACCCTTCTTCTGGTGCATGATTTTTTTACTGAGTTGCACGAACTTCCGAATACTGGACCCTATATCCTAAAAAGGAATCAATAATTATAAATAAGACAATGAGATATAAAATGTATAATTACATAAAAACTATGGGATATGTTTGCAAATGCCCCTTTCATTGAGGAGTTGGTGTGGAGCTTCAAACTCAATTTTTCATTTCTAAAATAAAGTTATGATAGTGGTCGGTGGCAACGTGGCTGTGGTCAACTTCGTCTTTCTAAATACTCCGGGAGCCACCATATTCTCCATCTTTGTGTGTGTGTGTGTGCGTGTGAGAGTGAGAGAGAGAGAGAGAGAGAGAGAGAGAGAGATTAGGGGTCCACACGTGAAGAGCTGCTGCGTTTTGCTTTCCTTAATTCATTGCTTGGCTCTTTATATGGTGGACTATGGTGGAGATAGAAGGGAGAGCCAAGTGGAAGCATATGCGGAAAGTGAAGACCTTTCAAGCTCGTCTTCTTCTTCTTCTTCTTCCTTGAAGACTTGCTATCGGTCTTCACCCTCCAAAATCTATTTTTTACAGAGAGAGAGAGAGAGAGATGAAAGGTGTAGATGGGAAGATGGACAGGAAGACAGTGGAGAGGAACAGAAGAATGCAAATGAAAAATCTCTGTTTCAAGCTTGCAAACCTCATCCCAAAAGACTTTATTTCAAAGGTATGTCATCACTCTGTTCTTAATTTCTTCCCCCATCCATTAAATAACCCTGTCCTCTTTCTCTCCCCCTCTCTAGATCACTCTCTCTATCTCTCTCTATCTCTCTCTTCACACATCGACACACTCTCTCTCCCCCCTAAACCTCCCAATAACTTGGAAGCTCTTAAGTTCTTAATAAGCCCATGATATGTTTGGGGAAACAAACACATCAAGCTTTCATATATGCCTCTGATCTCTTTAAAAGGGGGGTTCTTAAGCTCCATCCTTTTTATCTATATCAATATATCTGCAACATAAGGATCAAAGAAGAAGAAGAAGAAGAAGAAGAAGAAGAAGAAGAAGAAGAATTAAATATAGTATTTTTAAGGGAGAACAGAGGAAAGCTATTCTGAGAGGAAACGTGAGTCCATAGACAGCTCCACCATTAATTATTAATTACCTTATCTTTTTTTACCTTATCGTGCACTGCACCCACCACTTGGGAAAATATTTCTCCGGATGTGCCTCATATTATATTGTTTGTTCAGGAACGTGTGATATTTTCTCTATAAATAATAATCTATATATATATATATATATATATAGTAAAAAAAAATGATCGAGGCTATTATACAAGACCTCAGTCAACTTTATGTGCTTAATTATTCGAGGATCGTCATCATTGTCGGCAAATTGGTCAGATGAAGATTCGAAATCGTGACCTGGGAGCTTACGACCTTCAAAAAGTTTGCTCTACAAACAGGTCACGACTGGCGACACACACACACATAGATGCTTAGAAATTGGACGGTTATTAATATAAAATTTATTTTTATACATATCTTAACATTAATAAAACAGAGCAAATTATTTATTTATGAGCTTCATTTCTAACTCAAGACTTAAAAAATTTAGGCGACTATAATTTATAATTCTCAAATGAGTTGACTTTCATTCTGAGTATATTGTATATTATTTAGATAATATATAATAATAAAATAAAAAAATATGAAGAATTAAAAAAATAAAATTTAGAAATTTCATCACCTCATAATTTCGAAAAAATTTTACATCAGCGGGGACCTGTAAAATCGCGCCACGTGGCGCGCGTGGCAAAAAAAATAGCATTCGACCATAATAGCACAAGGAATATTCTCTCTGTGTTATTCATGTGTTGTGTGTTATTCAGGTGTTATTGTGTTATTCAGGTCTTATTCTGCTCCTAGAATATTCCTGCTGTTATAATAACACAATAACACATGAATAATACATAAATAACACACAATAACACATGAATAACACATGAATAACACGGGGGAAATATTCCATGTGTTATTCTGTTTTTTTTTTTTCCGACACGCGCACGTGGCGTGATGTTACTGGACTCCGCACGTAACTCTACGTTCGGAGTCCTGATGTAAAAATTTTCTCATAATTTCCCCTTCTTTTTATTTCCGGTCACCACAGTTCTATTTGATGAACTAATTTTTTTGTGGTTTTTAGAAATTTTTTTAGTGAGAAATTATTATTTTCAATCCAATATATGAATTTTTTGTCTAATTTTCTTAGAAAAATTTATGTATTTATAATTTTTAATATAATTTTTTAAGAATTTATTTTCTCCATGCAATTATTTTTCTTTAAAGATGGGTTCAACATCCCAAGTAGGCCCTTGCTCTTCTTGACTATTAGGACATAATAAAATGACTTCGGACCATTACTTTTAACACGTGTTGCATGTGAAACTCATATTTCAATACAAATTTCTTCATCAATTCTCTTACTGAAATCAGTAAAATGCTGGTTTAAGAAAAAAATTATGTAGTAAATGTGAATCCTTTGATTACAGGATGCTACTTCGCAGCAAGACCACTTGGATCGAGCAGCTGCATATATAAATTTGCTGAGAGAAAGGATTGAAAGGCTGAAGCAGAAGCAGGAATTAGGGAGGATGAATAATATGGCTGAAAGTGATGTGGATGTAGAGAGCGATGATTCAGCAAAAATGGGGATAAAGTTGCCTGTAGTGGAAGTGAGGCATCAGGAGCAGAGTCTGGAGGTTCTTCTCATCAGTGGGTTGAAGAAGAGATTTTCATTGTCAGAGGTCATTTGCATCTTGGAGGAGGAGGGAGCTGATGTGGTTAATGCTAGCTTTTCTATTGTGGGAAACAAGATCATCCACACTATTCACTGTCAGGTAAAGCATTGGAGAAATCAAACTATATAAGTAGATATCCAAGCATCTTGGTCTATTGGTTGAGTACTTTTTCTTTCAGGGCGAGCTCCACCTCAAATTTTAATTTTTTATTTATATGGGAGGGTAAAATTTGGTACTTTGTCCCTCCTAAATATCATTTTGTCATTCGTTATCATAACCCCCTTCACGTTAGGACTTGGGGAATAGTTTTACATCCCTTAAAAAAGAGGTTTGTTCCGCCCCTGCTTTCAGCAAAGAGTTTATGGGTTCAAGATCTTGTATATGTGTGGAGTGTGCGTTTGGATCGAATATTGCGTGCTCCAAGGGTATGTGCGGACAGTGGTATTGGGATGGTATTGCACCTCAATATCATACCCTGCTACCAAAACTACCCCAATATAGACGAATACCACCAATCCACACCTAACTCGTACATTTCACGTCCGTACACAATAATTTTTGGTGCGTTTGGGTGTGTATAAAAAGAACAATGAAATTAGAAAAATAGATATTGTGGGGAAAGTTGGAATCATTTTCCTTCTTTTTCTGTTTTATTTATTTATTTTTATATTTTTATTCATATTTTGTTTTAAATTAACGTTTGCACAGCATGCCTAAGGTCTGTTTAAATCATGTCATACATACAAAGATGGTAAATTTTTAAATACTGAATTTAGCAAGTTTAATTTCTTCTTAATTTCTTCTCAGTTTTGCATTAATTGCGTAATTATTGAAAGAATGGTTTCATGATTTGCAGGCTATTTCGTCTAGAATTGGGTTGGAGGCTTCAATGGTGTCTCTGAGGCTGCAGCAATTAATTAGATGATCAGTTTAAAGTCTGTTTCTGCTTCTGTTTGTGATGGTAGTTAGGAGGATATGTAGAAGATGGAATAGAATGTAATATGGCCTTTTTTTCCCATGTACTAGTCTCAAATTTTGGTTGATATCAAGGTCCATTATTATGGTTGAAAAAATAAAAAAAATGCAATAGCAGTGTCCTTTTAGACCATGGGGGTTTATCATGTAATTGTAAAAAAGGATCTATATTGAATTCTTTCTTTCCTTTTTCATTGAGATTAGTCTCTGAAATTGGTCAGAAGCATTGTGGTTGCATTAAATATGGTTGCAGTGAGTGTTAATGTCTCATTTAAGCGAGTTTGAGGTGGTGACTTTGAACATAGAAGTGGATACTGGTCATGTCAGTTTGTGGCTTACAGAAACTTCAGAAAATAGCTCATAATAAGTTGTTCTGAATCGGGACTGAGTCACTTCAGTAAGTCATATTGGCTGAATGATTCATTTATGAGCAATCACCTAAGTCTGCCTATTAGCTCCAAGTTCCTCAAGAAGCTATCATGGACAGATATAAGTGGGAGCTGATGGTGAGAAGAGAAATGGACATCTATAATGCAAAGAGCTGCACAGCTTAGCTACTGCTTAGGAACCAAAAATTCTGATCAGAATTCTTCATAATTTACCCTTTAAGTTCTTATAATGATGTTCCTCAAGGGCTTATCACTAGCTTATCAAGCCTTAGCTCTTAGAACTCAGCTTTACTCCAGTCACTCTGTAATATTATATTCTCTACTCTACAATGAAGCGATACATGTTTTCATTGATCTTACTTCTGATTCTCAGTCGTCTGACACTCTATTTTCCTTGTATTCTCTGCTTGGTTATGGAAATTTTAGTTTGAATGAAGGAATAGGACGCATTAACAATTCTCAGAAATACTCTTCCAATTGGTAGCCTAAATCAAATGGTTCTATCTTTTATTAGATCTGTAATAACTACTCCACAATACTCCTCAATAGTTGCCTCGATTGAACATCAATTATCAGCTCACAAGTCACCAGAAACTATAGCTCTCATTACCTTCTCCTCCTCCAAAATGGATTGATACTTAGACAAAGGAGCCACAACACATCTTACTATAGAATATCAAGGCATTAATCAAGTTTGGTACATAATGGAAACATTGTTCCAAGCAGAATTCATGTCAAGGATATATTACTTTGCACACCCACCCACAAGCTAATTATTTCCAATATACTGCACACACCCCACATATCAAACAATTTAATCTCAAATTCTCATCTAGACTTTGATAATAAATTCTTAATTATTTTTCATTCTATTTGATGTCAAATTAAGGATTGAATAACTCAGAAAGCTCTACTACAAGGTCCTTGTCGTAATTGGCTCAATTACATAACTTCAACTCACCATGTCTTGCTATCTATATCTATAAACACTGAAGTTTGGCACCAACAATTTGGGCATGCCAGTCAACAAGATATTTCAATCAGCAGATAATTGCCAACAGCCTACACTATGTATTTCTATCATTTTTCCTTTTATGTTTCTTGTACTACAACTAAACATCATCATTTACCTTTTTTTTATATTTTAACATAGGCCTATGCAACCCGCTTTAGTTTATACATTTTGATGTTTGGGGACTTTCCCAACCCCAATTGATTATAGATATTATGCATTATCTGTTGATGTCTAGAATAGATATTCATGGCTTTACCATATGATAACAAAAAGTTGATGTACTTTCCATTTCATTAAATTCAAATGACAAGTTAAACTCAATTTAATGGATGCATGATATAAACTGATGGTGGTAGAGAATATAAAAGCTCATACTTCACTAAATTTTTCATAAATAATGGCATAATACATCAAACCAGTTGCCCTTACACACCTGAATAGAATGAGTTTGTTGAGCGCAAGCATCGCTATAACTTGGAAATGGCCCGTGCTCTATGGGCTAAATAACAACTTTCATCCTTCTTATGGCTTGAAATTATACTCATTGTTGTTTATCTAACTAATCAAATGTCTTCTCCCATATAAATTTCAAAATTCCAAATTGTTCCCCTACGAGCTCTTATATGAAATCACACTAGATTATAGTCATCTCAGGATATATGGTTATGAGTGTTTTTTTCTCACTACCACCATCACAAAAGAACTAACTTCAACAAAGATTTATAATTTTTTTTTTTTTGGTTATCTTAAACATATCCGGGGTTACAAATGATTCAACTGAGTTACAAGCAAGCTTATTACTTTCAAATATGTTCTCTTCAATGAACACCAATTTCCCTATAAATAGTTATACACAAATCATCTTCATATATTCCTAGACTTTTCCCTTAGACATTGACCTTATTACCCACTTCAATTATTACCTCATTACCTCACTCATCTATAGACCCATATGCCACCACATCCTATTCCATAATGAACCCTTCACACATTCCACACTCTCCACTACCAGCTCATTAGCTCAAAAATTCCTCTGTTATTTAGAATAAACACACTAACCCACAATATGCTCCTCTACTAGCTCCACCGCATCACCATATGGTCACGAGATTGAAAATATTCTCTCTTCCAATCAAACATGTGCTTGATCTATTTCATATCACCTAAAACTGAACCAAGTACCTTCAAATGACAACTAACCTCAGTGGAAGAAAACAATAGTAGAAGAATTTCAAGCTCTGTAGTCTTAGAACACATGGAATCAATTTCCTTCACCTTATGATCATTTTAGTTAACAAATGGAACTAAGAACTCAAAAGAAGTATAGATGGCTTAATGAATTGTTATAAAGCCAAACCTGTTGCTTAAAGCTACCAGTAAAAATATGGCCTCAATTTTACTGAAACATTTAGCCATTTCACCAAGTTAATTACCCACCATCAAGCTCTAATTGCTCTTTTTCATCATTTATGGAAATTCCTTCAAATGGATTTCTTTAATGCCTTCCTCCATTATCTTTAAGTGACAGTCCACATGCATCAACCACCAGGTCATCTCAACTTTCATCACCCCAACTATGTTTGTTTAATGTAAAAGTTTATTAATGGTCTCAAGAAAGCCCAACACATATGGTTTAACACATTCACAAATCATCTATTAAAATTTAGTTTCAAGCCTAGCTAAACTGATTTCTTACTTCTCACCTATCATCACAACTTTAGCTTAATCATTTTTTTTGCTCTATGTAGATGATATCCGCTTAACTATAAATAATTCTAGCATTCTTTAAAACCTACTAAAAGACCTCCATAAAATCATCTCTATGAAACTTCTTGGTCTGATTTTCACCTTTATAAGTACACATATTTAGCATAATATATTTGATTTTCTTCTCACCCAAACGCTTTATGCCAAAAAATTCATCACGAAGCTAGTATTACTCACAACAAATCTTTATCCAATCTTCTCTCTCGATCTAATCCAAACTCTCTTTGAATTTACACCAACCCTTTACTAATCCAACACTCTAAAAGTAATTTTTTGGCTTTTTAAAATACCTCACAATTAAAAGAACATATATAGCATTTATTGTTAATACTCTCTCAGCATCTTCTTCACATGCTCAATAGACAACATCAAAAACTCAAGAGACTCTTATGATACATCAACCAACTCTAAAATTTGGGCTTCCCCTTCTATCTAGTTCTTTAATCGTGCATGGTTATTCATATTCTAGCTAGGCCAGTTACTCCATTAACTGATGCTTGATCATAAGCTATTGTTCTTACCTTGGTCCTAACCTCCTTTTTTGGCATATAAAGAAACAATCAATTGTCACTCGTGCCTCTACCAACTCCTCATGAGTAATCTCCAAGTCCAGACACTGCAGCGAGAGTGAAATCATCATGGTAGATAACTCTTTCCTGCACTCTTCAGGTGAGATTTCAAGGTCGCTCCTCCCTCAGCCCCAGATCATATCAATTCCCATATACGCCGTGAAGAAACTAAATCTTGAAAAACTTGGAATTCCACTCCTTCAAATAAACACCAAGCCCATTTGGAGCTCCATCATTTTATCCATCTAAAGAAATAAAAATACACAATTCTATGTCATACAAACAAAATATGTGTGACAAAATATGATAAAAGATAAAAGACAAAAACTCGTAAAGTCCTCGGACTTCCGAAGCCCATTACACACATGAGCCATCATATTCTCTGGGATGTGAATCCTTGAATGACTGGGCAAATAATTCTTTTATTTTTCACATCTCTTATGTGGATTCTGAGAAAGTGCCTCGCAATTGCTGCTCAACGTAGACCACTTCGTAGTTCTGCATTGACTGACTTAGGGTCCTCTTCTTAGATTTCTTCAACATCATTACATAAAATCACTTGGGGTAGAAAAAAATCCTAGTACTAAATAGGAATTCTTCACTCACAAAGTCATAGACAAATTACAACTTAAGTTGCAACTCCTTGAGGTCCCAAAATGATAAATTCCATAGCATTCAATCCTAGGTGGTTTGGAGGGAGACAGATAGCTGTTGAAATTTTCCTTACTTCTCTTAGAATACCTAGTCATTTTAATCAAATAAAAAACTTACGTACTACTATCGCTTATAATTTTTCAGGCAAAAATCTGACATATTGCTCCTAAACAACACACGACCATCTATGTCGCTAACAGAGCTAATAGAGCTAAATTCTTTCATGTCAACTTTGACCCATGTTTCCTAAAAAAGGAAATCAACTTGATGATGACTGTCACTACTCGACAAGCTAGTCATGTAGTATAAACTCAGTTCACCTTTTGGATGTCCATCAACTCGGGTGTTGATGAAAGTACAATCCATCTCGTAATGTTCATCATGAATGGCAATGTATTCTGAAGGAGGACAATATGCTCAGTTAATTAGGATCCGTAACTTCACTCTATCATTCGAGAAATAAGTCTTCTTATGAAACAAAATCAAGTCACCCTCCATTAGGTTCGACGCAACCTCCTTAAGGTTCTGGGACTTCTTCTTGCTTTCAGGCAGTCTGGGGTTCCCCGTATGTCAGCATCTCAACAACGTTAAAAAATTATCTCCATAAATCACCACAATAGTGCAAGAAATCTACCATGTAAAGTACAACGACAGCAAGGAAATGCCCTCCGGAAAGCATAATAGCAATGTGAAATGAGATATCATTGATTCCTCGAGGGACACCATCTTTTCTTCTAGAGGTCTTGTTGATCGCTTACGAGCAATTTGTGGGACTTCTCCTTCTTTCTCTCTTTTGCTCCTCCTAAAAATTAGGCTTGAGCCGATCTTCTTCCTCTTTGGCTATCTTCTTGAGCTCTTCTCCTTGGACTTGGGCTCTCATATTATTCCTTCTTGGATCTTATCTTTCTCCACCCTATTGCTCCTCTTGGGTCTCCCTCTTCACCTCTCTGAAATTCAACTCCCCTTAGGCCCTTTTTATAGACCCAAAGGGTCCAGTTCTTGCCTATTTTGGGTTCAAAACTTACCTATTTTTGACCTAATCTGAGCCCTCAAAACCCAGCCACCTAACAAGGATCCTTGGATCATACTGTTTAACTTGATCACTTGATTAACCTCCTTCTCAGTGTTGTTGGATCCATCACCATCTATTTCGCTTAGGCCCTTTGTATAGACCCAAGGGGCTTGAATCTTGTTTATTTTAGCCAAGAAGCATGGGGGTACGGGCGCGCTCCAATGGGCTAGCACACATACCACACCAGCCTAATTCGGTCTTAACCTGTGGGCCCGATAGCAGACCCGGCCCGCAACACATGAATGTCTGGACAAGCTCACCGCGTAAGCTGTTAACCTAACATGGACCTGATGGACCTGCCCGCAGAAAAAATGTTAAATAAATGGGAATGAAGGATTCAACAAATTTCCATGACCCAACATAAATCTCGAGGTAATTTTTTAGTAAGATATATTCAGACTTTGATTATAGATCATCTAGAACATCAATTTCAGGAAAATTACGTTAAACTGACTGGCCCAATAAGATGGGCCCAATGATACTAAAATTGATCCAATCTGCGTTAAATCAATCTCAAATTCAATCATTAAATCATTTTTGGAAGCTTTCACTACAAAATTGAAAGTCAAACAGATTTCAAATCTGACAAGCTTATAGTCGAATCGAATGCCTTAACGAGATAAATTCTTTGAGTCCAAGATCACTCAATTCTAACATTATTAAAACACTTAAATGTCCATAGAACATCGTATGATCAAGAGAACCTCCCAAGTTATTTGATTAGAGTAGTATGGGATCATTTCTTATTTGCAATATTGGAACTATAGATAGAGTCATAATCCCTTCTTGAGAGGGGACATAAACCTTGAGTCAGAGGACGACTAAAGCTTGAAGAAGAAAGGGGGTTGAAGCCCAACATTGTTTCTGCATTGAAAATCCAACGAACTCATCTCGCTCCTGCACTCACCGACAACTTTTACCACCACTCGTCGACTACTTTCGACCACCATTGACTGCCACCTACTTCTTATTGTGAAATCCCAAATTGCAGAGTCACAAAGTGTGTTTCGGAATAACGAAGCACCCGGCGGAACTGTGTGTCACCCAGTACGCCTGGCGACGACGCACCTCGAAGATAGTATAGTGGTTCCAGTAACTATTCCCAACTGCAGACACTCCTAACCATCGTACAACGAACATTATACCTTAAAGAACTATGTTCTCCTTTCCCGCATGCAGGATATAGATATATACATGTAATCACAAATTCATACTGAATTGTTTGGACTGTATCAGACCCCGTAATTTTTTCTCTTTTTAAGTTTCCATGTGAATACATCTAGTATCTCTATTGGTTATTTTCTGTTATATGACTCTATGCTAGATTCTCACAACATCAGGACAATGATTCCTCATTCCAACACCGTGAATTCTCTTATACGCATCACTTATTATTGCATATTTAATTAATTTATTATCTTTATTTTCTTAAAACATTTTTTTTAATCTATGTTTACTTTTCATAGTTAAAGTTGATTTAGAAATCATGAAAAAAATTATAAATAAATAAATAAATAAACTTTATCTTTTAAGACAAACGTTGACGCATTTTTTTGCATATTTATATTTACTATTATTATTATAAATTCTAACCCATTCTAAATTACTATTTTTTTATTAATATTGATATAAACAATGAATAATTTAAAAAGCTTACGAGAAATAAGCTTTTATTTATTTATTTTATCTATTTAAATCGATGAAAATAAGAAATATTGTTCCTATCGTCCAATTTTATAATAACCTGTCAATTTAATTCAATTTTTTTATCAATTTAAACCCTTTCTGTAATAAAATATGGAATTTTTTACAAATGTACCAATCAAATTTTATGTCTTTACCCATCTAAAGCGTTCATAAACTTAACTTTTTACATATATGCCCCCTTATTTTAAAAAGTGAGGTATTAAATATATAAATATATTGAAATTATGTGGTATATGTGTAATTAACTAATTGTTTGAAGTTTTATATTTCATCTTAATTGTGTTCCTCCTTTATTTAAACACCATTCACTCTTAAATCTCTCTGTCCACTCTTCTCCCACCTTTCACGGTAGCCGGCGACGACGGTAGCCGCCGCCGGCGACGACGACAGATGCTGAGCAACGACGCTATACGCAATATTGTCGGGGTCATAGGTATACTTTTCATATTTATTTTATATACATTTGTTTAAAAATGTGTTAATAAATCAACATATATGCATGAATGTTCTTACTTTAGCAAAAAATATTAATTTATCAAATATTATGGATTTTTTTTAAAATTTTATCTTATTCTTTTGATCATATATGAGTTTGCATTAGGAATTTTTAATGTAATTTTAACAATTTATTTTAAGCTCTTTATTGTGAGAAAAGTTTAATAGGAAATTAAGGCTACTAAATTTAGTGCGGCTCAAAATCGGCTTGTGGTTCGGTATATACTTATATTTGATTTTGAGTCGAGTGGCTCAAAATTGATTTGAGCTTGATCTGACTCAAAATCAAAATGAGCTGACTCAGGTTGAGTTGTTTGGCTCTATTTCAACTTGAAATCGGCTCGATTTGGCCCAAAATTAAAACTGATCGACTCAAATTGAGTTATTTGGATTTGTTCCATATCGACCTGACTCGTTATATTGAATTTTCTTTAGCACTAAATATATAATTTTTTATAAATAAAAATACTATGAGCTGATCTAACTTGAAATCAACTCAAATAAATTTGTATTCATTTACATATTTAGTAATATATATATATATATATATATATATATATATATATATATATATATATATATATATATATATATATATATATAACACTCTAATCCCACATAAAAATAAACTTAATATAACTTTTTAAAAGCTAAATAATTTTTTTATGTTTTCATTTGTGAAAATTTACTGCATCATGAGTTTTGATGCAGTTTTGCATCAGTATTCCAATCAAGATTTATCCGTGTATAGACAAACTCATCATGTTTTAAATTAAGTATGTCTGTAATACAAAAAGAACTGAACAAATTCAAGTTTATATATTGGCAAATAAGCATATAACGTTATTAAATTTTCCTAAATTACATAACAAAACAAGCAGGCAACGTGATTTCCTTCGGACTCTTCCTCTCGCCGGCTCCAACTTTCCTGAAAATATGGAGGAAGAAGTCAGTGGAGCAGTTCTCTCCCATCCCATATCTGACGATGCTGATCAACTGCATGCTGTGGGTCTTCTACGGGCTGCCCATAGTCCGTCCCAACACCATTCTCGTCTCCACCATCAATGGCGCAGGATTCATAATCGTTAGCTGCTACCTCTCACTGTTCTTCTTCTTTTCGCCAAAGGAGACTAGGGTTAGATCTGTTAATGCTTAGAATTTGAGTTTAGTTTAGGGTTTTTTGAGAAGTACGTGGACTTAGGGTTTCGGGTTTTGGTTTTGGATGACAGATGAAGGTGATAAAGATATTGGCGGGGGAGTTGGTGTTCATGGGGGTGGTGGTGACTTTAGCGCTTACAGTGGCACACACGCATGAGTTGAGGTCACTCATTGTTGGTGTCATCTCTATCATCTTTTGCATATGCATGTACGCCTCTCCCCTCTCCAACATGGTATGAAATTCTCTTCTTCTTCTTCTTCTTCTTCTCTTCTTCTTCTTCCTTCTCTCTGTTTTATATATACATATGTATATATGTAGACACACTCATGTGAAACATTTATTTAGATGCTTCAATGATAATATAGGAAAATATACATTCATGCACACAATATCTAGGGAAAAAATTATGTTCGGAGCTCGAACATACAGTTACGTAGACTCTGATTAAAATTTGACTCGTGTCAAATATTTAAAATATTATTTTATTGTATAAAAAGCGGAAGAGCTCGGCCCGTATTATTGATTATCATGTACAATACGATTGTATTGAATGACTTATTTAGTACAACCATATTGTAAACTATGGCTTTTACATTGAATTATTTATTTGGATGTTTTTTTTATTTAGTACAACATGGTTATACTGAAAAAAAAAAAAATCTATTATAACCATATTATTTTATTATCTAAAAGGTGGAGAAGTTTAACTTGTATTATTGATTATCATATACAATATGATCGTACTAAAGGTTTTCTTGAGCACAACCATGTTATACATTATGGCTTTCACATCGAATTATTTATTTTGGATGTTATATTTACTTAGTAAACATGGTTATACTGAAAAAAAATATCTATTATAACTATGTTGTACACCATGATCTGTTCGGAAAGCTCGACCTGTATTGATTATATTATACAACATGGTTGTACTGGAAGTATTTTATTAGTGCAATCAAGTTGTAAACTATGACTTGCATTGAATATTGTTTATTTGGATGTTTTTTTATTTGGTACAACACGGTTGTACAAAAGAAAAACCTCCAGTACAACTATGTTGTGCACCATAACCGAGTTGGGCTTCAGATTTTTCTGCTTTTAATAATAAAATAATATTCTATATATTTGAATTATGTCAAATTTTAATTGAAGTCCAAACGCAACTCTACGTCCGGACTCCAAACATAATATCTAATATCTAACACCAAAATTTGATTTGTACTTTTATAACACTTTTGGTCTCAAAACTTATGCATTAAAAGATGTACATCACTTATAAAAAAAGGGTAACAATACTGTTGTTTTTGATGTAGTGCCAATGATTTAAGTGGCATGAATGCAAACAATGAAAGTTTAGATTATTAGATATGTAAATTACATAAGAATTACATGTTTTCTTCTCAAATTTACACTAAGTGGAGTTGAATTGATAGTAGAAGCAGGTGATGAAGACAAAGAGCGTTAAATACATGCCTTTCTGGCTTTCCATGGCTGGCTTTCTTAATGCTATATGCTGGACCTTATATGCACTCATCATAATCGATGTATTTATACTGGTAATCTCACCCCCATTCTCCCCTTATATTTCAACACTTGTTTGGGATGTCATTATTTAATGATCGTTCAGTGCAGATACCAAACGGGTTGGGAGCAATCTTAGGGCTTCTCCAGCTTCTGTTGTACGCATTTTATTATAAAAGTACTCCTGTGGAAGAGCATGAAGAGAAGGAGACAAAGATGACACAGACAGCATAATGGAGATTTGCAGCTGTCATATGGAGCTTATGGCAGTGTTGAAATGTTTACAATTATGAAGTCATTGCATGCTTGACATGTTAGTAGTGATAAATAGGGAAAATATTATGTGTGGGGTCCGTATGCTTGCGGATTCTGTCTTCAACAGTGTTGTACACTGTTGTATAAACATGGATTCCACGTGTTAACGGACTCCATACGTAATATTCTCTCGATAAATGAAAAAGTATATTTTCTTAAAGTTGAGATATTTGTTATCTTAAAGTTCGATAAGTTGAGACGAACACGTTAGATACGTTAGATTTTTAATGCAAAAAAGTCGAGTGGATGAATAGTCAAAGGAATTAGACTAATAACAATAATTTCAAAGAATATTGGATAATTGAAATTCAAAGCACTAACATATATTTGGGATGCTCAAAATACTAAATTAAAATGAATTTGAGCCTTAAAAGATTTTAATGCTGAAGTTCTTTAAATCAAAAAACTTTTTATACATCAAAAATATAATCTCTCTATTTTTTTTTAATAATATACTCTCCTTATCATCACAAATACTTTGATGATACAATAATTTTGATACAAAAATATATAATAAACATCATACATATTGAAATAAAATAAAAAAATTTCATGGGTTCAAATGCTTAAAATCCTAAGTTTCCTAAAGGAAACTTGTAAGCCATCTTGAATTTTAACTTCATACTTTCTCTGTGGTCTTCTCCTCTTCTTCATGCTCTTTCACAGGTTCACATTTATAGTAGACTGCATACATCGAAAGCTGGATGATACCCAATATCACGCCTATAGCATTTGGTATCTGTGCAGAATAATAATTAACTGATATATAACAGTCCATCACAATGAAGTTCACAAAACTAAGAGTAAGGTTGTGAATTTAGCTCGGGCATTGTTAATCAGGTTAAAAATCGATTTAAATTTTTCGAACTATAAATAGATCGGCTTGAACTGACTCAAGATCGGCTTACAGTATTTTTATTTGTAAAAATTATATATATAATGCTAAGAGATATTGAATATGACAAATCAAGAGCAAATTTCCAACCATTTGAGTTATTATGGATCCAAATAATAGAATTTGAGCCGATTCCAAGTTGAAACGGATCCAAATAACTCAATTTGAGCCAGTTCATTTCAATTTCAAATTGGATCGAGCTCGAGCTGCTCGAAATTGATCATAACAAGTCACGGGCCAATTTCAAGACGCACTAAATTGATTGGTGCGAACCCCTGCTCATCTCTAAATTGGATTATTTAGCAGCCCTAATAAAGGGAAAAAATTTGCGTACATAAAGCGTACGCAACGCTGGGTACATCCAGTAGGTTATATGGAGGTTACATTGGGGGTATTCCGTGTTTTATCCATTGTAACCTCTATGTAACCTACTTCTAACCTCTCTGTGACCTCCCTGTAACGTCTTTATTTTTGTAGGTTACAGGTAGGAGGTTATACGTACATGACATCCTCCTATTGGATGACGTACGCAGCGCTATGCATGCTTTACGTACACAATTTTTTTCCCTAATAAAGAAAGAAAAATGTAAAGAGATGGGGAGGAAAACTTACCAACAAAAATATATCAATGTCAATGAGTGCATATAAGGTCCAGCATGTGCTATTAAGAAAGCATATGAAGGAAAGCCAAAATGGCATATATTCCACACTCCTTGTCTCGATCACAAGCTTCTACTAACAATAAATAATTCCACAATTAGCCCAAAAAATTTGAGAATTTAATAGCACATATTCTATTTAAATGAAATTACAATGTGGGGAAACACCTTAGTCCATTTTGACCATTAGGATGAGAAGGAAAATAAAAATAATTTACATTTTTTAATAACATTAATTATTAATCAATAATACTAGAAGAGACTGTTTTTATAAATAATTATTGAGGAAAAATACGAAAAATTATTAAAAGTACTTCAATGCATATCCGGACAACGATATGGTACAAGGCTGGGTGATCACATCCGGACATGTGTTGGTCTGTTGCACAAAATAACTTTCCCACACACACAAAGAAATAGAGGAAAAAATATTTCGTAAGGCAGGCTGTATGTCCGGATCACAAACTGCAGTAGGACTCCAATCACAAACTGCCACGTGTAGTCATCCCCCCTTAGTAAAAAAATCTAAATAATTTAATAAATGGTGGGGCTGGACTATACACGTGGCAGACAGTGATTGAAGCTCTGATGTAGTTTTGCATTAGGACTCCAGATATACTATTTTTTCGTCCGGATAACGGTCCAAACATGGTCATATCGCCATGTATTACATGACAACCCATCTGAATCATCATCCGGACATTCGGTTACCGCACGTAATATTTACGAGAGGGAGAGAGAGAGAGAGAGAGAGAGAGAGATAGAGGGTTGTCATACTATGATGGAGAGGGGCGAAGCATACATGCAGACGCATAAGATAATGGAGAGAATGCCAACGACAAGAGACCTAACGTCGTGCGTGTGCGCCACCGTGAGCACCGAAGCCACCACCATGCCCATGAAAACCAACTCCCCCGCCAATATCTTCATCATCATCATCTGCCCAAACCAAACCTGAAGCCTTAAATCCACTGCTCAACAACCCATAATCAAACCAAAAGTATTAAGCAATCTAATTACCCTAGTCTCCTCAGGCGAATAGAAGAAGAACACTGTGAGGTAGAGGGTGACAACCAAAACCCCAGCGCCATTAATGGTGGCCACCAGGATGGAGTCGGGATGCACTACTGGTAGTCCGTAGAAGAGCCACAGCATGCAGTTGGCCAGTGCTGTCAAGTATGGTATGGGAGAGTACTGCAGTACAGACTTCTTCCTATATATTTCTGTGAACGTTGGTATTGGTGAGAGGAATAGACTAAAGGAAACCACATTCCCTGCACATTTCATTACATTCCCAAGTACTGAATTAAATTAGTGATTACAAATCAGATAACATTGGAATGACCAAAACAAGTTAATATTGCACGAAAAACACAATCTTTTGCTAATATAATCCTCTTTACAACAATTATATATTTATTTATTTAAAAAGAATGGTCTAAGGCTATTATTGGAGCCCCAAGCATCCTCGTGTGTCTAATTATTCGAGGACAGTCCTCCCGACCGTCAAACTGAATAGAGGGAGATTCAAACTTGTGACATAGAGGAACTTACGACTTTTAAAGAGGGTGCTCTACCAACAGTACTAATAGGTCACGACTGACGGCACATATAACACAGTTTCTAATTCAAGAGCAAATGTAAAAGTTCGATGGGAAGATAGAGATATGTATACCGATGATGCCAACAACAGTATGTGCGGTGTGGCTCCACATAGATCTCTGCGGGCTAACGAGCAAAACTGTCTGTGGAAGAGAGGGAGAGGGGGAGAGAAGGGAGATGATTTGTGGAGAATTCAGAGACAAAAGGGGGTTTTAAATAAAGATTCCAACGCATAAGAGAGAGCTACAAGCTATTGTGCAAAGACATGGATCTTAATTTCCAGTTTTAACAACGTTGAAAACTGAACAAAAACTAATTTTTAAAATAATTCATGATTAGAATTGATCTTCTCTGAGCTATTGTGCCGTAAAGAATTCAAATTCTTCCAAAATAAATAAATAAATAAATGAAGATTGACAAAATTATTATAGTCATTGTTTAGCTTATCAATTTGGAATATAGTTTTTTTTTTTTTTTTTGTGCCATTTATATTGAAGAAATAGAGAAATCATTAGATGTGGTCATCCGATATCATAAAGAGAAATTTCACATGTGTATTACGTACATACGAACACTGGCTGAGATTAACCGAGGGGGAAAAAAAAGACCTTTGTTGTATCACAGCCACTGTCCATATATGCGTAATATGCACGTAAAATTTTCCCTATTTGAAAGACGATCTGAATGAGTTCTCGTGCGATTCGTAGCAGAGTGAGAGAATATTAAATCAAGAACTCGTGCAAGCGGTTTCATGTACAACTTTGACTTACACTCTTATACAATAGTATTGTACACAGAATTGACATGCATACGAACTCTACACTTAATAATTTTTCCTTTGCAGGCGATAATAAAAACGATTTTTTTTATTATTATTTTTTTTTCCTTTTGCTTGCTGTGCCCTTTATGTGGTCTAAATGAGTAACTTGACTATATTTCATTGAATTCTCCTTTCATTAGTCTTGGTATGGTTTTGTTCTACTTGTTGCAAATATTTAAAAGAAGAAGACAGGCCTTTTTAAAACTCTTTGTAAAAACTTCTTGTTTTTATCAATATTAGCTTTAATATTAGAATAAATTTGAATTTACTATAATAAGAGTACATCAATATAATCAAGCGGAATAATCACGTTATATAGATAATAATATATTTTTTAATAATTTTCCACCATTTCTTTTGTACTCAGTAACTTTGAAAAGCAAAATAAAAATAAAAATAATAATATATCAACTGAAAATTTTCAAGGTATCATACACAAACAATCTACTCTGCATGTTTACTATAGTTAAATGATAAAATGACATTAGGAGTTACCACGTCTATAATACGAAAAGACAGGTCTGAAGAGGTTCTCGTATGAAACATGTACTCATTCACATCGTAAATTTATCAGATTTTTACAGTGCACATAGGTCCCCAAGTAAAATCAATCTAACCCTGATTTGTTACTCATTTTTTTTCAATCATAAATGTATTAATACATATGAACTTATGTGTTAATGAAAATTAACGTGTCATGTGATGAATAAATTTGACAATTTTAACTCGCAAGCATTGTAAAACATTAAAATAAATTATTCTCGATCTTTTTACTGGTGTTATCATCTTTAACTGAATTTAATGAATCCACGAATATCTGTTCATATTGAAATATTCTTAAATCAGCTCATCACCACATTTTTGGCTTGAAATAGCAGACAACTATAATAAAAAATAGCTTACTCAACAAAGAGTTGAACTTTGTCGTAATTGAGAAACACATAAAGTATCGCTGCTCAAATTTTTTTATTATTAAGATATATGATGTGCATCTCTCTGATGCTTCATCTAACTGCTGGAAAACAGAAAGCGTCAATGGAGGCACCAAATGCAATAATTCTTTCATGGAATCCTCTTCCCCAAAATAGTAGGAGCAGAATGTTGTCGTCTCCTACAGTAAATATGTTTCACATATCGATCATTCTGGTCGGACCTTATTCTTTATAGTTTTCTTCAGATTATTCAAAATTTAAAAAAAAACAAATGTTTTTCTATCAAAATTTGCAATATTTTTTTATAAATGAATACCGAGTCTTAAAGTAATTACCTCTCAAACAAATATATCTATCAGTATTGTATTAAACCTCTAATTAATGCCTCTTGAGGTAAATGTATAGGCAGATGCTTCATTGAGTCGAAAAATTTGGGCAAAAATATTCTCTAGAGCTTGCAAAGTGTTACAGAAATGTTTGCTTCTAACTGACGTATGCTGTCAAGTTTCAAATAAGTTGCACAAAGTTCCTTGAAGAATATACTGTTGTCAATCAATAGATTAAGGTCTTCGCTTGACAAACAGCTAAATACATCTCATATCAAATTTTATAAAAAAATATGACAATCGTGACTTTTCATTCCAAATATTATTCCTGTACCCATATAAATGCAATGGCTCAAATTCGAAACATACCCACTCGAACGTTTTAGTGATTGGAGCAACTCACAAATTATTATTTGTTGAGACAAAATAAGAAAATATTTTGCTTTGGGCTTAATGAGCTTGTCGACAGCAGATTCTTGGATCTCTAATTCTTGCCTTTTGCATATCTCCTTCAAATCAAGTGTAGCATTCACGTTATGGATTTAAATTTAAATCTAGCTAGACGCCAAAAAACAAAATATTAATTTCAATTATCTATTAATTCATATTTGATGACGTTTCAATGTTTTTCAAATCAATGTTCAACCGATCAATGATATTCGACAAACTAACATCGGTGGATATTAAACGTCTTATTTCATTCCGAGCTAGTGCCGGCTCGTAAGAAATTCAATCCAAAATTCTGGCTTCTAGCTCGGTGTGATTATTTCAATCTGAGTTTCTTGTACGAGCCAAATTTTGAATTAATTTTCGAGCGAGTGATCAAGCTAAATTCACAGTCCTACTCTATTTACCACCAAATTTCTATGTACAGCCAAAAAAGCCTAAAATATAGAAATATTTATAACAAACATACCAAATAGTTTTCAGGATTTAACCATCTCATAGTTCGATAAATTCGACTTTACAGTATTTATTAAATTCTATTCAAACTAAATCTTACTTTCAACAAAACAACCCCTTAATCTAACACTTAAAGGCTATTTAGGAGCTGGTTTTAAGTTTGATTTATGCATGATTTAAGCTAAATCTTGCCTAATAGAGAAAAAAATACCTCTGTAAATCTTGAGCTCTAATAAATCTCAGAATGATGCTGACTTGTGAAATAAGCTGAGATTCACAAAATCCTCTAAATCAATGGTTTTAATAAATCCAAGATAGAGCTAAGAATAAACATGGCGTGAAAAAGCATACCTTTCCACAATGATTTTGGGTAGAGTAGAGAGGAAGGATGAGAAAGATGGAAGTTGCGGTGGTCATTGTGAGCCAAGCTCGCGTCATTCTCTTCCCAACTAGTTGTATTGGCCGGTGACTGTATGAACACCCTTGAAAGCGATGGTTTTGGGTGAAATCGAGAGAGGGACAAGGAAGATAAGTGAGGATTTTCCGTGAAATAGATAGAGAGACGAGGGAGGAAGATCGGGCCGGGCCGGGCCGGACTTTTTCCCTCTTTTTTTCATTTTTTTTCCGATGTGGACTTGTGGACCCCAGAACGCCACGCGTCATTATGTAACTGGCGTCCGAACGTAGAGAACCGTTCGGACGACGGACAAGAAAAATCAGCGAAAAACTGGTTTTCTCTCTCTAGAATCATCACTTTCTCTCTTTATAACTCATGGTGTAGAAAAAACTCATGAAATGACATTCTGAAGATACTCAAGTGCTTAAAGATATTTATAATAAAATATTTTTAATAAAAGGATATAAATGTAATTAATTGAATTGTTATGTTTATTAAATATATTCATAGAAGCTTCTTATATCATGAAATATATGAATAAGAAAATTATAAAAATATTTAATAAATATAAAAGTATTTCTAGAACATACTGGTGAAAACTGTTTGTAAAACAGATACCAAATGGTTCTAAAAAGCCCACATATATAAGAATGTATCAAATCCTTAACAAGACAAATCCAACAAGAACTTTTTACCTTGCATTTATTGAAAAGTTTGATTGAGAAGTTCAGAGATAATAAAGAGGATCTACATTTGATTTTTATTGATTTAGAAAAAGCTTAAGATAAGGTTCCAAGAGATATCCTTTGGAGAGTTCTTAAGAAGAAAGGTGTTGGTATGACTTATATTCAAGTTATTAAAGATATGTATATTGGTGCTGGTACTTGTGATAAAACTGAAGAAGGATTGTCTGAATATTTTTCTATTTCTGTTGGATTACATTAGGGATCGACTTTAAGCACATATCTTTTTTGCTTTAGTTATGAATGGTCTTACTGGACATTTATAGAAGGATGTACCTTGATGTATGTTTTTTGCTGATGATATCTTTCACGTGGATAATTCGAGAGAAAAAGCCCAGGAATAACTTGAAGTATGGAGGTATACATTGTAGTATAAAGGCCTTCGGTTGAGTAGCACTAAAACTGAATACATTGAATGTAATTTTAGTAGTAGTAGCTCCAGTGACATAAGTGTAAATTTGGGTGATCAAATTATTAAAAAGATATTAACGATTTAGATATCTCGGTGTTATTGTTCAAAGCAATGGTGATATAGATGGGGATGTTATAGTAGAATTCAGTTTGGTTGGTTGAAGTGGAGGAATGCTTTGGGCCTTTTGTGTTATAGAAAATTACTGTTTAGACTGAAAGAAAAAATTTATAAGATAGTGGTGAGACCTGCAATGCTCTATGGCGCTGAATGTTGGCCTTTCAAAGAGAAGCATAATTTAAGTGTTGCCGAGATGAGAATGATTAGGTAGATGAGTGGCTTTACACTTAAGAGACAAAATGTGAAATGAATATATCCTTGATAGGGTTGGTGTAGCTCCAGCGATAGACAAAATTAGAGAGATGTCTTAGATGGTTTGGTTACATCAAACATCAACCATCTGATTAGGAGAGTAGATGTTTATATTCAACTTATGTTAAGAAAAGCAGAGGTAGACCTAGGAAGATTTGGTCTTATTGAATAAAAAATGATCTTAATTTATTAGATTTAAATGAAAATATAACATTTAATAGGATGCAATGGAGAAAAAAAGGTTTCATGTAGCCGACCGCACTTAGTGTGATTAAGGCTTCGTTGTTGTTGTTTGATGCCCATAAAAATAGGTAAAAACATGCTCAAAATATAATCAAATGTACTCTACAATATGGTGAAAACTTTTAATAAATTGGGAATGAAATAAACTGCTAAAAAATAACGAATAAATTGAGCATGAAATTAATTCTAAAAACTTCAATAAATTAATAAACATAAAATAAACATACAAAACTTACCAAATCCAAAATTAAGTCTCAACAGTTGGATTGATATATTATAGTAGCACTTGTTACATGGTATCTCATAGATGGATAAAATGTGAAAAGAATATATTATTTGTTTTATAAGTAAAATATGCAATAAAATTTTATATATATATATATATATATATATATATATTCATTCCAAAATTAATAAGCGATGCAGCAGAAGCAAGAGCAAAGTTAGAAATATGAGCTTCGCAGTTCTGTCGAAGGGTTTGATTCAAGCAGTAGTTCGCGATTATCCAGATTATGGCGGATGTCTTTCTATGCTTCAACCCCCTATTTCGTCTTCTCTCTCGTTTTCTAACCTAAAGTCGCGTGTAAGGTTCGCCTATTTCTCCCTTTGGCTCGGTTTTCCTCTTGCGACAAGCCTTTTTTCCTGCACCATTAGCGCAGAATTTCTATTCCGGCTGTTAGAATGTATTAGGTTTTTCTCAGTTTGCAGATTTCATTTCGTCTGATAAGGCGCAGTGTCTGTGCTTGTTCGAGCGATAACAGTTTGGATGGGAACTACGCTCCTATTGGAGAGTCGTCTTCATCCAAGGTTACACTTTATCGACTTGTTAATTTGATTTCTTCTGTTTGGCTCTTTTATGCGTTCTGGTGTGATTATGTTCAAAATTAATTAGGGGTTATGATTCTCTTTGTCGAGTTACAGATACTACTTTCTTTCACATTAAGGGGCTGTTTGTTTTGATATAGTTAGGCAGTGTTTGGTAGCATACTATTAGTGAGATTTAGCTATTGATTTAACTTAAATTGAGCTAAAAACCAAAAAAATGAAAATTAAATCAACTCTTTGTTAAATTGAATTTTCACCCGTTCTTTTTTTTTAGTTCTCGCATTCCGTCTCCTGTACGACGTAAATCAGGATTTACTAAATACGATTGGGATTGGGAGGCCGATTTATTTAGTTATGGTTTGTAAGCTCCATCTTTGTCCCACACTGGATTTGATAAATCTGGATTTATTGGATTTACTGGATTTGATAAAAATACTATTTAACGTAAATAGAAGTTGCAGCCCGATACGCCACCAATAAATTTTCATCGTCCGACACAAATATCGAGGCACGACACGAATCTCGATGCAATTTTTTGAATAAGAAACATTCAAATCTTGATAAAAAGATATCCAGAGCTCCGATTTCAGCAAACTTATAGTCAAACTGACCGGCTCAATGAGACGAACCTAAATATATAAAAACTAGTCCAATCCACGTCAAATCAAGCTAAAATCAAGTCATTAATCTACTTTTAGAAGATTTTTAGACATATTTAGAAGGTCAAACAGCTCGGATCGAGCGTCTCGATAAGACGAATCCAAAGAGCCCAAGATCCCTCAATTTTGACATCATTAAGGCCATCAAATGCTTCTTAAATGCCGTCAGATTAAAAGAAGCCTTCTAGACCGTCTGATCGAAATGACTGTATTAATTGCACCCAAAACACTATAAATAGACCCCAACCCTCACATGAGAGGGGGAAGCCTATAAAGAGCCCGAGACCTTAAGGAGAAGCTGCAACTTAGCATTATCGCCGACTTCGGTCGACCACCGCCGACCGCCGCCGACCACCGCCGACCGCCGCCGACCACCGCCGACCGCCGCCGACCACCGCCGACCGCCGTCGACCTCCGCCGACAACCGCCGACCTCCGTCGACCGCCGCCGACTTCCGTCGACCTCCGTCGCCGTAGACCGCCGTCGCCGTCAACCTCTGTCACTGTCGACCTCCATCACCGCCGACTTCCGTCGACTACCGCCAACTTTTGTCAACCTTCGTCACCATTGACCTCCGTCGATCTTTGTGAACCTCCGCCAATCATCATCAATCACCACCAACCAGACACCGTCAGTCGACATTGTAGTATGAAACATATAATTATTTTCTCCTGTATGTGAGATAGAGGATTTCTGTAAACGTCAATCAATAGTGAATTTTTGCAACTGGGCTAGGCCCAGTGGTTTTCCCCTTTACGGGTATTCCACGTAAAAACTTATAGATTTATTGCTTGTTTCCTTTTCATCTGTGTAAGTGCGGAATTTTCGTACAACGCTAAGACCATAATCCGCTACTCTACCGCCGCGAATTTTCTAGCACGCATCCGTTTGGCGCCGCCTGTGGGAAGCTCTCAATCCCAACACTGAAGTACTTGCTCAATTTTCTACATGACAAACAGACAAAATATTCGGGACAACGGAGCACATCACTCCAACACCTATCGTTCCAGGGAGTAGTTACAAAGTCAAGGGCGACATGTTACTTCATCTTCTCGTCCTGGAGCACGTTATCCTACCAACGAAAGGGTTTCAGGTCCTTCTATAGAAGAGCGCATGCGAAGAATGGAGGAGTCTCAACTGCAGATCATACAACTCCTACGTGGAACTGAACAACCATCGATGAACGAAACTCATTTACCATTAAATCTGCGACATACGAGAGACATGCCCGGAGAAACTCGTACTGACCCTCCTCCCCAAAAAGGAACACTTCCCGTGTCAGGCCATGATGCTGAACTCCTAGTCACTGCAAGTTCCACTCATCCATCTCAGGCAGCTCACCTGACATCGCCACATCTTGCTACCATTCCAAATGATGTCATCCGTAACGAACTACGTCGCTTCATCCAGGAAGAGTTTCCTCTAGAAAAAAAGGATCGCTTCCACACTCACCATAACATCAATGAATTTTCTCCCTTGGCGAATATGGTCCTCCAACACCCCATCCCAACTGGCTTCAAGCTGTCGAACATTGATGCATATGAAAGGATAACTGATCCATATGAACATATTGATCATTATCGAACCATCATGCACATTCAACATGCGTCTAATGCACTTTTGTGTCAAGTGTTCCCTGTCACTCTTAAAGGACAAGCTCGAACCTGGTTTTACTCTCTGTCGGGGGCACGATAAACACCTTTAACGAGCTGGTCAGACTTTTTGTGGAGCAGTTCATAGCAAATCGACGAATCATCAAGGATTCATCCAATCTGTCAGGAATTCGTCAGAGTGAAGGAGGGTCTCTCAAGGACTACTTCCGCAAGTTTTCTGCTGAAGCTCGTCAAATTCCAGGAGTGGATCCAAAGTTACTAAGGGGGGTCTTCCTTGGGGGGCTCCGCCCAGGACTCTTCTACTCATCACTGATGCGGGAAACAGTTCGTTCTTATGATAACCTTGTCCACCGTATTGAGGCCCAAATTACTGCAGATGAAGCCATCGGCGCACATAAGAAGCAATTTGAGAAATTTGGGGGAAAGCGCAAGGGTAACTCTAGAGACAATAATCAATCTTTGCAACGAAGAAAGTTCGAACAACCGAAGAATCGTGACCTCCTTATTCAACCTGCAGGCCAACAAACTGAATATCGACCCAAGAAAGAATATACACCCCTCAACACGTCGCATGCTAACATATTGATGGTCATTAAAGATGAGAAAAATATTAAGTGGTCTCACCTTCTAAAACCGAACTCGAGGAATCAAGAGCAATACTGTCATTTTTATAGAATCCGTGACCACACCACTGAAGCATGTAAGCATCTCAGGGAAGAGATTGAAAGGTTGATTTAACAAGGATATCTTAGTCGATTTATATAAAACATGTTAGCTGATATTGATAATGCTCCTACTGGAGGGCGACAAACACAAAGGCAACAACATAGGGGTCACCCAGTCGTGGGCGAAATTCGGACAATTGTGGAGGCCCTTTATTAACTAATCAAGTTCTTATTACTACACCTAGTGAACCAACACAAAAGAAATTGCGCTTTGAACCTATCACCTTTGATGATTCTGATTTAGGAGTTCGAGTACCCCACCAAGACCCTCTTGTCATTAGCGCAGGAATTGGTGAACCCTGTTACAACGTAAAAAGGATCCTGATCGACAATGAGAGCTCTGTTGATGTTTTGTTCTACTCCACTTTCCTTAGTTTGAGGCTGACAAGAGAACAACTTTAAACTGCATCTGAGCCATTATATGGCTTTGATAATCGACCAGTAAGGGTAGAAGGAACAATAAATCTTCCTGTTTTCTTGGGAGATTTTCCTCGACAAGTAACCCGCTCAGTCCAGTTGATCGTTGTCAAGTCAGAATCAACATACACTGCCATCTTTGGGAGACCCCTGCAATCCATATTTGGAATCGTGACTTTTGTTATACACTTAAAGCTCAAGTTTCCAACCCTAGCAAGGATCAGCATCGTCCGAGGGGATCGACAGATAGCACAATCATGCTACCTCAGGCAAGCTCAGCCACACCCGTCAATGACACTTAGCATCAAAAACTTTGATCTCCGAGATGAAGATGTATCTCAACGAGCTTCTTCCATGGAAGATTTGGTTCACGTCCCGCTCTCCAATGAATACCCATCGAGAACAGTGCAGCTTGGTTCCTTACTCTCCGAGGAGCAAATGTCAGAATATGTAGATCTCTTCCAAAGGAACCAAGATATTTTTACATGGACTCCGACCGATATGCCTGGAGTCGACCCTGAAATAATCACACACTCTCTAAAGAAAGATCCAACCTTCAAATCGGTCATCCAGAAGAAGCGCAATTTTGCCTCAGATCGTTTACAAGCAATTGAACAAGAAGTCAACAAGCTTCTCGAAGCAAAATTTATACGGGAAGTGCATCACCCTACATTGGTTGGCCAATATCGTCATGGTGAAAAAGGTTAATGGGTCATGGAGAATGTGTATCGATTATACAGACCTCAATAAAGCTTGTCCGAATGATAGCTTTCCTCTCCCTTGCATTGATTAACTCGTCGATGTCACGTCTGGGCATCAGATGCTCAGCTTTATGGATGCATACTCGCGGTACAATCAAATAAAGATGAACCCAATTGACGAGGAAGCCACATCTTTTCAAACAGATAAGGGTTTATACTGTTATTAAGTTATGTCATTCGGATTAAAAAATGTCGGTGCTACTTATCAACGTCTCATGAACAAGGTCTTCAGAAACCTTCTCGGGCATACAATGGAGGTTTACGTTAATGACATGTTAGTAAAAAGTTTGGAAGCATTCCAACACATTTCTCATCTGGAGGATTGTTTCCAACTCCTTCATCGATATAATTTATGACTTAACTCAGTTAAATGTGCTTTTGGAGTCACATCAGGGAAGTTTTTGGGATTCATGGTTACTCATCGTGGAATTGAAGCAAACCCAGAAAAAATCAAGGCGCTGAGAGAGATGGTGCCTTCAAGAAACATCAAGGAAGTGCAACGCTTGAATAGTCGTATAGCCGCCCTATCCCGGTTCTTAGCTCGTTCCGGGGATAAGTATCTTCTGTTCTTCAAGATACTTAGGGGCGCTCGAAAAACTGATTTTCAATGGACAGATGACTGTCAGATCACTTTTGAACAACTTAAGGCATACCTTGCTTCACCGCCCCTTCTCTCAAAGCCCGTCCAAGGGGAGGTGTTATATATCTACTTGACTATTTCACCTCATGCAATAAGCTCTGTCCTTGTCAGAATGGAAAACACAGTCGAGAAACCAGTATACTACGTCAGCAAGATTCTCTATGATACAGAAAGTCGTTATCCAATGGTGGATAAGATTGCATTAGCCCTGATATTCTCAGTAAGGAGACTTCGCCCGTACTTCTAAGGTCATACTATCGATGTCCACACACAACTCCCTTTGAAGGCTATTCTACAAAAACCAGAATCATCGGGTAGATTAGTTAAGTGGTTGGTAGAATTGAGAGAATTTGATATTAATTATCTACCACGATCAAGCATCAAATCACAGGTTTTAGCTGATTTTGTTGTAGAATGTACAATGCGTATCTTTGAAGAACCGCCTTTTTCTCCTTCATGGTCACCCCAGTGGACGCTATATGTAGACGGAGCATCCAGAAACTCACGAGCTGGTGCAGGAATACTACTCATCTCCCCGAATCAAGATATCTTGGAATACGGACTTCGCTTTAAATTTCCAGCCACTAATAACGTTGCTGAATATGAAACACTTTTCGCCAGATTAAAAGTAGTCATAGACTGTGTAGTACAAAACATGATTATCTACACTGATTCTCAGTAAAAACATGTCAGCTCATTCACATACTTCGAGAGCATAACACCCGAGCTGATGCCCTCTCCAAGCTCGCAACTTCAACAACTGGAGATCTCTATAAAAGCAGGTGTATTGAGGAGATATATTTTCCCAGTATCCAAGACCCGTGGGTGATACTGTCTATAGATGATCCAGGGGAGCCGTCTTGGATGGATCCCATCATCTCATTCCTTCGAGACGGAACATTGCCAGATGATGCTACTACATCAATTCGTCTCCGACGCATGACTGCCAACTTCATCCTTATTGGGGATGAGCTGTATAAGAAGACATTTGAAATCCATACCTCAAGTGTCCTCCTCCATCTGAAGCTGATTATGCATTAAGAGAGGTTCATTCCGGGATATGTGGGGAGCACCTTGGAGGCAGGGCTTTTGCTCTGAAAATAATGACGCAAGACTTCTATTAGCCCATGATCAAACAAGATGCATTAGAGTTTGTGCAAAAATGCAAGAATTGCCAACTACACTCCAATCATACACATGCACCGCCAGTAGAACTCACATCTTTTCTGAGTCATTGGCCTTTCGCCTAGTGGGGTGTAGATATCATAGGGTCATTTCCGATAACTACTGGACAACGAAAATTTATCATCCTAGCTGTCGATTACTTCACCAAATGGGTAGAAGCAGAGCCTCTTGCCAAGATCACTGAGGCAAATGCCAAATAGTTTGTCTGGAAAAACATCATCTGTCGCTTTGGGCTTCCTGCTAAGATTATCACAGATAATGAGACTCAATTCACTGGAAGGGTTTTCACATCATTCTGCAAGAATCTTCACATTCAGTTGGTGCACACTGCTGTGGCGCATCCCCAAAGGTGACAAATCAGACATTGCTCAAGGGATTGAAAACTCGACTTGAGAAGGTTGGGGGCAATGGATAAAAGAGCTACATAACGTCCTCTGGGCCTATCGCACCACCGCACGAACTCCTACCGGTGAAACTCCATATAACTTGTGTTTTGGTACCGAGGCTGTCATCCCCGTTAATATCGGAGTTCCAAACCCACGAGTCAAGACTTTCTACTCGGATAGCAATGAAGAAAAGCTCCGACAACAGTTAGATCTTCTCCCGAAAATGCGCGATGTGGCCCACCTCAGAGCTGCTTCGTACCGCCGAAGAGTTGCTCGCCACTTCAACCGAAGAGTCAAGCCTCGACCTATCTCCATCGGTGATCTGGTCTTGCGTAGTATAGAAGCTGCTGGTCATGGTCCCCAACGCAACAAATTATCTCCTTTCTGGGAAGGACCATATATTGTGGCTGCCGTGATCAAGCCTGGAACCTTCAAACTCAAAGATTCAGATGGGAAAATCTTACTCCGGACTTGGAATGCTGAAAATCTTCGCATATACTACCAGTAACACACCATTCATATAATCTGTCTGTTAGTGTCATCTTGCATACAATGTCAATATATCTCAGACTTATTAATTATTTATTTGTTTTATTTTACAAAAAAAAAAATCTTTAAAAAGTGTAACGGTTCATTCATGAGTCATTTTATGCTCTCGACCGGAGAAATGCACAACTCCGGTTGTATCTTAGTCAAAGCATGATCGATCCCAAGGGGATTTTAAATATGAATTCATATTCTTTGAGTAGTCTAGCTTTGACATGCATCTCATATATAATACAAATATAATGTTATATTCTAAAACTATATTATTATATATACTATAAAATAAATAAATAATTTAAAATATGTATAGTTGTATCTTGAAAAAAACATGAAACTATTTTAGCTCGTATCTTTTTTGGAGTTTGGAGAAACAGTGGTTTAATTAATTCATAACACAACTCCCCTATGACATGCATTCTAATTTTTAAGTGCCTATTAATAGTTTCATTGAATACGACTGTTATGCCTCAATATATGTAGTGACATAACAACTTGTTTTTTAATGCGCACATGAGATGTATGTATAATTAATCTTCCTGTGCGCAACAAATTGCATAATCTAAAAATATGCTCTCCTCATTCTCACTATATTAATACAATCAAGATTAGATCTTATGTAGAGTCTACTGAGATATGTTTGACCTTCTATATTCTCTTCGGGATCAAGTTTATGTCTTTCAATACCTGCTTCATGAAATAATGTAAATACAGTGGTCATTGTAACAACAATGGCTGCATGGATTGTTGAACGATTTTGACATATTTGCGTATCATCACAGAGGTTCTCTGAAACAGACTGCTAATCTTTATCTTCATGTACTTTTTCATTAATTTGTAGAGCACATATGAGCGAAAACTTCAATTATGTCACATTATTAAAATATTATCTAATTGAAAAAAATCGAAACATATTAATTAGGTCACATGTAATCAAGAGCCGAGATCAAATTATTTAATTCTTGTAAACATCATGTTCCCTTAATCTGACTTTTTATTTGCTTGTCTTTTATATAAATTCAAATTCTAAATTGTGTCTAATTGTTAAGAAAATAAGAGTTGCTGCAATTTTAATATTGAAGAATAAAATTGGGTTTTCCTTATCAAAGAATGTGATCCCTTGATTGAGAAAACGAGAAATTAATTATATGTTCAGCATTTACTTTTTTACTATCTGTTTATTGTATATTTTATGTGTTTAAAATTTGCATTGTTGCAGTGAAAGAAAAGTTGAGATTAGATGGTTCTTTATTATTTCACATCAATTTTTTGCTCAAGTTTTTCTCACTTTTGGTTTGCTTCCAAATAAAATTTATAGTTTTTACCGTGCGTCGTTCTTGGACTTGTTGATAGATTTACTTTTCCATCTCTTTTGATGCAAGAGAAAAAATAAAATTATTTGATGCATTGAACTTTTTCAAGCGAGTCACAATCAATGAGAATATGCAGCGGAGGAAATAACAATGGCTGTGTTAAGCCTTTGTTAGTTGATTGATAGTTTATTAAATTTGTAGTTTATATCTGGCAGTAAAATTATTCTTTTTTAGATACAGTTCAGTCTTTTTTCACTTATTGATATTCTATATTTTACTATTTTACATCTATGACCTGATACATTTTTTCATAGTTACATTTTCAGGAAGCATCATTTAATATAAATCTTCCAAGAAGAAACATGATCGTGCAATTCACATGCAATTCTTGTGGTGAAAGAACACAGCGCAGGATCAATAGAGCTGCCTATGAACGTGGAACTGTGTTTATTCAGGTACACTATGAGTTTTTGTGATTAGGGTGCTCCCTTCACTTATGGAAACATGTTTTGGCGTTGGATTGAACACAGGACTTTATCAAATTAATTTCATTTGGTAAATTGCATTTTATAGAAAATTATTGGCATTCATTTTATGGGCATATGATGTGCTAAATTAACAGTTTATCTGCCATAACCACAGAGCATAGCTTCAATTGATTTTTAACATTTATATTTGGTCTTGAAATGCAATTTGCATGGTCAGAATTTGTCTACTTGCATTGTTGCCCCATTGCTCCTCTATAAATGTTTTTGATGGTCCAGAGCATCCTGTGCCCATCTGACACTAGTTTGACATATCAAACATAAATTTTTAATTAAAAAAGCAACCTTCAGTACTTCTTATATCATATTAAAAAATAATCATATAATACATACTGCAATATAGAGACTTAAGAATTGAGGAAGAGTTGGATGCTTAAGCGTAGAAAAGAAGATTGTATGAAGATGAGAGCTTGAACGGTATATTTTTCCATATTTTTGGTTGCTGAAACAATGGATAATTTATACCAGGGGAGAGCTCATAAGAGCAGAGACGGATACCATCGGAAAGGCTTTGATTACACTGCAGGTTTTAATATTAATAGAAAGAATTTACTGCAGGTCATAGCGGCTGTGTGAGCAGAGTTTGCTATAATGAGATGTGTTTCTGGAGGAAGTGGCAAAGAGCTATGCCAGTATTATTTGGTTTACTGATTAGTGCTAGGGCCATTATCTTGTTTTGCAAGTGAGTGGAATGCGCCATGGATAGTGCTTTGGTGAGGATGCATGCTGCAATATAATGTATGGCAATGTCACTGGACTTTTAAACATTTCCAAAACATACTACTTCTCCCAATCTTCTACATTTGACACTTCTAAAACAAATCCTGCTATGACGAGGAGCTTGAAGCATACACAGTGGGCAGCACGACCATCTTCAACAGTAAAATTCTTTAGAAATAAACAAGTCATAGGACTTCGAGGTAGCTTGCCTAGTGCAACATAAACCACCACTTTATCTCTTTAGACATTTGCACTTCGTGCAATATAAGCCCTAACTTGTCTTAGAATTCCGAGGTTGACATCCGATATGACATAAATTCTCTTATCTTCCAGGCTATTCACATGATCGGTATCAAGTGTGTTTAGTTCAAGAATGAAATGTTGGTTTGGTGGTGAGTATGAAACGGAGATGTTGTCATGATAGAGTGAGTGGTGGCTTAACCACAAAATGCAGGTGGCTATGGTGGCGTGGGCTCGATATTCTACTTCCATTAGAGGATCGAACAACAATTTTTTGTTTCTTGATACACTAGGAGACAGAAGTTTTTCCTAGAATAGCCTATGGTATATTTCTTATCATTTGGGTAGATGGCCCAACCTAATTCTTAGTAGGCATGTAGTGAGTTGAAGTCACTATGAATTGGTAGTTCATCATGTGTTGTTCCGTTAATGTGGCAAAGGTGTTGTTTAAGTGGTTAGAAATGTAGGCTAAATGGATGATGCATATATTCAAAGATTTTATTGGATCGAATAGGAAGTGTCAGGTTTTGTGATAATTAGATATTGTAGGGAGATAACTAGATGTCTATATAGCTTGTGTTGGGAGTATTGTGTGGATGGGTTTGCTTGTGGATGATGATTTTTTGGGAGGGAATTAGGAGTAGCTTTGTAACCAGTCACACTTTGCTCGTTGAAGGATTTCATGCACTTATATATTTTAGATGAGGTTTCTCATAGACGCAAGCTCCAATGATTAATTATCTCTCGTGATAACAGAGAACACTTTCAATTAAGGGTAGTTATTAAGGCATTGATTACTCAAAATATAGTAGCAGCAATTTAATGTTTTGCATTGTGAAATTTGATTGAATTTTAAACTATATAAATTTATCACTAAAAGCAATTTGAAATGATGAATAACTTGATCAAGATCTCATAATTTCGTCATCCCAATTTATCATAGACCCTAGTTTATTTAGTTAAACGAGGTGTCGATCCAACCTGATCAAATAATCTTTATCAGCAGTCATGTGTTGCTTTGTCAAAGGCAGCCTTTTAGATTTGGGGCAAATGTTTGAGGAGATTAATTTAAGTTAACTTTAGCTTAAAATGTCTAATTAAATATACCAAATGATTCACTTCTCAAAAAGGAGAGTTATTGAGGAACATACGAGCTACAACTATGATCGTAATTTAATGACAAACTATCCGGCTAGAGGTATTAGTTTGTAACCTATTTTTTGCGGAGACAGCTGGCCAAACTATGTAGATAGAGAACACGAGCCATGTATTTACTGGCACAAGTTGAGTGAATTTAGTAATATACATGATGTCTATGTGAGATTAGATCAATCATAAACTCAGTTGCCCTCAACAAACATATGCAAAGAGTGGATGAATTTTATTCTTTTAGTGATTTTAATTCGATATTTTATAATTTTTATGAATTTTAAATTTTTATCGATTTTATCAAAATGTTATATATTTTGGATGAATTTTTATTTTTTAGTGTTTTTAATTTGTTATTTTATAATTTCTATGAATTTTAAAATTTTATCAATTTTTGTCAAAATGTTATATATACTAAGTGTGAATGTAGTAATATGCATGATATGACATTAGTTCTATGTGAGCTTAGATCAATCATAAACTCGTTACCCTCAACAAACTTGTGCAAAGAGTTGATGAATTTTTATTTTTTAGTGATTTTAATTTGATATTTTATATTTTCTTATGAATTTTAAAATTATCAAATTTTATCAAAATTTTATATATTTTGGTAATTTATTCATTCTTGTCGAAATTTACAATCAACAAAATCATCATGAGAGAAAAATTGGACTGTTAGATTTGAACCCTATCAATTTTATGTCTTTCTTGTAAAGGATCAGATTTAAGTTTGACATATGACTGAGTATTATAATTGTCGATTATGTCCTACTTGTAGAAGACTACGCGCTGAGTATATCATTTGAGTTTTAGCAATATACTTTGAGACTTAATTTTGAAAATAAATTCTTTTGGTTGAAATTCACTATCAACACGATCATCGTTAGGTTTAAAAAATGGATATAATTGAATTTGTTCGAATAGAATTTGAAGTTTAATTTTAAAAGCCAATCTCTTCAATTGGAATCCTCTTCAACTCATCCATTATCGTGAAATTAATTTGACAACTTGATTTGAATATTGTCAACGTTGTCATTCTTACAACAAATCAAGTTCATAATATTGAACCTTTTTTTTTATTTTATAGACTTATTGACTCTATCCTATTCATAGAGGATTGGGTTTATTAGTTAATTCATTATTATTCTGAAAAATGTTATATTATTAAGAATATTGGTTTAAGATATATCCTTTTAATAAAGAACTTGATAATTTCTTGTTGATATAGAGAAAAAATATCCACAAGTTTTTTTTTATAAAATCAATATTCAATTATTACTTAGTCTTGTCAAATTTCATCCCTACAAGAAGAAGGATTAGACCGACTAAGGGTCCGTTTGAGACGGCTTATAAGTGCGGGCGGCGTTTTGAAAATGCCGCTGCACCGTTTGTTTTGCGAGTTTCAAGTACTTCTCATATAAGTCCGTTTTTAATTTGTGAAAGAAGCCGATCGCAACAACTACCCCGCGGTTCGGCTTATAGGTCGCGTATAGGCGTATTAGCTCTGCCCTCACGATTGCTATTCCAGAGCTCTGCCCTAGCGCGCTTCTTCTTCGGCTTTTCCTTCACTTCGCGATCGAATGCTCTGCCCTACCCTCTCCCTCTTCTTCGGCGATTCTTTTCGCGATCGAGAGCTCTTTTTTTTCTGTTGTTGCCATTTCTATGAGCGATGAAGATCTGCTTAATGCTCCTGGGGAGATTTCTCTGAATGCTAAGGGCACTTACACTTTCTACTGCTCTCCACATCAGGGAGCGAGGATGGTAGGGAAGGTTACTGTTAATTGATTTTTGTTGTGTCTTTTTTATGTGTGCTGTGAACAATTTCAGTATATTCTTAAGGTTTATTGTGTTTGAAGGAACAATGGATTTAACTCAAATCTTGCCGGACAGAAGTAAAAATGATAGCTTTAAATCCTGATTTAGTAAATTCAGTTAGTAAAAATGATAGCTTTAAATTCAGTTTTAATAAATTCAGAATTTATCTTTATGAGTGGGAAGGATTTTCTTAATGCATCTATAAAAACCTGCAAATCAATTATTTTCAAAACGTACAAACGAAACAACTAAACAGTTTATCCAAAACGAGGGCGAACGGTCATTTATCCAGGAATCGGTTGTTTTCAAACGCACTAAACCAAACAATCAAACGAACTTATTCGGATCGACTGTCGATCAACGAACTTATCGAATAAGCGATTAATCTGGATAAGCTGGATAAGCTTCAGCTGCCCCAAACAGACCCTAAGTGTCCGTTTGAGACAGCTTATAAGTGCGGCGGCGTTTTTAAAAACACCGCCTAGGTGTTTGTTTCGCGCGTTTTGATAGTTTTTTTTTTAAATCAAGTTTTATTGTTGAACTAAACTCAGAACGGAGGCTATTACCTGCGTCCCGCATTCGCACGGTCCGCTTTTACCCCGTTGCCCTCGCTACGGTTCTCGTTCACCCTAAGATTTCCATCGAGTGCGCCTCTCGCTTCCATCGTTGCCGCTCTGCGCCTCACCATCGCTCGCCAAGAAGCTGCTCCCCCACCGGCCAAATTACCAAGCTTTCCATCTCCGGCGACGCTCGTCATCCTGTTCTGTCGGCTAACTTCTCCTACTCCCTCTTCACCACTCCGTCCAGACTCAACAACCTCACCTCTCTTGTCTTCTTAGGTATTTGGGACCCTCTGCCCACCAAAGTCAAGCGGATGTCTTCTCTGAAATCCCTCAATCTGAGCTCCAATTACTTCAATGGAACTTTTCCTGATTTCAAATCCATGCCCCTTTTCAGTGAATTAGATTTGGGTCAACATTTTCTCAGACCTGAGTTTCCTTCCCTTGGGAATACCATTGCAACACTTGTACTTCAAAAAAACTGCATTCGTTCACAATTACTGGTGTTTCTTCCATCCTTAGATCACCTTCAGAAGCTTGATTTATCTTTCAATCAGCTCAGGGGTCGATTCAACAATCTCTGTTCTCCCTCTCAACTCTTCGATACTCAGACAGCTAACAAGTTGCAGGGTGCTCTCCCTGCAACTCTATCTTGTGGAAAAAATCTAAATTTTGTTAATATATCAAGCAATCTTTTGGTGGGAACTTTGCCACTTTGCCTTCGCTATAACTCCTCCAATTTGCTCGTCCTCAATTCATGGAACTATCTCTCAATTGCTAATCTAATATATCAACATCTGAATTCTTAATGTATGAAGAAGCAGTTGGCTGCAATGCTGCTGGATCGCCATTGAGTTTATTATTTTTTGTTGTTTTTAAGTCAGAATTATTGGGCACTGTCGGCCGCATTTTTTGCTTTGAAAGAATTTAAAATTTAGTGATTTAGTTTAATATAAAAGATATATAATTTTGAGAAGTAGCTTTGAAAGTAGTGTATTTAAATTTTGAAAAATGAGACCGCCTGAATCTCATTTGTCCAGTAATTTGTATAATCGTGTCTGATGTCACAAATGATACACCTTCTCGAAAAAGTAATGTATCTTGCGACGGTAGACCCAATCATACGAACTAAATGACTCGTGACATCCGTTTGATCTGCGAACCTTTATGTGTGACCGACAAGTTCCTCTACCTAATAGAAAGACTAGGTAGGGTTTATTTTACCTGGGTTTCAAGTTCTCTATAGAGACAAACCCCTATAGTTAATTACATCTCAGATGACTGGTGTCACTTGAGAAAACTCTCGATAGTGATCGGTGGTTCTGTCTTCAAGAATTCAAGGGTTTAGATTTTCACGGTCACGTGGAAAAACAAGTGGGAGTGGCTCAAATGGGAGCAGTTATTTCCAGAAGTCCAAAGAAAGGAAAGGTAGGGGATGTCACAGATCTAAGGCAAACCCCGGTGACTTCCCAACTATCCATGGTGTGGCTGCGTTTTGGAGACGATATTAATTTAGTGTTTGATCCTCGCTAATTTTATTATTTGGGACTTACATTTGCATAATACCCGATTATGCAAATAGCCCGCAGAGATATGAGGGTTTACGTCGTACCGTACGACGACCTCGGAACCTAAAGCGTGTTAGGACTTACGCTGCGCAACACGGTTGCACAGAAGCCTAAAGAGGAGAGTGAGGATTTATGCCGCGCGGGGCGAACTAACTCGAAGTTCTGTATGTTTGTTATTTAAACTAGGAAGAGTTTTGCTGAAGAAGATCCTCTTGTTGCTCAATCCAAGCTCCTCGTTGTCGTCGCCACGAGTCGACTCCAAGCTTCTTCTGAAGTAGCTGATCTCAGGTCTAAAGTTCGGATGGTTTTGTCAAGTGTGTTTCAATGTTTCAGGTTGTGTTGTTGTTTTCAGTTTTGCATGCAGGGTAAAGTAATTTACTGGTAAATAAAATTATTGGGAAGTAAAGTGCAGTAAAGTAGACAAATGAAATTGCAGTACTTAAAATGTAAATGTGTATCTGGGCATCCGCTAACGATGCATGACTAGTATTGCAAGCTTCGAATGATTTGCAGTGGATTTAAATAAACTTGTCGGAAAAGTAAACAGAGCGAGAAAACCGGACACGAAAGTCGGAAAATAAAGAAAACGAGTCGTAGAAATCGCAAACAAAACTCGTAGTCACATATGGAAGATCGAGAGCGAGTATAAGACACTGGAAAAGGTGGGGGGCTCAGAGCTGGATCATGTGCTATCCGACCTTGGATAAGAGTTACCGACCCGACGATCTATGGAGGGCAGTCCTTAACCTCAATCCAAGTGACTAGCCATGGACCTTTATAAGTTTTATTAGAAAAAGTCTTTGATTTTCATGCAAAAGTTGTTGTTTAGGTTTTTTCTTTTTTATACAGAGTTCTTTTTAACAAGCAAAATAGATTTTTTTTTGTTTTATTTTGTAAATATTTTGTAAAGTAGTATAGTCCACAGGCTAGTCACTCTAATCGTGCTAGGACTACTTACGACCTAAAATCGTTGGGGGAAACAATCTAACCAAGAGTCGGCGAATAGTATCATCGGTCCTTTCCTCTCCCCTTATGGAGGGTCCTCGAGGTAGGAGATACTATTCTAATTATCTCTCGTATCCCTCGTATAACACACATAAGCATTATTATCATCGCCCTCGCCAACTAGACCTCGGACTCACAGCGGTCCGATGATCCATATGTGACAAAACAAATGTCCCCAATTGCCAGGAGGATCTGAGTGTAATGTTCAAACTCAAATCCCGATGCATTGGGTTTCAATATTGGTTAAGTCATGTTGGGGAATTCCACAGTTGATTTAATTAGGGAAGGGTGAACCAAGCCTTAGTGCGTCCCCGTGTCTAGTGTCTTAGTCAGCTTGTGAATTAGGGTCAGGTGCCTAGTTTCATTATGCATTCGAAGGTTAGGTGGGTGTGCTCTCACCTAGGTGTGCTCCTAAGGTCTAGGATGTCTACGATGTGAATTAGGTGGGTGACTCTCACCTAGGGTGTGCTCCTAAGGTCTAGGAAGCCTATGTTGTGAATTAGGCAAAAGATGTTTCACCTAAGGTTTAGGAAGTCTGCATTTAAGGTTAGGTGGGTGACTCACCTAAGGGTGTGCTCCTAGGTGCCTAGGAGCGTATCGTCGTGAATTAGGTAAAAGATGTTTCACCTAAGGTGTGCACCTAAGGTTTAGGAGGCATACACAGAAGACTAGGTGATGAATTCTCGCTTAGAATGTGCACCTAAATCTATAGAGCCTACACTTTAACTTGTGCTTGAAGTGACTAAGAGTGTTTTACCCTTCCTCAAGTCAAATCAGAAATTCTTCTTTTTGTGACTCAACCGTTTAACAAAAGCAAGAAAAACAAATGAAAGGAGAAGGCCGACCCACTTTCAAAACTAACAAAGCCAAAGAGAGGAAACAACATGTGAGTCGACCGGGAAAGCGTTTAAAATTTTCCAAAATTGTAACTAAACCGACCCCAAGAAGATTGTTTAAATCTATTCCAAGACAGTGTTTTGATCGACCCAAGAGTTCTCCAATTCATCATAAAAAAAAGAAAGCATAAAAAGCCACCGAATAGAATCGAAAAATAAAGCCCAAGAGCCATGAAGTGGTGCCAAAAAATGTAGCCCTCAAGTCACTAAAACAGGCCCAAGAGTGCGGCCCACAACAACACTTCCAAAAATGGACAATCAACCAAGAAATCAGCCCAAAATCTCTTCCAAAACAACGAATACAAAGATACCAAATCAGCCCAAAATCGTGCCCAAGTTGTTCAAAAAATCAGCCGCAAAATTATACTTAAAACAGTCATAAATCAGTCCCAAAATCGCCCTAAATCATCACTTAAATAGCTCAAAATCGACACCCGTAATGACTCTAAAACATAGGCAACCTTCCCAAAAATTGGATTCCCCATTCAGATGAAGTCAAATGAAACTCCCAACTCGCATAAAACCAACTTGCACAATTTCAGATTTTTTTTTTTTTTATAAAACCAAACCCAAAGCATTTCCAATTAAAGTTGTAACGCGAAACCAACTCGTGATAGTAAAGCATGACACCATAGGCACCCATTCTAACAAAATACATGAGTATAGCAGTTAAAATAAATTGGGAACATTTACATACACATCACATACTCCTTATGAATTCACATACATATAATTTAATAACCTCAATGTGACATGGAAGATTTGAGTTGTATATGTGTAAAAAGTAAAGTATGGGTTCATTCATAGGAATTAGGTGGTATGCATGTAAATGTCACCATAAAAAAAAATAGCAACTTGACTGTCATAGCCTTTAATCGTTCCAAGTGAAGTTAGAAAAGAACAAATCACACCCTTTTAATTCCAACCTCAAAGGTGTTGATTTGTTAAACAAATCCTATAAGTTTGGTTTGCATGTGCAAATGATACAACAACTTTCTCAAGGCATATCCAGCTCGATCTAACTTTTTGGGATTAAACATAAATAGAATGGCAGAGGTTATGGAATGCACAATTAGAAGAGTAGCATACCAAATTACTTAGAAGTTAATCTTCATATTTAATCCAAAAAAAAAAAAAAAAATCAGATCTAGAGTTAATCGCCAACTCACAGCACAAATACCTGCAAGGAGGAGCACCAGTCGCCGGAGAGCTTCGGGCCGAAGAGGGAGAGGCAGAGTCGAGCAGGAAAGGCGAAACTGAGCAGGAGATGCGAGTGGGAGAGTGGGCTGGGGCGAGCGAAGATTTTGGCGCAGGAGACGGGATCAGCCTTCGGTTCGGCGTCGCGAGAGGCGAGCCGAGCGGGGATTTCGTTCGGTGCAGAGGGAGGCGTCGAGCAAGCGAGGCTTCCGGTGCGGAGCTTCGATGGAGGCGATCGGGAGAGGGGAAGCAGACGAGCGAGGGAGGCTCGCAGAGGGGCCGAATGGGGAGCTTCAGTCGAGCGAGGAAGGGGCGAGTGGCTTCCGTGCGGTGCAGAGGAGAGGTGTGCGTGAGCAGGTTTTGGTGCAGAGGGGGCGGTGAATAGGCGAGACGAAGGTTTCTGTCGGGAGGCTGCTTCGTCGCGCGCGAGGAGGAGCAGGCGAGCGGGATCGAGGGCTAGCAGGCGAGCGAGGTTGGGGCGAGCGGTAGTCTCTGTCGAGGAGCAGAGGCGAGAGGAAGATAAGGCGAGCAGGTGGGCTCGGTGCGGAGGAAGGAGTCGAGTCGGTCTTCCAGGCGAGCGTGAAAGGGCGAGCGAGAGAGGATGAATGGGGAATGTTCAGTGCAGAGAGAAGCGATTTTTTTTTTTGGTGTCGGAGGGGTGAAGAGCCGAATTCTATATCCGCCCTTTCAAAAATATCCGTTACAGGAGGGCATTAGGCGGGCTATTGAATTATTTCCATGCAGGAAGAGTTTTATTAGGTAAATATTAACTGTTAATTAAATTTAATTGAGAGGGAATCAAGTGACTGATTTGAATTTTAAAATTTGAAATTTGAAATGGCTCAGGCTAGTGTTCAGCCTATGTCGGGCTCTAATTGAACCCGGGCTGAGTCCGAACCCGTGCCCCGCTAATTAAAAAAAATGTGCATCAATTTTCGTGTCGTTCGCGCGTGCGTGGAACCATAGCAATATGGGTGTCCTTCCTAGCTAAAATCGACGTCCCGGACGCGTCCGTGTGGTCCGTTTGGTCATCCGGGGTCGCCTGGACAAGCTCGCCGGTGGTCGGGTCAAAGAGTGTCGAATTGTAGTGTGTCGAGTGCTCGAGTCATGAAGGGTTCACCTAAGGCCGTCTGCCCCTATGGGAACTCATTTTCGAGCCCTCTACATGTTAGTCCTTAACCCTTGCAACAAAGAGTCGAGTGCTTGGGACTACTCATGCGAGGTCTTACAAAAATGGGTCTAGAAGTGGTTTGAAGCTCTATGTGAGGTGGGCTCCGCTACTAGCCCGCTAGGATGGTCAATAAGGAATTCCTAAAGCTAGATCCTAGTGTCTAGGAGGAATAGCCTAAGACCTCACTAAAATGAGGTCAACAGGCACCAATATAAATGGTTGAGAATATTTGAGCAGTTTGCTATATTGCTCTCCATTTCTTTATGCATTTTTCTATATATTTGATCGTAACCACTGCTTCATTGGGCCAATGGTTGAGAACAGTTGAGCAAAAGCAATGCTTGATCAAGTAAACTTGCAGTTATTTTTCAAGTAATTTTCATGTCTTGACTTGTTTAGTAGCTTAACTGAATTGTATTTCAGTTAGCTGTGTAAATAAGTATGAATTGAGTGTTATGTATGACAATAAGGCTTGCAGATGGATATACTGCAAGTGAACTTTCTAAAGTCTGCTATTTTAAGTATACCATCATCATTTATGAGAAGGTTTGCTCCCTTGGTGTCTCAATGCTAAACCCCATTACTGTGGCAATGATTTAGGCCACTTAATACCTATTGCATAAAGTACTTTAATCCCTGTACAACAAGATAATCACATATATATGGACGTGTGGTGCATATTGCGGGCAACTGCTGCCTGGATATCTGGCTCATCTTCTATGGTGGTATGAATGATGCTCTTTAGGTTGTATGGGGTAGCTGGATGTCCGGGCAACTGCAGTTGAATTTCTGTGAAAGTTGGAACAATTTTATAATTTGGAGTTGAATTTCTTATTTTTCGTGCAGTGATCATTTTAAAAAAAAAGTTTAATTGAAAGATATATTGTGAATCTATAAAATTTGATTGTGGACCTTGCTGCAATTCAAGTTTGGGTTCCCTTTTTTATTTTTCTAAACAAAAGATCAGAAATTTTTATAGTGAGCCCTTCCTATTATTTTCCTTTGAATAGCTTACAGTGGCTATTACTTCGCTCATGCTGCCTTCATTCCTCCAATTTTAGCTATAAAGATAAGCGAGAATTTTTATTTTATGCAAACAGCTGCGAATCAGCTGTTCTCAAACCACATAAACTAAACAGCTTATCCGCTTATTCAGTTCAGGGGCATAGTGGTCATTTATCCACAAACAGCTGCAAATCAACTGTTTTCCAAATGTTCAAACCAAATAGACAGACAACTTATCCAAATTAGTTGTCTATCGACAGCTTATTCTGATAAGCTGCTTATCTGGATAAGCTAAGCTACAGCTTCTCATTTACAGAATGTAATTGCTACTTATAGAAGCACTACTGGAAGCTCACTGTCTGTTTAGTTACAGAATGTGGGAATAACAGTAGGCGTAAAAATGACTAGATCGCCTTGTTTATTAAAACCTGTTTTAAAATTTTGATATATTTATGTAGTATACGAAGTGTTTGCAAATGAATTTTTTTAAAAAAATTTATATTTTAAATATACAAACTAATAAATTTAAATTAGTTTTTTTTTATTTTTATATTTTTAATATATATTTTCTAGCTTTATTATATGTAGATTATATAGTGAATTATTGATTCAATGCAATAATTTACTATATAGGTTGAGAGTGATTATTATATCTAGATTATATAGATAAAATATTTACGAACTCGATTATATCTTAATTTTAATAAAATATATATATATCTCCTAAAAATTTTATATTTTAAATAGATTGTTCAAATTAATATAACATTTACGAGACTTTTAAAAATATGAAACTAAATAATATATCTACATATTTTAAAAGTACTCTTTCAAATTGTTTAGGTATTTATATATATTAAAAGCATTAACAATTTTTATATTAAATCATAAGTCTACACAAGATTTGAAACGAAAACACATGAAGAGAGCGATTGCGAAATCTCAAAATAATCATATGAGCTCTACAAAGAAACATATATTCCTCTCAAGACGCGTAGTAGCAACGATAGAGTGAAAAAAAGCCGAAGGATTATTCCAACAATAACCAACAATATAATAATGTTCACTTTAGTTTTCGAAGCTCGTAACTCCGTGTCACTTCGTCTTCCGTTGTCTTTGCTGATTGACAAGAGAAGCCAAACCAACTGAGAAATATCGGCTTATTGTTTCAGACGAATGCTTGGAATCGTTCCATGGCTCCCGCATTGACTCATTCACGTGATAGTATGTAGAGTGTGATGCCCAATACTTCACTGTCTGTCTGTCCTGAAGACCCATGAAGTCCATGAGATGTTGTTAGGTCTACTAGCGGATCTCCGAAAACATCATGTGACATGCGGAAGATGTTACGAAATCTCGTTGGGTGTCCTGAAATCATTTCACCCATCCATTTTTCTCCAATATGAGATGAAGTGTAACAAGGTTCACGATCGACGTACGTATTATAATATTGCGAAGATTATATTTATTGTCGCATTTCTCCTACGGCGTCGGACTTCCTCCGGATTCATGACGGTATAAACTGCACCTTTAGATTAAACAAGTTACTTTCTATAGAAATCAATAACTAAAAGAAGCAAATGAATAAACTATACTTAGAAAGGAAATTACTCAAGCATTCCACAATTCAAATAGAAATTGTCCAAACAACAACATCGCTAACAAGATTTCAATGATAGATGAAATAAAATCATCGAGTCCATATCAAATCACAAGGTGCGACGGTTATAATAATAACGTATGTATTCGACTCGTAGCTCTCTGTCAACCTGCAGTGAAGAAGTCTCGGTGGAGAGAGTCCCGAAGGAGGTCGATAGCAAAGAAGAAAAGATCACGATCCCCTACAATGTTTGGGTCTTCCTGTAGAAGACTAACAACCTGTTGGACGTCGGTTTTTTGAACTCTGTGTGGAGCATCATTTGTTGATTCCACAAGTAGTGAAAGCTGATCTTTCATAGTAGCAACAGTATTTTTCCTCCTCTTTTCGATCCGGGGCCGCTTCGTACGGTTTGTTGATTGCATTTCGGTTTGTTCGTACACGCGAGTTCTGTCGAATCGTTTGATAATTCTACGGCGACCTCTTCAGGGGTTGTGTCAATCATTATTTGGCTTGGTGCAGCTGAAAATTTCCCTGTAGCTATCACCCCACCAAACATTCTACTAGTTTGTCCTCCAATTCTGGTTCTATCCCAGCTGTTCTGAACTTTTTGGCCGTAGGAGAAATCTGTAACATAAAATTATATTTCATTAGGAGGGCCAAAAACTACAAATGATGTACATTGCAATTATTAAATGAATGATAGCTTACCGCATGTCTTTCAGACTCCACCATGCATCCGATGCGAGCAATTGTTCGCTTCGATGGATCCCAACCTAAGCCGATCGATCCTTGTTTTAGGTCCTTCCAAAGTTTCCATTCTTTCTTTAGCTGGTCCCATTTATTTTTAAGTCGTAGCATTGTCGTAATCCCCGCTCGTCACCTCCCTAAAATTTGTTACAATGTTTTGTCAGCTTTCCTTGCTGAAAAAAGAGTTTGGTCTATTGCCTTTTTTGACTTCCGCTATGCAGAGATCGCAGAAAATTAATTTTATGCCATCTTCCTAAAGTGCAGGAGTGGCAACTTGTTTGTTCTTATTTGTCATACTATTAATAGGAGACAAATTAGCAAAATCTTTAACTATGAAATAGTTCAACAAATATATGCATAACTGTACTAATATGATTTCAATTGCGAAATAATAAAATGAAAATGCTATAAAGGCAAAGGACCACATAAATTTACGTGGTTCGGTCAAGTTAACCTACGTCCACGGGAAATGAGTATTATATCTTCATTAGTGAAACTTTTGAACATGTACATAGCTTCTACAAATAGATTCTAAACAAATTAACCCCTTTTAACGGTGAAGACAGCATACAATGCTCGACGCACCCATAATAAGTCAAAAACAACTAGTATTTCAAATAATTTCTCTTCTACCAGCAAATATACACCATGCTCAATAAAACTGTACTTCAATTCTGCACATAACAATTCTATACTCCCAAATATGCTACATCTGACCGCCATAGCAACAAATATTCTCAAATAGTGTAGCTCGAATATTTGTTGATATACCATACATAACATCGCACCGCAAACCACAACAAACTATACCCAAAATAGTGGAGCACCGCACTACAAATATTCATATCAACAAAAACTGCACTCGTACTACAAAACTGCATCGCACTACAAAATATTCTCAAAGCTTGTACCGATAATCCCAACCTTGGTAATATGAGGCTATTGAACACATGAATCATTTGAAAACTTTCAAACCAAATCATTTCAATCCAATAGCTGAAAATAGATAAGAATTTAAGCAGCTCATGTTTGATTAACAAGCAGTAAAGAGAAAGCCAAAATACAGAGCTGCAGTTTTGCTGCAGTAAAACTGCAGCCTGCTATATACCCTTCATGTGAATCCCAATGCCCAAATACAATTCATTACAATCCCAACGCTGCATCTAAGTTATAGCCAGAATTCGAGCAGAGGTAAGCATAGAAATGCAGTTTCACTGCTATATAAATAGAATTCGGGCTACAGTGAACAGATTAGCATCCTAGAGGTTGAGAATGTAATAAGTAATAGCAATCATGATTAAACTGAATTCGGGCTGCATGAGTTGTGCACAAACAAAAACACATGATTAAACAGATAAGCATCCAAGAGGTTGAGAATAATGTAAATGTTGCCTATTTGAGAGTCTAATCAATGATTATTATGAGAAAGAAGTTATTATAATGTTTCCTGTGAAAACCACATAGCTTAGGTTTTCCATTGCATCCATGGTTCACTGTTTCTCTCTGCATATACTTTTTTGGATTAGGATCGATTAATGGAGACGAAACTTGAGGACTTTTACTGCAGACTATAGCAATATAGCAATACTACAGTCATTTGGAAAGCTTTCTATAGCAATATAGCAGACTGCACTGCACTACAAAAAATGATTAATCATTTGAGCACAAATATTCAGTTTTACTGCAGTCTAATATAATGAATCCCAATGCCCAAATATAGTTCATTTCAACCCCTATGCTGCATCTATGTTAAAGGCAGAATTCGAGCAAAGGTAAGCATAGAACTGCAATTCTACTGCTATATAAATAGAATTCGGGCTAAATTGATTAAGCTTAGAACTGTAATAAGTGATAGCAATCTGCAGAAGTTGCAAGTATGCACAAACAACAAGAAATCCATGATTAAGCTTTGCGATTTTATCAAATTAGAACTGCTAGAACAAAACCAGAAATCAAAAAATTAATCACGAGTTACCCGACTACGTAAAGAGCTCCCGGATCACGAGTTCAACTGACTCCGATATGCATGGATGATCTCACAACAAATTAGGAAGCTAAAAATTTTGAATCCATTTCAGATTTGCATCATTTGTACCATAGAACACAGCAGGCAAAAGATCGAGATAAGAACCGATAAAATCCTATAGGAGCATAAAAACTGCCATAGACCTTCCCTGTATGACCTTAGTTGAGAAAATTTCAATCACATTTCATAGAATATAGAAATAAGGTGCCATAAATCTGGATTCATGCTTCAAGCTACTCAAGATCGAAGATATAATGGAAGATTTTGCAGGAAGGAACGAGAAAGAGGGAGGGAGAGGGGGACGGAGCCTCAAAAGAGAAGGATACCAGTTAGATCGGAGGTATGCAACCTTCGATTTGATTCTCTCGTGGAGAACCGCTGCGCATCTCGCGAGAAGATCTAGGGCGGAAAAGGAGATCGGGGGCTCAGACCACGGGAGCACGGGCGAGCGAGTGTAACGAAAGGAAAAAGCTGAAAGGAATTTGGGGCCGCGGGGTTTATCCCGCGGCCCGCTTTCCCTCGGCTTCGCGGCGAAGCACCCCGAATTCGTCTCGAATCGGAACCGCCGCGGGATAAAGTGCGGTGCTTTGCCGCGCCGCAGGCCTAAACACCCTACCAAACAGCCCCTAAATGGAAGCTCAATCTTGTTGACTCTCATCCCCATTAGGAGGAGAATCAAATTGAACCGGTGAGACTTATGACCTTATCCTTTAGACAAGATGGTCCGATCGAGAGTGTGCATAATTTGATATTTTGATTTGATTTTAAAAATATGGATTTTCTAAAATTTTCTTGCACACTTTTAAATTAAGCTAATTTAAATTTATTTTACATTTTTTTTACCCGCATAATATTTCAGCTGTTCGAATTTACTCTTTTAGGTCGACATTGGAGCACATGCGGGTTAGCTTATAAATTTGCATGCATTTCAATGTGTTTCGAGATGAGATGCACATTCAAATATTTTGTTATTACACTAACTTCAAAATAATATTTTTAGATAAAAAATAACTTCAAAAATTTTATTAAGAAAATTTTTGATAGGTTTCTAATTCTATAAATTTTAAGTGCATGTGCGAATAATTTATTATTAAATTATGCACAAATGTTTCATTTAATCTCAAATCTCGCCTTATATCCTCTCGTACTAATATTTTTGATCCATTGGTGATTTAGCAAACGATAGTACTTTTGGTACTGAGAATTTCAATGTTTTTATTTTCATATATTCATTACTCATTGAGTTGCGCCACACATCCATTCTTCAAGTTCATTTGTTTCAAAATTTGAAAGTTGTGGGTTGTTCGCTCAGAGTGATTATATTTACATTTGTGATGAGCTGTGGAATTCATTACAGGTTGCGTTCGTGCTCGTAGGCGAGCTATTGAGTCTCCTGATGATTGTGCTTAATGTTGAATTTATTTTAATGTATTTTCACTTGAATCTCAGTTTTTTTCCTGCTCTAATTTTGCAATTAATCGTTTAGATTAGTTGTTACTTAATTTGAGTTCTTTTATTTTGATCCTTTTAAGCTCTGTTTAGGTTGTATTTAGTTCAATTTTAGATTCCGTGTCAGTCAGAATTTGGGCAGCACTTCGACGCCTCGCCCGCATGGAGGGTAGTGAGAGGAGTTATAAGTCTTCCCAACACGCTTGAAAAGATGTGCATGGTAGTCATGAGACACCTCGGCCAAAGAGTTTTCTAACCCACCACGCGTAGAAAAATTAGCATAGACCCTCAAGTACCTTTGTAAAAGCCAGTATTAAGTGGTTTGCTTAACCCTGCACGTTAATATTGATCTCTCATTAGAAGCTGTTTGTATTTTATTAACCGTGCTAAAGTACAATATATGTTTTGTTGCATAATGGTTCTTGGGCGGGTTTAGTTAGAAGTCATGCCATTCAACGCATTTTGTATAGTATTTTATGCTTTGTTTTATGATTCCTCCTGTCAAAACTTTTTTGATTCCATACAGAGCTGCGTGCTTTGGCCCGTGGAGCATTGTGGCACACTTAATGTATTTATTTTATTTAAAATTAGAAACATTTACATACGTACCACCCAATTAATATGCTTTTACATATTTAATACCTTAACTTTGCATTTTACATTTATACCACCGACATCTTTCATATCACATAAAAAATACCACTTAACCATTAAAATACAAAATACAACTTTCATGCTTATGTAAGATGCCATATGTAAAAATTGAAGTTTAGATTTTAGATATGTAAATGCACAAGAGTTGAGTGTTGTTTATGTAAGTACTCCTTAAAGTTAAAATCTTTCATCAACTGATGTCCGATTTCATCAGTGTGCAGGATGCCTGCTGAATCATAAACTTGTGGACAATCTTGGTCTTGTGGTTGAGTATGATCTTCGGGAAAAGCTTGATACAGATTTTGATGGCCATCAATAGACAGGTGGTTTCCATCTCCCTCTTCATAAGTTATATAGCTAATTTTTATTTTTTCTTGCCTTCTGTTTGGACAGCAACTCGTGATTATAAAAAACTGTATACTGTGAGGTGGTAAATGTCTATGCAATAATTATTTTTTTGGTTAAATCACATTTTTCTTTCCGTTAGGCAACTGTGATTAAGAAGAGGAAGGATATTTGTGTATTTTGCCTGAAATCATTGATCCTCCGTGCTGCGGTTAAAGTGGCCAAAAATACTCTTTTGTGAGTGCCAAATAAACAATTGGTTGGTGGGGGCGGGGGCGGGGGCGTGGGGGTGGAGGTTTTGAACCCTGTTTTGGAGTTAGGGTTGCTGCCCGAGGGGTGGTGTTTTCCTCTCCTCGTTCTATTGTATAAATATATGTTATTTTATGTTCTAAGTTTCAGTATCCATATTGTTTTTTTTGTCAGGACAGCCATCTACTTCTCTCTTTTTTTCTCTTAGGGCTGTATCAAAGTACGAGTGGTGCTCTGGGTATATCTCATTCCGAGGTAGTGATTATCCACGACTTTCTCATCTCCTGCAACCTACAACTCTCCTGCTGCAGCTACCAGACAGCCTTCTGTGGCTGTTCTTCTACAGTCCACTTTGCCGCCACCTTTCAGATCAGCCTCCATCTGTCGCTGCCTCCCAGGCCCCTCTCCCACTCCCTTGCTGCTGCCTACAACCTGCACCTACTGCTCCAACCGCCAACTCTCCCATTTAGCCCTTAGCATTTCTTCCGTCACCAATTTCGATCCCATCCAACATCAGATTTGCCACAGCCTGTTTCTAACCTTCCCACCCATCCATCAGTTCTCCAACTAACCCTCCTCCTTCACCTGCTTGTCCAGCAGCCTCTGATATTGCCGCACTCCACAACATCCCTCTATCCACTGCAGCAGCCTCGCAGCCAACCAACCAACTGCTGCTCAGTTGGTGTTCGTTTCTTTTGTCTTCACCTTAGGGTGTCGTGTTTGTTATTATTATGACCTATTTTCAAGAGTTTTGGTTGTAACCCCTGTGAATTTCAACAACAACATTTGTATTTCTTTGTGGTTTGGGTTACCTCCGGTGCCATAGGCACGTATATGATATGAAAATAATGAAAATAAAGATATATGTGGTATACAACTTGAGAAGGGCTACAAAGTTGATCAAATTATCTTCTCACAAAAATTAGTAAGGCGTGAGATATCTCACTAAATTGGAGCAATCTTTCTCGAAAGAAAACCAAAAAAAGAGAGGAAAACTTCTCTCACCAAATCTCCAAAATATGACAAATTGACCTTCTCTCAAATTATCTAAAAGCAAAATCCCTATAGACGTAGCCGAAGAACTCCTCTCAATTTCAATCTCTACTAGAAGCAGCTCAAACAGTCATTCTTCCCCTATTAGTTGTGTGGATGAATAGGATAGAGTTAAGGCTTTACATAATATTGCTGTAACCCGTGCCGACACTGTCAGTATTATCAAAACAGAATCTGCCACAGCACAAAACAGCTCTAACCAAATATGAGTGCTGCCGCCATTCTCTGCACCAAGCTTAATCAGATTTTTTAATCAATAACCACCTCCACTATGCCCATCCATTGCATAACAAACTCTACCACTATTTACCATCTATGTACAGCTCTGTAGTTCAGCTTTTGTAATGTGGAGGAATTCTCAATATATTATTAAGAAGTAAATCGTTTATGCATTCTTCTTCCTTCTCTTCCTATAACTTTCTCTGTATAATTTTTGTCTTGTTGAAAAGCTCTATATGGCATCAGAGCTTAACTGCCTAACCGCATTCCCTCTATCCTCGCACAATTTCTTCCACTGCCTCCTTTTGGCGTAAATACTGCAACTCAGACAAATTCACTTCCAGATGTCATTTCTTTACCAGCACAGTTAAAGTTCCACAGCCAACATACGCAGCATTGTATCCATTCAGCTCGCACCTGATAATCATCTGACCTGGAAAGCTTAGGTCACAAAATGATTTTGAGCAGATGGCTACCATTGATGATACCGGAGTTAGCCCAAACAACAATCGGAAAACAAATACTATTGCTGAATTCAAATATACGATTAAAATCTAACACACTTGGAGGGAAAAGTATAACAATAAGCACAATCTATCACAACAAAGTGTATCTGAAGGCGGTGGTACTGTAGTTTAATGGACGCAATGTAAGGAGAGTTGGAGAGTGGTCGTGGGATTGCTGCAACCCGGGCGGCTGCAGTTACAAGGACTACTGTGGAAGCAAGTCACGACAGCAGGTTCTGGGTGGCTGGAGGTTTGCATTGGAGGTGGGAAGGGTTGGCCGGTTGCTATATGATGTTAGGGCGGTAGTAGAACACAGTCGTGACTACCAGGAAGGAATGGGCAAAAGGGCGGCATGGCAGCGATGGGCAAAAGGGCAGAACAACAGGAAGGCTGACTAACACTAAAAACGTGGGCTGCTTGGGGGCTGGCAATGATAATGTGAAGGGTTTGGTGGTTGCAGAAGGTAGCAGTGTGGCTGTCCTTGGGTGGACTGAAAATAGTACAGCAACGGCGGCAGAGGAAGAGAGGTTGTGGAGGATGGAAGAGTCGAGGATAATCACCACCTAAAAGCGAGATATAAGCCGGAGTACCACTCTAGAATGAGAAAAGAGGACTCCGACGTCTGTCCAAACAGAGATCTCACCAAAAACTGAATAATAAAACCAAATAATAACATATTTATCATAAACTAAGAAAACTAGAAGGGGGTGGGGGGTAAGGGAGAGGAGGAGGTGGCAACCCTCCAATCCTAATTAGGGTCGGCCTGTCCAGCCTCCATGCTAAGCCCACCCCTTGCTGAAGCGGTGGCCTGCTTCAGCCCCACGTCAGGCTCCCAAGGTTGGAGAGTTTCGACCTCATTCGTCGAAGCTTGCGGTCCCAAAAGCACCTAGATTCCGCTGGCAACTGCACCATCTCCCAAAGCACATGAGAGTCTTTCCCCATTTGCTAGCAAACACCCATATCGATTCCATCTTTATGGGATCTCACTACTGATCTGGCTCGAGCTTGGTTGTCACACATATACTGCTGAATCCTCCTAAAATAGTCCAAGGTTGGTGTGACCTGATTTGAAGTGGGGATAACCTGAGCCTCCTTGAATGGTGGTGGCCATGGTGGTAGGGTATTGATCGTGATGTCCTGACATTTCCTCTATCTTGATTGTTCCATGTCTGAAATCGGTGTCTCGGTCCTATCATTTTCTGTCGTCACCAAAACTGGTCCCACCGGCGCTGCTCTATTGGTAAAAGCTCTTGTGATCTCGAGCTTCGCCGAAGGAAGAAAGAAGGATGATGCTCTTCTTAACTTTGGTGAAGAAGTAGGTATTTTTGAATCCGTCATGCTAAGTTTTATTGTCAAGTTGCCACAGTCTCCCCAACAAAAGGTAGTAGGAATTTATGGGGATCACACCACACCACACCTGATCCTGCAGCTGGCTTTCAATCGAGAACTCCACTAGGCTAACCCTATTTTCCTTCATCCATGTCAGAGCATACAGTTGGGAATACTTTTGAGTCAAGAGGCCCAATTTCTTTATCTTCTGCATAAATGTCACGTTTTCTCTGTTCCCTCCGTCGATGATGAGACTGCATACCTTCTCTTTCACGTGCAATGGTTATAGAATATATTGCAACGAAAATATTATGGATCCCTCGTACCCTCGGTTTGCAGGAAACATCAAATCGCGAGCATCTCGCCTTCATCCGATGGGAAATAATACACCTCATCTTGTTCATCAGCTTTCTCCTCGTCGCTAACCTCCTCCACTACGTCCTGTTCGGTAAAGGACATAATTGTGCTCTTCATGCAGCTGGAGGCAATGTGCCCAATTCCATGGCATCTGAAACATTTTTTGGTGGGGACTGACTTAGGCGTGTTATTCTTTTCAGGTTTCTTCTCACTCGGAGAGGCTCTGTCCTTATTTGATAAGTTTTCTCAACTCCCTGAGACGAGCTACTACCAATGCCTCCAACTGTGGATGGCTGCTTAATTGTTGATGGTTGTCTACTCGGTTTTTGCTGCATTTTTCCACTTTCAACGCTAAGGTCTGCACTTCTCCAACTGACCAATAAGGTTGCAGTTGTACCACATTACTAATTACGAGCTTCAGGCCTCCCAAATAAGGAGCTATCGTATGCTACTTTGGCCGACCAACTCGCTCTTCATATGTAATTGGTCAAAGTGGGTCGTGAACTCCTTCACCGATAGATCTCACTGTTGTAGATGATGGAGCCACAATAACATATCCATACGGTAGTAGGGTGGCAGATATTTCCTCTGCATCTCCTTCCTCATCTTCTCCCACTTACTGATCTTGTCATAGTCATCTCTCTTTCTATGCTTCTATAAGTTTTCCACCAAAAGAATGTGCTCAACTTGATGGTTGTTAATTTTACCCGTTTATCCTCTAGTAAGTCCTTAAACTTAAAGATTTGCTCGACAGATTGTAGCCAGTCAAGATAGTTGTCTGAGTCCATACCTTAATTGAACTCAGGTAGATCCACCTTTATTTTGAAATCCATGTGTCCTCCAAATGTGGCCTTCTCTCTTAGTCTCCTCTAATACTGGATTTCAAAGCACTGTGGTTTGTTTTCTTCATCATTGAAATTCTTTTTGTGGAAGGGATTGAAATTCATTTCTTTTGCCCGTTCGACTTTCCCTATCACGAGATGGTAATTTCTTTCTGGCTTCATCCTCGGTGTTTGCAACTCTCTGCTAAAGTCAGCGGATCTTTCATTGTATTTCTTCACGGGTATGCTCGGATATGTATCTCTTTGGTGGCGTAACAAGGTTTAGAGTTGGAAGGTGAAAGAGGCCGGAAAAAATTATCTATGGTCAAAATCAACTAGGGAAAATTCAGTTAGGTCAGTTTTGGCTATGTTTTGGGAATAGGAAAGAAAATTTTTGGTGAAGGTGGCTTGGGTAGGGGCAGATCCTAGGAAACCCTAGAATAATATTAGGATTAGGCTAGTTCTGATGCCAATTGATACTGGATTAACCCAAACAACAATCGAAAAATAAATATTATTGTTGAATCCAAATATATTATTAAAATCTAACACAATTAAAAGGAGAAGTGTTATACTTTAAAGTTATGGGAGAGGGTGATTGAACATAAGTTAAAACGTATTACAAAGAATTCTCATAAACAATTTGGATTTATACCGTGCAGGTTTACCATGAAAGCTATACATTTATTGAGGGGTTTGATGGAGAAGTTTAGAGATAATAAGGAGCATCTACATGTGATTTTTATTGATTAAAAAAAAGCTTAGGATAAGATTCCAAGAGATATCCTTTGGAGAGTTCTTGAGAAGAAATGTGTTAATATGACTTATATTCAAGTCATTAAAGATATGTATGTTGGAGCTGTTACTCGTGTTCGAACAGAAGGAGGATTGACCAAATATTTTCCTATTTGTATTGGATTACATCAGGGATTCGCTTTAAACCCATGTTGTTTTGCTTTAGTTATGGATGGTCTTACTAGACATTTACAGGAGGATGTACCTTGGTGTATGTTTTTTGCTGATGATATCATTCTCGTGGATATGAAGAGAAACAATTCAGGAAAAACTTGATTTATGGAGGTATAAATTTGAGTCTAAAGGCCTTCGTTTGAGTAGAGTTAAAACTGAATATATGGAATGTAATTTTAGTTGTAGTAGCTCTAGTGACAGTAATATAACTATGGGTGATGAAATTATTAAAAGGTTTGAAAGCTTTAGATATCTCAGGTCTATTGCTCAAAGTGATGGTCATATAGATGGGGATGTTATTAGTAGAATTCAAGTTGGTTGGTTGAAGTGGAGGAATGCTTTGGGCCTATTGTGTGATAGAAAAGTACCGCTTAGATTAAAAGGAAAATTTTATAAGTTGGTAGTGAGATCTGCAATGTTCTATAGTGCTAAATGTTTTCCTTTAAAAGAGACGCATAAAACTAAGTGAAGTGTTGCCGAGTTGAGAATGATTAGGTGGATGAGTAGCTTTACACTTAGAAACAAAATGCAAAATGAATATATCCATGATAAGGTTGGTGTAGCTCCAGTGATGGATAAAATTAGAGAGTTGTCTTTGATGGTTTGGTCACATTAAACATCGACAGTTGTTTTAGATTCGACTTATGTTAAGAAAGACAGAGATAGACCTAGGAAGACTTGGGCATATTGTATAAAAAATGATCTTAGTTTATTAGAATTAAATGAAAGTATGACGCTAAATAGGATACAATGGAGGAAAAAGGATTCATGTAGCCGACCCCACTTAGTGGGATAATAGTTTTGTTGTTGTTGCTGTTTGTTGTACAATTGGAAGGAGAAATACAACAATAAACACAAACAATCACGACTAAGTGTATCCAAAGGTGATGGTGCTGCGGTTTATGGGACACGACGGGAGGAGAGCTGAAGAGGGGTCGTGGGATTGCTGCAACCTAGGGCGGCTGCAGTTGGAAGGACTACTGTTGCAGCAGTCATGACAGCAGGATCTGGGCGGCTGGAGTTTTGGATTGGAGTTGGGAAGGGTTGGCCGGTTGCTGTAGGATGTTAGGGCAATAGTAGAGCACAATCGTGACTACCATACGAGTGCAGGCAGGGACGGGAAAAGGGCGGAACCGCATGAACGGTTGATCAACACTTCTAATGTGGGCTGCTTGGGTTTGACAACAGTAAGGATGATTGGTTTGGGGGTTGCAGAAGGCCGCAGGGTGGCTGTCCTTGGTGGACTGCAATCAGTATGGCGACGGCAGCAGCGAAAGGGAGATTGTGGTGGATGGAAGAGTTGAGGATAAACACCACCTCGAAGCGAGATATAACCGGAGCACCACTTGTTCTCGAATACAGTCCTCAAAACGGAAAAGAGGTGCCGGCCGCTGTCCAAACAGAGATCTCAACCAAAACTGAACCCTATAATCAACTAACAGCATATTTATAATAAACTAAGATAACTGAGCGGGAGGAGGAGGCGGCAGCTCGGTTCAGCCTCCTTGTTGAACTAGCGCCCCTTGCTGAACCGGCAGCCCAGTTCAGTCCCCTGCAGCCCCACATCAATGGATTTGTGGATGGATCATGTACTTGTACAGTGCAACGTACTACTGATCATACAGGAAGTCTTAATCCTAACCCAGGCTTTACAAAGTGCCTATTGGTTGATCAAAATTTCGCTGCGGCACTGTATACCATCACCTCTCCACCCATTATCCCGTGTCCCAACTCTAGACAAATGTCATGACATCTGAACAACTGTGGAACAACATCTACAGTCCTTTAATTGGTCGAGAATTATTCAATTGAAGAATGAGCTTCACAACCTTAATATATAAGATAAAACCATGAATCTCTCAGAAATCAAAACTAAGGTGGACATCATTGCAGCTGCTGCAGCACCATTAGATCCTGAAGACATCATATTCTGTACATTGAATGGTCTTCCACCTACCTTCCATGCCTTCAAGAATTCAATTCACACAAATCTTCAACAATCATGCTCGATGATCTCTACACCTTTCTGTGGAGCGAGGAATTGAACTTGCAACAGGAATCATCTAAGGAACTGATCCAATCCACGGCCCTGATGACAAATTGTGAAAAGGGGAGAAACTGGATTACTTCATTCCATCCTAATTCTGGCAAAGTAAATTCATCCAAATCAAATCAACCTTACCTCAATTCAAATTGCAACAGCAAAACTCTCATTATCTGCCAAATTTGTAACAATCTGGGACACACTGCATATATAAGTGCTGGTTTTGACACGATAAAACTTACCAACCACCCTCAGCGCTCCTAACCACAACTCCAGATACCTCTGTGAGCAAATGGTATCTCAATAGCGGTGCGACCAAACACCTTACCTATGATCCACAGCAGCTGTCCAATCCACAAAATTACCATGGCGACAGCACCATTACTGTTGGAAATGGACAGCAACTTCAAGTCAGTTGCACTGGCCAAGGACTCCTACCCACGCCTACCAATAAGCTCCAACTCTCTAATCTCCATCATATCCCTAATTTTAGCCTAAAATCTCATTTCAGTTCATAAACTAACTCTAGCAAACTCATATTGCATCACTTTTACCTCTCATGGCTACCAAATCAAGGATCTACAGACAAATCATATTATTCAGGGTCTCTACCAATTACACGCTCCTGCTTCCAGCATTCCCTGCAACTCTCTTGCTCTTGTCTCTGTTCAGCACATACCACAGCTATGGCATTGTAGACTCAGGCATCCATCATCCATATACCAAGGCGCAATCAATCCTCGCTGCTAAAATTCCTTCTCTCTGCACTTTCACCCAAACATATACATTATACTTCCTGCAGTCTAGAAAAACGTCACAAGCTATTGTTTTCTTCTTCTACGTACCATGCTTCTTTTCCTTTAGAAATTATACACACTGATGTGGTAGGTCCTGTCCCTACCCTATCTTTACAATAGTACAGGTATTGTGTAGTCTTTGTGGATAATTACTTCTTCTATACGTGGATTTACCTACCTCATTATAAAAGTGAAGTCTCTCAAAAATTTTTAGAACTTGAATCTGTTCTGGAAAACTAATTCATTCATAAAATTAAAACACTTCAAACCGATGGTGAAAGTGAATACATCAACCACAACCTTCATATCATCCTCACTCCATTCGGCATTTTGCATCAGTACACTTGTCCATATACACCTAAACAAAATAGTGCCACTGAACGTAAACACCACCATCTTATCGTAACCGTCCACAATACCTACAGAAACAGACTTTAAATCACCCTATGAAGTCCTGCACTGCCGAACCTCATCTTACAAAAATCTCAAAACCTTTGGATGCCAATGCTTTCCATGGCTCCGTCCATACTGCCAAAGAAAACTCGCTCCCCTTTCTAAAAGCTGCATATTTTTGGGTTATGCTTCTCACTAGAAAGGATATAATTGCCTAGATTCACAAACTAATAAAATTTTCATATCTAGGCATGTCATATTCAATGAGCAAACCTTCCCCTTCAAAACCTCCACCAATTCCTCAAATTCTAACCTCTCACAATCTTCCACTTGTAATACCCGCATCCTGTTTACAGAAAACTCCAACCTCAGTCCCCCTCAACAAACCCAGCACCATCAAACTTCCAGCAACTCCAATCTTCCACACACTCTCCATGACCACCACAAAATCTCTTCAGTCAACCTTCTCCTGCAACTTCCGAAGCCCAACATGCACCTCATGCAAACAAGGTTCAAAACGGTTGCCAAATTCTCAATCTAACTCCTCACCTCAACACATACCCCACTATTTATGCAGCTGCTGCAAAACATCCTCACTGGTGTCAAGCGATGTCCGCTGAATTTCATGCTTTTCAATCCCAAGGAACTTGGATCCTTGTCCCCACCATCACCCAACCAAAATATCTTAGGATGTAAATTGACATTCATAACCAAATACAGTGTTTATGGTTATATTGCTTGCTACAAAGCTTGTCTCGTAGCCTAAGACTTCAAAAAAAAACTCGGCCTAGACTTCACTGAGATCTTCAGCCCCATTGCCACTCACAATTGCAACCCACCACAGTTTGTCCTGTGTTTAAGTTAGATGTATCCAACACATTCCTTCATGGAGATCTTACTAAAACAGTGTATATGACAACCTACGGGGTTTGTTGATAGCGAACTGCCTAACCATGTATGCTTACTCAAAAAGGCCTTTTATGGGCTTAAGCAAGCGTCTTGTCAATGGTTCTCTACCCTCTCCAAGTACCTTATTTCCATTGGTTTTCTACCCAGCTCAGCTAACCCCTCTTTATTTTTACCTCCACAACCAAAACACTCATCTTTATATTCTTATATATGTTGATGATATCCTTCTTACCGGCAGCAATCTTATCCTTCTACAAACTACAATGCATAATCTACATAACAAATTTCAAATGAAAATTCTTGGCCTACCTTCCCAATTCTTGAGAATTACTGCAGCCACTACTTCCTATGGCCTTCACCTCACACAACCTGCATATGCCAAAGACATTCTCAACCGTCTGCACTAAGAACCAACTTTAAATCCCTGCTACATCAAACAATCCACCCAAACAGCTGACCTCACTCCCATGCCCAATCCCTTTCTTTACCGATAAATTGTAGGTTCCGTACAATACCTTAAAGTCACTAGACCCGACATTACTGTTGCTGTCAATATCGCATCCGAATCAATGCAGCATCCTACTTAACAAAATTTCGAACTACTCAAGAGGATTCTTAGATACATTCAAGGCACCAAGCATCTCGGACTTCCCATTTCCAGATCATCACTACAAATCACAGCCATTAATTGGTCTCATTCTGAGTCCATTCGCTGCACCGATTCAGACTGTGCTGGGGACTTATCCGATCAGAAATCCATCTCCGTCTTCCGTTCATATCTTGGCAAAACCTCGATTTCCTGGCCCATCAAGAAACAACACCCTGTTGCCCATTCATCTAATGATGCAGAATATCAATCTCTGGCCTCAGCAGCTTCAGACATAATCTGGCTAAGGCGTCTATTGCAAGGTTTTCCGCTTCCATTGCAGCAACCTACTCCCCTCTTCTGTGACAACACATCAGCCATTGCACTCGCCGTGCAGCAACCTACTTCCATTGCAGCTCCCCTCTATTGTGACAATTCATCAGTCATTGCATTCGCTAACAATCCTGTATTCCATACTCAGACCAAACATATGAAAGTTGATTATTATTTCATCCGAGACTGCATCAAAATCAGCACATTATTGTTCACCATGTCACCTCGCAAATCAAGGGGCGCATTTCTTCACTAAAGCACTTTCCAACGCAAGATTTCAGCAACTCAGATTCAAGCTAACGTTCTTCTTCGAGATCCTTAACTTTGGGGGGATGTCAGCACTATCAAAACAGAATCTGCCACAGCACAAAACATCTCTAACTGAATATGAGTGCTGCCACATTCTCTGCACCAAACTTAATCAGAACTGTAAATCAATAACAGCCTCCATCATGGCACCATCCATTGCATAGCAAACTCTACCACTATTTACCACATATATACAGCTCTGTACTTCAGCTTTTGTATTGTGGAGGAATTCTCAATATAGTAGTATGAAGTAAATCTTTTATTCATTCTTCTTCTTCCTCTTCCTATAATTTTATTTGTATAATCTCGGCCTAAGTCCACGCTAGTTTATAGTGTTTATTTTTATTTCCACTAGTCTTCATTATTAGCACATATCCAATCCGAGTTATAATAAATAATATGAGAACTGAACCTATTTAGCAATTGAATACAAGTCCTCTCCAATATGAAGAGAATGGAAGCTCTTGTGCTGAAATGAATCATTAGTAACACACTACTGCAAAAAGCACCAAAGAAGCTGTCCATAGTCCATGAACTGCAATGCTTCCACTCTCTAATTAAGAAAAAAATCTAACATACGTTTAAACATATGAACGTCCACAGTGAAGATGCATGGAAAATAAAAACGGAGACCCCTGTGCATCTGCAGCATTCATTCTCGATATATACAAATAACGTATGTAATTTTTGCTCCTAATCAAAGGAAAAAAACACGTAATTCGGCCACTGCTGTTCTTCGAGCGGCATATTCTTATTGTTTTGAACTATCCATCATGAGATACTCCTATCATTAAATGCAGGCATATAAGTTATTTTCTTTGGTCAACTAGTCACGCCTGTAGTCATGAGTCCTTATTTAGTCTTGTTCCAGATTATATTGGACATTGTTTGATATAAGGAGATTATTTTTGTTATTGAAGCCAAGTTTTATGTTGCTCTTATAGTCCTAATTCTATTATACTCTAGGAAAACTTACATACATACCTATCAATTCCTATGTATTTACATATCTAACACCTAAATTTCGATTTTTACATACATGCCGCCTTAGCAATGCATGAAAAGGTGTATTTCATTTTTTTAAATCTAAAATGGTGGTATATTTTATGTGATCTCAAAGGTTTGGTTGGCATAAATATATAAAATATATATTTTAACCATGAAGGTATAGATGCAATGAAGATAATCAAATGTGTACCGTCTCTTATCAAAACTCTCTCTAGAGTTTATTATGGAGGCTTAAAGAGGTTTCTTAAAAAGTATCCTCTTCTTAGTTCTCTTTTTGTTTTTGTGTTTCACTCGTTTACAGCTTGACAAAGAATTCTTTTATATTTAGTGCATAGGCTAACAACTCTATTTCTATTAGAAAAAATAAAGTACTGCTTGATCATGTAATATGATTTATTTAAACTAATCTATAGATCATTTGTTGGTTCTACTTATTAATCAAAGTAATTAAAAAAAAATTATCCTATAACATAACATGTATCTATAGTATGAATAGTTTAAAATTTGAATTAATCTAATTAAGGTCTCCCACAACCTCATAATTGGTTGAAAATTTTTTGGATTTCAGTTCAATGAGTAGATCTCAATTGAGCTCGGGGGTACTTGATGTAGCACACCGAGTGGATAATTAAATCAACTCATTATATGCATTATAATTGCAAGAAAAAGGCCCAAATAGGAACAAGTTTATGAATAAGAGGTAATTTTAAAGCTCATGATAAAGCCCTATTTTAAAATTATTAAAACAATAAGAACAAACATTTATCCCGTTACGTGTGGTTGGCTACATGAATCTTCTTTCTCGATTGTGCTCTATTGAGTGTCATATTTTCATTTAATTTTAATAAATCATGTGTAGGTCTTTTTAGGTCTATGTCTACCTTTCTTAACATAAGTCTAATCTAAAACATTTGCTCTCATGATCGGATCATTAGATGGTCGACATTTAATGTAACCAAACCATCGAAGATGACTATCTTTAATATTGCCACTAGAGGGATACCAATCCTTTCATTGATACATTTATTTCGCATTTTGTCTCTAGTGTCAAACTACTCGTCCACCTAAGCCTTCTCATCTCAGCAACACTTGACTTAGTTTTATGCTTCTCTTTTATAAGCCAACATTCTGCACCATAAGATATTGCAAGTCTCACCACTATCTTATAAAATTTGTCTTTTAAGTCTAAACGGTACTTTTCTATCACATAATAGACGTTCTAATGCATTCCTCCACTTGAACCATCCAATTTGAATCCTTCTAATGACATCTCTATCTATATCACCATCACTTTGAACAATAGACTTGAGGTATCTAAAACATTCACTTATTTTAATGATTTGATCACCCATTGTTACAACTCTACCACTAGATCTACTACTACTAAAATTATATTCCATGTATTAAGTTATAGATCTACTCAAATGATGGTCTTAAGAGTCTAATGTAGACACCCATTATTTGAAGTTTTTCCTGAACTATTTCTCTAGTCTTATCCACAAAAAGGATTTCATCAGCGAAAAACAGACACCAAGTTACATCCTTTTGTAAATGTTCAGTAAGAGCATCTAGAACTAAAGCAAAAAGATGTGAGCTTAATGTCAATTCCTTATATAATCTAATTGAAATAGGAAAATAATTGATCAATCCTCCTTCTATTCTGTTCGAACATAATCACATAAGTAACAGCTCTAGTATATATATGTTCAAGTCATATCAACACCTTTCTTTTCTAGAATTCTCGAAAGAACTTCTCTTGAAACCTCTTCGTAAGCCTTTTCTAAATAAAATAAAAATCATAGGTAGATCCACTCTCTCTGTACTTTTCCTTAAAATCTCTCTAAATGTATAGCTTTCATGGTAAACTTATCCGCCATAAATCTAAATTAAGTATGAGAAATTTTTGCATCACAACTATGTTCAATTACTCTCCCCATAATATTAATGTATGACACATTAACTTAATTCTTCTATAGTTTGCCCCTAAAATCTATTGAAGCTAAATAGATATGATAATCCTTTATCTTGGCGATTGATTAAGGTTACAAGTAATGCGAAAATCAAATCCGTACACCTCATTTAATCACTTGTATTTCTTGCCTCTTTTTTTTCTCGATGGTCTATATCTGTTGAGAATATATAGTTTCTAATTTAACAAATAATTTAAACTATCAAAGTTGTATATTAACTATTGTATGGAAAGCTAAACCTAATGTGATATTATGTATTTGATTGCTCATTAGTGAGTTTGGTGGTGATAATGATAGATATAAATAAATAAATGAACAATTGTTATGAGAATGTTGATATTTTCCACAAATATAAAATTTTTTAGTAGTTTGTTTAAGGTGCAATTTATGTTAAGTGAAAAATAAAAGAAATGAAATTTTTATCTTCAATAGTTTGCCACATATAATGTGAACTCTTCCATAGAAAAAAAGGCAGCTGAACACCTTTATATTATTCTGATTATCCTCCATTATGACATGTAAAAGAAAAAGAAATATTCTCCTTTGATTTTTTTCTTCTTCATTAGAGGCTCTTTATTCTGATTCCTTTCTTTGCTGATTTGTTTCTTTTGCATTTATCTCTTTGCTGGTTTTCTTCTCCACCTTTTTGGTTGAGAAGAAACTGAGTAATTCTTTATATTGTTGAGAAATCGAACTATTATTATCTCTTGTGAAGAGAAGGCATGGTGCTTTTACATACATACCATATATTTCTTATGTATTTACATATCTTACATGTAAATTTTGTTTTTTTTCTTCATTTTTGTTACATTTATAACACAAAATTATCCAATCACCTCAAAAATACCCACTATTAGGTGAAATAAGTGTTAGATATGTAAAAAGATAGGAATTGTGTATGTAAATCTTCCTATTAAGGTTTGATAAAAGATCTATCAACCTTTGTTCGGCACTAAGGTTTCAATCAAAAAAGAATCTTACAATTACACCCACAGAAATATATAGAAAATTAATGAAAGTAGAGAATTATGTCTCCTTTTCTCACTTGCTCTCTAACAAAACTCGCCCAACGTTAGCAACTATAAATATAGCTACACATATCAAAGCACAACAACTTTAGTCCATTACTCAGTTATGAGTGCAATAATTAATTGGATTGCTTTAATTTTCTTCCTTCTCTTCGTCAATACCACAACCAAAGTTCATGCAAGAGTCCTCCTGGATGAACTTGTTGCTCTCAATGATAGCAAACTCTTCTCATTAAACTATGGGGATGGCGGCGGCGGCGGCGGCGGCGGCGGCCATGGTTTTGGTGTTGGAGTTAGTCGTCATGGGTCTGACATCAACATTGGTTTTGGTGGAGGTGCTGGTGGAGGCATTGGGAGTAAAAGAGGTGGTGGTTTGAGTGCCGGAGGAGGGGTTGGTGTCGGAGTTGCCATAGACGCAAGCAGGCATGGTGTTGATGTTGGCATCGGAGTGGGTGGTGCGGGCACAGCGAGTGCAAAGAATGTGAGTGTTGGTGTTGGTGGTGGGGTTGGTGTTGGTGTTAGTATAGAGCATGGTAATGTGCATGCGAGCGCTGGCGGCAATGGTGGGGGAGGTGCTGGCAATGGACAAGGGATCGGTAGTGGTGTCGGAAGAGCCGGCGGGGCGGTGGGGCTTGGTGAGGGATTTGGAAGTGCTAATGGTGGCAACGGAGATGGAAGTGGTGTGGGCGGCGGGTCAGTCGGAGCGTCTATCGAGGCCAGTGGCAATGACCATGATTGACCAACTATATTAACGAATCATGCTATATGATTAATGTATTTACTGATGCGATATGTTAAGCATAATAAGTTCATTATATTTGAATTGAGCATTAGCATCTCTATCCCTGATAGAAATGGGAGTGTTGTAAAAGAGGATTGCTGCCAATACTAATGTTGATGAAGAACATAAGCCTTTGCTTTGATGGATAGCATTAGTGTTGATAACATTCATCAGGCATTGTCGAAAACAAGCATTAAAGATTGATGTCAACAATGAATGTAAACCTTAGTGGAAAAGGGGGCACTGATATTTTTTGTTGATGTTGAGCTTGTGAGCGAGATGAGAATGGTTAGGTGGATGAGTGGCTTTACACATGGAGACAATGCGGAATGAATATATTCATGATAGAGTTGGTGTTGCGGACAAAATTAGAGAGTCGTATTAGATGGTTTGCTCACAGTAAACGTTGATCATCTGATGATCCGGTTAGGAGAGTAGATGTTTTAGATGAAACTTATGTCAAGAAAGGTAGAGGTAGACCTAAGAAGACTTGTGTATATTGTATAAAAAATGATCTTAATTTATTAGAATTAAATGAAAATATGACACTAAATAGGACACAATGGAGAAGATGGATTCATTTAACGGACCCCACTTAGCGGCATAAAGGTTTTGTTGTTGTTGAGCTTGTGAGCGATAAGAATCATGCAAGCATGTTAGATTGACATTGGATTTGATCGTGACGATGGACATAAATGTTAGTGTCGGCATTAGGCGTTGGTCTTATGGTGATATTGTGTAGGCGCTAGTGTTTATAGTAAGCATTGACTGAACACACCACTGCAATTAGGGCTTTGAATTCTCAACTCAAAATCTTTTTTAATTGTCTTTTTAAAGCATAGTGAAATGTTTTGATATTGAGTACATATATAAATATTTGGAGGGTGCGATTTCAATCAGATAATCATTTTTTATATCATTTAATCATTTAATATTTGTCGTGCATTTTTGTCTTTAATGATCTCTGAGTTGGACTATCTTTAATTATTCTATTCAACTGTGAGATGTTTTTTTTTATTATTACTTTTATTTATTTATTTATTTATTTTCTCTTTTACATTTTGTTTGATGAAAGTTTTATTATACATAAGAAAACTATAAAATTTATAATTCAATCACTTGTATCGTTGAGAGATTTAAAGGTAGTTAGAAAGGCAACTAGTATTAATTTAAAACCACATCTTGGTAAATAATATAATTATAGGGCAAATTTACATAATCCCACAAAATTATTTACACTTATTAACATTTTGGTGTCATAAACTTCAATATATATATATATATATATATATATATATATATATATATATATATATATATATATATATATCTATTTTAACTTTCCATACACGGTGAGGTGGCAAATATATAAAAATTTGAAATTAGTTGTTAGATATATAAATACATAAGATTCGGCTAATCTTTAGAAAGGAGCTCAAGTACAATAAACAAAGACTTCGTACCGCTTTTAATAGCTTCAAATGCAGTTGCGGCAAAATATTATATCAAGACTCAAAAAACTGTATCAAGACTAATAAACACAAATCCACTCAGTAGAATTTTTTTATTTAGTGAGCCCGTACGATGTGATGCACTTTCATTAGTTATGATGCAGTTTCCATCTGAACTCCTGATGTAACAAGGCTGTGCTGCTGAAGTTTTTGTCTGCCAAAATTCAAATTTAGGTTTAAGTATCCATTTTGAGGAACTTCAATTTAATTTTTCATGCCACTGTAATTACCATTTAGCTGCTTATTTTTGTTTAAAAAAAAAAATTGTTATGGGAAGCTATTTCGTGTAACAATATCTTATTAGTCTGATAATTATTCCAAGTGGTGCATTAACAATACATACCACTCAATTCCTATGTATTTACATATCTCACTTCTAAACTCTTGCCTTTTTTTACATTTGTGCCACTAAAACATTCCATCACATAAAAAAAAAAAAAAAAAAAAAAAAACCACCATTTAAACCTCTTAAGAAAGAAAAATACCGTTGCATGAATAGAAAAGGCCGTGTAAATATTGAAGTGTGTTAGATATGTAAATACTTAAAAACTGAGTGATGTGTAAATCTTAAAAAGAATAGGTAGTGTAAGTTAGAAGTTGCCGCATGTATCTCTGGTTGAGGTAATGAGAACTCAAGTTGCTATAACATTAAAGTGTTTATGAAATAATATAAATAACTCTTTCATAACATTTAGATTATTTTAGCTTTAAAAAAATAAAATGTATTATATAACAATCTTTATTTACATTAATTTGCCTATTAGGTTTAAAAATATATATTTTTTCTTATAAATTAATAGGGTGATATAATTATTAAAAATACAATTTTTGGTGTTTAAGTATGAAAATAAATAGATTTGTTAGATATGTAAATATATATATTTTGGTAAATATATAAATTTTGCTAGTAAGACATGTAGTAGCTCATAAAATCTTCTTCCCACCACTCCGCAAATTGCTCTCGCCATTTTTAGCATGTAGTGTTACATGTGTAAACACATGAAAATTGGTTGGTATATATGTAAATATTCTAATATTTATGCCCCAATCCATGCTTTCAATGCCAAATCTTATATTTTATATTTAGAAGAGTACAACTGTTTTTCAAAAACAAACCAAAAGATAGCTAAATTAAGAAAATAATAATGACTCCTTTACATCCTGTTCTGAAAAAGTCCAAATTTAACTAAGGGTCTATTTGGGACAGCTTATTTGGTGCGATTGCGTTTTGAAAACGCACCTGATTTGTTTGTGTAAACTACATTTTGGCAGCTTATGCATTTTCAAAAAGCTGAAAACAATGTTTTCACACCGCATTTATCTAGGCGAAGTAGCAGCTTTCTGTCTGCGGTCTGCCTTTTCTAAAAAAATAAAAATTTATAATAGCCATTACACCTAGCTTATTAACATATTATTTTTAATGAGCTTATCAGCAAATTATTCAATAAACTGCAGCTGCCCCAAACATACCCTAAATTTAACCAAACACGAACGTTAACTTCACCAACAATTTTAAATATGAGCTTATTTTAAACAGAATTAATTTCAAACGATGCAAACATGAAGAGATTTAACATATCAATAAAATAACACCCCCCACATAGATCAAAAGGGAAAGAATTGCCCATGTTGAGAGAGAATATTACATCAGGACTCCGCACGTAGAGCTAATGTGCGGAGTCTAGTAAATTCACGCCAAGTATTACAGGGTAAAAATAAAATAAAATTTGCTCGGCGATACAAGGAATATTTTGTGTTATTCCACATTATTCAGTAGTTATTGTGTATTATTCATGTGCTATTGAGTGTTATTCAGGTTTTATTATGTTCTGAGAATATTTCCGTTGTTATAATAACATATCAATAACACATTAATAACACGAGAGAAATATTCTGTTACCAGGCGATTTTTTTGTCACACGTCACGTGACGTGATTTCACTGATGTAATATATTTTCCTATGTTGAGTCCAAAATAAAAAAAGCACGAGCATTCTAATCAAAATAATCAACAGACAAACAAATTCTGATTTCTCACTAACATGTACATGATGGGTGTGGATGATAGATACACGGCGTAAAAATCACATTATGACGGTTATTTTCAAACAAATCGAACCGATCGCCATTACCTATTTTAAGAACAATTTCGAAAACGAGCCTATTTCGAATAGAAATAACTTCAAACGACCAGAACACAGAACATAAGCTTCAACTCGCTCATATTAAACTCATTTACACCCCCTATATTATATTAAAAAACAAAAAAAAACAAAACAAAAACAAAAGACAAAAGGCTTTGTTGAGTTGTTGTCCAAAATAAAGGAACACAAGCATTCTAATCAAACAAACAAATTCTGATCTCACTAATATGTACGTGGTGGGTGGAAGAGAGGCCCTGAAAATCACATTACGTGGGGAATATTTACCATGCATTTATATGGCAGTTATCCAGAACGGAAGAACCAAAAGGTGTTGTCCTCCCAGAATTGCTAATTAAGGTTAGAGATGAGGGCTGCATGACCCCTACCAACCAAATATAGTAAATTTTTTTCACTGCACAGTTTTTAAGGCAGGGCTTTAATGTAAGGTTCAAGACTTTCAATTGGTGTTAATGCGCGGCCTTACTCGCAACCAGAACAACCCTAACATCAATATGGTATGGATATTTAAATTCCATTTTATGTCCCGAATCGAACTAACCTCGCCGTGTCGTCTGAAGGAAGTCAAGTTAAGTTCATGGCCTGAAAATGATGAAATTTCTGAACTTTTGCAGCGTAGGACCTTAAAGAATGAGGCTGATTGTGACAATATGTCAAACTTCTCCTCCTCTTTGCCGTGCGTATTAAGAGGTCCTCTGTATCAAGCACATATGAAACCTGCAGCATATGGATTTCGTATAAAGGCCCAAGGGGTAGGTTGTATCAGGGTTCAAATCAGCTATATGCGCTGTTAAAAAAAAGAAGCTCGTTGTTTGTGAACTGTTTATGCTTGGCTCATAGAGTTAGTCGTGTTTGATTTTCTCATTATGCAAGTGAACCCCATCACAATACAATTATTTCAGCTTGTTTTATAAACAAGCCCAATTCGACAATGTTCAGCTCATTTTAGCTTCAATTAATCAAAAAATTAACAAATGTTATTTATTGTTATTTTTATATTAATTTGTATGCATTTTTTAGTACTTTTTAAAATATTTGAGTTGAGCAAATAATTTTGAATCAAGCCAAACATGAACACATTATTCACAAGCCATTTAGAGCACGAGCCAATTTAAACAAAATAAAATAAAATAAAGTAAAAAATAATCAAATGAGCCGAACAAGAAAATTTGGCTGATTCAAGCTTGGCTCATCTACACCCCCTACATATACATAACATAGACCTCAAAGGATAAAGAACATACCTTTGAGGTGAAACTTGCTATCTTGCATTCTAAACCATTGAAAAGTTGAATCCCCTCCATAGCCTTGGAATAAAGACTGTTCTCTTCGTCACTACCGAATTTTCTTTTATTCCTGATGGTGAATAAAATCAGTAACTGAAGGCGTTTCTAAAAATATCTAATTGTCACTTAAACTGTACCTTTTCATGAATATGTCAAGCCTCTCATTTCTATCAGAAACACTGGACAGGAAATCATTGTAAAGGTAATTTGAAAAATTGGGTTCTATGGAAACCGCTGTAACATCTGGCTTTTCATTCCCATAATCCATTAGCTGGATGGAAAGCCTGGTTGGATTTGAAGTCTGCAAAAAAGGAAGAAAAATTAGAAGGAAACTATGTAGATCAGCTCTAAACTAGAGGAGGTTAGGTATTTATCAATTCAGATTTTCAGTCTAAAGCCAGTGAAATTCTTTCAAAAGCAGGTGTTTCTAGCATGGGAATGTAAAGGTAAAGGTACAATTACACACATACCATTCAATTCTTATGATCTAACACCTAAATTTTGCTTATTAAATTTACACCACTCAAATCTTTCATGTCACATCAAAAGTACCATGATTTTAACATTTAGAAAGTGAAATACACCATTTCATGCATAGCTAAGGTGGTGTTAGTATGTAAATACATAGGAATCGAGTGGTATGTATGTAAATATTTCAAAAATAAATTGGTCGTGCTGAGGGTAGCCGGACATACACATTCAAATCGGTACATGCTCTCGTCATGAAGGAGAACACGTGCGTTCTCATGATACACTAAATCAAAAATTCTCCCAGGTCGTCTCGACCTTTCATAAAAATAAAGCTGAAGGAGTTTACTGTCCACATCGTCTGATGCAATGGCTTGAAGCTGAAAGTATTAAGCCAATGATTAGAATCCTAAATACATCAAGGTGAGAGTGATAAATATAACAAACTTTACCTGTTTAACAACTTTATAAATTAATTTGTCCAATGTAAAAAGAACATAGGACTGAGTTCCAATGATAGCTCGACAATCATCTTCAAACTTTGCATTATCAGCCGTGCCATCGAGTAGACTGTATAATGCACTCATAAACCTGCAACATTCAGATTAAGTATTAATTTCTTAAACCACCAATTCTCATAAAGACGAACGTGGAACCATATTTTACTTTGCATATTGATTAGGATGGCTTGTATCCTTTGAAAATCTCCACTTTCTTTCAGCAGCCAATGAATTTCTCTTAGCTGAAAGTATCCTTTCATAAAGAGTCTGTAACAAGAAATCGTTTAATAACCCATTATATAATCTAGAAGAATCTTTTCAAGAAAATGAGGGCCTGCCATTTCAAAAAGTTATGGAAATGCTGGTCCACAATAAACTTTCAGATATCAAGTAAAACATTTATGGTTGAGAAAAATGTCAAAATGGTTCCCTAACTCTTCACATGGAGTCATTTTAGCCCCATGGTATAAAGTATCAATTTAGTCTCATAGTCTATAAAAAGTGTCAATTTAATCTCAATACTCTTTTAATGGGAGCTCATATTGAAAGATTCTTTGAATCAATCTGATACTTTGACTTTAGGACTAAAATGACCCAATGTAAATAGTCATAGGACTATTTTGACACTTTTTTCAGTTAAGAGGGAGGAGAAAGCTCACTTGGTGAAGCCTAAAAAGGACGTAAAAAGAATCATTTCCATAGAAAACTCTGGAGCCTTTAACGTCTTTTTCTTGTAATGCAATCGGCACATGCTTAGCAAGAGGTTTAACGGTGTACAGAAAGCGTTCTGAAAAGGGCAACGAAGTTATTTCACCCTCGGTATCATGGGCATCAGCTACGCCTTCAGCCTCACCCTCACTTTCAGCCTTTGCATCTTGATCATCATGATCCGCATCGTCCTCACCATGATCTTCAGGGGAACACTCCTCCCCCTCATCTGATTCACTGCCTGAAACATCCTCTCCTGCCTCGGAAGCATTTTCGCTGTCCTCTGTAGATCTATGGGCACTTTCTTCACCCTCATCATCAGCATCAGCATCATTCTCTCCTCCAGCCTCACCACAGGCTTCCACTTCTGCTCTTATTTTATATAGTTTACCAGCAGAACCATCCTTTGCCTTGGCTGATGCATCCATGGATGAATCCTTGAAAGCCACAAAGTTGTCCTCTTCAAAATCTACATTTGGTGATAACTCTCCCTCCTCTCTCTCATTTTGCGCGCCAGTACCATCACGAAAGTTATGACCTTTACTATTTTCACCATTATTTTTGGATACAATCAATCTCGAAGAACCTGCTCCCTGAAAATAAAAGGCAAATATGTGGATCAAGGAGGAAAAAATCGAATCGGGGAGTGATAGTAAGTTTCAAAAAAGAGGTAAGAATATTTCATGAAAATATGCATCTTTATCTATGAGAATGTTCATAATATTAGCAACCGGAGATGAGATTTAATAAGGAGAGACAGCTGTTGTAGAAGTGACGTAGGAGCTATTACTAAAATTCTAAAATATTCTCCATAGTATTCTAGAGCTTATGGAACTTTCCAGAAGTATTCATAAAGGCCTATGAAGATATGCAAGTGCCTAAAGAATATTCTAAAGAATAAACATCAAAATCAAAATCCAAAACATGTCAATTGAGGCCATGCTAATAGGTATTCAAATAAAAAGGACATAAATTTGATTAAAAAACAAAAAGGAATCATAAAATACAAAGATAAACCAATAAACAAAAGGTTGAACTACCCCCTCTTTCTCCCATTGGTCGGCTAAATCCAAGGAATTTTTTAATAGGTTTCCATTCAAATCTCCTATTTGTATTATTAGTTGCTATTTTCCAGATTACTTCGAAATTCTCTCAAGTTTAATGTGAAATTGAGTATACCATGTATTTGAATTTTCTTTTAAGAATTACCCTATAGTATATAAACTGATCGGATGCAATAAATTTGATGGTTAAAAGTTATGGAAAATTATTCTCACAACCCTAGGTATCCCATCACCACTCTCTCTCCCTCTGCAAGCCATCCAACCTCTCCCTTTAGATTCTATCCCTAATCAAGCCCCATCTTCAAACCACTTGCTCTCTAGCCCCAAAATTTAAATTGAGTAACTGAGATGTTTTTGTACATGAAATGGGTTGCAAGTCTCAAGGCATTTCAAAGTACAAGTCTCTTAGAATCAACAAATTATACAAAATAAAAATTATTGTACATATATATCAATATATGAAGTAAGAAGTAGCATATTAACGCCACAACCTAGCATAGTAAGAAATAAAGAATGATGTAAAATATCAAATAACATATTAACATCCTATGATCAAACTAATGAAATAAGGTGTGCCATACAAAAATAAAGTCAGAAAAAATATCCAAGCAAGAACTAATAACATATCAATTCAAAATATGTTAAACACAATAAATCTCTCACTACTAATGTCCAATATCAAAGTGAGAACATATCAAATAATCAGACGCCAAAACTAGAATTATTAGAAGTCCCTAGCACTCTCATTACAGTGAATTTTCTTCTATCATGCCCCATCCTCAGTTATGCCAATGTTCTCACCATCTTTTTTCTCATCATCAAACTCAATTATCTTCCTCTTCCCCAATAAATATTAATCAATAAAGATATTAATTAAAATTTAAGATAATGAGTAAGTTGATGATTACAACTTCAAATACTTAATTTTTTTACAGAATTATTTTTATTTCTTATTGGTTGTCGTACATATTTAGCTTGCTTGTCTTGATCAAAGACATCATAGTTAAGATATTCTTGTTGCAAATCGGATGGTATATTGCCAGTATTATCATACACAAATCATTCATCATCTAATAGCGTATCATTATAAAATAAAATATCTACATAATTTAAATCTTTTTTTTTTTTGCCGGTTTGTCATTTCATCTCTTGTTCTACATTATATAAACTAAAATATTCATCCTTAAGGTATTCAAACATTTCCTTTTGGGATGCATTTGACTGCATATTCTCTAATTTTGTTCGCAATAAGACGATGAATACATAAGCCTCAATACTTTAGCAACAAATTGCTACTATTCTGAGGTAATATCACCCAATTGAATCGATCATCCAACAAAATTTAAAAAATAATAATAATTAAGAGAATCCTTCCTTATTTCAAGCAATAAATGTTAAAATCTAGAAAATAATATTGAAATAACATGGTTTGATTCCTAAACCATAGGATCCTATGAAATTATTTTTATTGGTTTTTTATAATCATTGATATCAACAAAGTAAGTGACATGTGAGCTAGCATTTAACAGTTTAAGGGTCTATTTGGGGCAGTTGCAGCTTATTGAATAATCTGCTGATAAGACGATTAAAAATAATTCGATGATAAGCTAAGTGCAACGGTTATTACAAATTTTTATTCTTTTGGAAATGTCAGATAGCAGCCAGAAAGCTCCCACCGCACCAAGGTAGGCGCGATGTAAAAACACAGTTTTCAACGGTTTAAAAACGCATAAGCTGCCAAAACACAGTTTGCCCAAACAGGTCAGGTGCATTTTCAAAACGATACCGCATCAAATAAGTTGTCCCAAACGGGCCCTAAATGTTAGGAAATAAATCAGAGAATGCCATAAGACCAATCGAATTGAACATACAACTGCACCAAAAAAAAAAACATCAATTGCTTAAAGACAGTTATGTTCCAACAACTAACCTTGGTTAGGGCTCAATTTTCCCTAAGTTGGACACTAGCTTGCAATTTCTTTGATAACACAATAGATGCTGGCAAAGGTAAATAAATAGGTAGAATACTTATGAACATAAATCTATTTCTATAAGTATAAATTGCATGGAAGATTACATTAGCACATCTAAAGATGACATCACACGTACTGATATGGAGACATTCAAAATCCAACAATTATGACCTATCTCCTTTGATATGGACATGATTTAAAGGATTACTTTAATCCTCTCACCTTATGAGCCAAGAAGAGGAGGAGTTTCAATGGAAGCAACTACAGCAAAATATACAGCAGTCAATGCAAGAACATGGGAGCTCAAAAGACGGGCATTTGGTTTACCATTTCTCTTCAAGAGAGATATACATTCATAAAGTATGCAGTGAGGTTACACAAAGGATTCTAACACAATTGAAATTGTTTCAAGTACAAAGAAATTCATGGGCTAGTTCTAGGATCACTGCAATTGAAGGGAGAAACAATTAACGAAAATCTGATTCAAATGAGAAGAAACAAACTAGAATGAGATGAAAAATGAGGGTACTCAAGCAAGGCGAATAAAAAAGAATGATGAGGGATCTTATTGCACCCATTATAAATTTAAGAGACAACAAACAGAATTGATGGGAGCTTCATTTTAAATTAAATAAAAAAAAAAGATGCCAAGTAAAAGGAAACAAAAACTAAGAAACATGTTTATGAGGTCATGAAGATTGAGAAACCTAGCAAGAAGATTTAACGATCATGTTGGTGACACAAAAGCATGAAGAGAAGCAAGCCAACAAGGGCTTTGTTAAGAGAAAAGGTGCAGGTTAAAATGATTATTTTTCTAACATATTTACCCTAGAAGCCGAAAGAATTTGATTATTGAAGCAAGCACACTCCAAATTTACACTATTGGAATGGATTCAAAAATTAGTAGAGCAGAAGGCTCACAATAAGGTACCTTCAAGTTTGCAATTGCTCTACACTTTGTAAATGAAATCACATGTAAGGTAATTCCTTAAGATGTTTATCACAATATATTTGGGAATCCTTATAGGAAATGGGTGTCATATATTATAAGAGCTTGTAAGAGCATCATTTATTTAAGGATGGTAGATTATTATTGTTTAAAAAGCCTCTCCCCTACTTATATTGAATATGTGGATTTTGTTATTAGAAAGGCCAAGAACATTCTACATGCTAGTAACAACTTTGCACTACTTTTCATGCAAGAGATGATAGTAGAACCACCATAAACTCCATATATTTCTATATTGCTAGACTTTGCATAGAAAAGAAAAATTAAAACAGAACTTTTGTGCTAGACTAATGGATCATGACTTACCATTAATGGAAAGCCCTACAACCAAACCAGGAGTTCTATCAACTGTCTCAAATAAAAAGTAAGAAAAACAAAAGACAAATAAAAAAAAAAAATATTCAATTTCCACCATAAAGCCCTTATCAGTTGTACTGGTTCTAAAATAAGTTATAGAAAAGAAAATGTTCATTGACTATCAAAAATTCAATAAAGTTGGGTTTTTGGCCTCACTAAGATCTACAATCAGGAAAAGGTGGAACTCATTTGAAATTTGAAAATAAAATCCTGAAATGCACATCCATGTTTGTACCTCCCCAATATTTATTACCAGCCTTACAACCTAATGACAAACTTCTATAGTGTACTCATGCACATATTGTCATTTGGTGTTATCTCAAACTGACATCTTAACCTTAATCAAGTCAAAACAAACTTATCGTCGTTATTATACAGATACAAGATGAAGTCCTCAATTAGTCATTCCATTAATTGAATTTCTCAGTATCAAGTGTTCCATCTTATGTAGGAACCTCCACTTTAGCTTCTGGACTGACACATAATTTGTAAGTCCCTCATTTCTTCAGCTTCATCCTCTCCAACCATGTTTGCATTTAGCATAGAAAGAGGAGGAATACATCTTCGATCATTATTCTTAGTGATGGTTAATTGCATGCACACCAACTTCATCATGTTAACTACTTTCTCCGCCATTCTGGCTGCTTGATATTGTAGATTTGGTACAAGATTCATTGTCAGTCATTGTTAGGCTCTCTTCTTTTCTTGCTCATCACTTTCTCAGCTTTCGATGCATCACAAAAACAAGAAGCAACTCTTCCTTGTCTTTACATCCCTTCTTTGGTTGTACCATGCACTAGGGATCAGTGCTCTGACGCCAACTTGATTCGTGAATCAACCAGATAATTTAGTTCTCTTATGCATATAGTCTTCTCATCATTGTTTTATACCTCTGCCGTGGTTCAGTAAAACGCATTTCCTTTATTTTGATACTGCTCACAACGAGGACAACAGCAAAGTAACATTTTCTACACAGTTGATTACAGCAAGCAGGAATTCAGAGTGGCAGCAGTACAGTGGAGCAATAACATCAGCAAAAGAAATAGCAGTGACGCCCTTTTAAAAAACAATATCAAAGAGAGCTAAGCAACGACAATTACTGCAGACGAATGGCAGCAGCAACAACCGATCCATTACCTGAAGAATACTTTGCGCTAGCTTATAAGCTTATAACAAAATACCAGAGACGAAGCTCTGCAGCTAAGGCATTCTGCTGGAGAAAAGTAAAAAGCAATAAGGTTTTCAAGAAAATTGCAATTATTTTCCTTACACGAAATATGGCCTTTTTACTAGGCAATTACAACAATGGATAAAATATAATTTACTCCTAAACAAATTCCACGAAAACATTAACAGAAATTTACAAATATAACACACAATTCTTATGTACATACATATCTAAAACCTAGAGTTTGATGTTTACACGTATAACACTTTATTGTTATGTTCACATCAAAGCCTACGCACAAGAAGGTACATTTCACTCTTAAAAAATTAGTTTTAGTGGCACTTTTGATATGATGTAAAAATTTGAGTTTAATAAATATAAATACTAAAGTTTAGGTGTTAGATATGTAGATTCACAATTGTGTAGATCCCCATTAAATCATATCTACAATAACAAATAATTTGAAGTTCAATTAAAAGATAATTCGGAGTTGCCCTAATACTGAATTAAAAATTCAAAAAATAAGCTTATTTAAAGCATGTTTACAAATTCATCCTTACCTTAATGTAATCTGAGTTTTAGTTCAACAGCCCACCAGCTAAGGCCTCTATCGTCTTTGTATGGTGTTTGATTAACAATCAAATTGCACCTATGGCCTCCAAACAACATCATTTTCATTATCAACATTGTGATCTAAAAATCAACAGCATTTGCAATTTGCATGAAAAAATTGGATCATTAATGCTTTAACGAATATGATTTCTCCAATATTTTCATGATCTAGTGCCTAAATAGCGAGGAATGCATCTTCTTATAAAATTCCTTGTAATGAACTATTAGATTAATTAGACTCTTCATGATCTAAAATCCAGAATCAAGGAGAAATCAAGAAATAATATCCATTCAAATTCTTTAAAATTTGATATATTTTATTCTCCACCAAGAAAATTACTCTTTTGTAGTAAGCTAGATTCTAAGCCATTGACGCAACTTACATAGAGATTGACCGAGACTAAAAAAAACCTTTATTTGGCTTTAGACCAATACCCTAAATTACTTCTAGAAAACCAAATTTGCAATTAGGTAATCAACTAAGCAAAGTAAATATCTTGTTTGAATTCAAAATTTTCCCTGGGAAGAATTGATTGAAATCCATCATTGATTACAACTATCTCAAGTGTGTTTTATTCCTTCACCACACAAATCGGCCCAAATAACAACCTGTTGGTCCCTTTCATCAACAAGGCTCGCCATAGAATCTGGATGAAGGAACAAAATAGAATAACCGTATGTGCACAAATTTATATATTATAAACTTCAATCTTTAGTTTCAAAGAGGCATTCATCTCATTAAAGAGCAAATATTTTTTGTTGTGATTTATATCCATGTTGCTAATAGCTTACACCTATACTTGAACAAAATCATTTTTCATAGTAATTTAAAAAAATTAATCAAGACTATCACAAATAGTCAAAAAAAAAAAAAATCTTAACTATCAAAATTCATAAGCTTGAGAAAACTAAGGGGCCATTTAGAACAATTTTATTTTGTTTTATTATCTTTTATTTATGGTTTGACTTAAAATAATAAATGTATGAAATCTTAAAAATATAGTTTTGTTTATTTTTGCAATAGTGAAGTTGGTCATTGGCGAGGCAACAGTAGTAGTTCTCAAGATGATAACAACGTTGGTTGTTGGCAACAATGGAGGCAACAGCGGTTATGGCAACAGCCAATGATGATTGTCATTTATAAAAACACTAAAAACACTTAAACATTATTTTGTGTCCTTTAAAACTACTTAATTTATGTTTAAAAATAAAAATAAAAAAAATAAAAAATATAACATACTAAATAAATATATCTTTTCAAATAATAACAAAAAGAAAAAATAAAAGTGATCCAAAATAAGCCCTTAGCAATTATTAATGATAAACATTCTTATGCCTTTCATCCTTACTCTCACAATGTATTCCCATTTTTATTAAAAATAAATCATACTAAAACTTCTATTCTCTGGTTATATCCATTCTTTATATTAGATTATATACAGATTTACTCAAAAAATATCCTCAAATCGCTTTTCCTTTCTTTCTATTTCCCTTCCGCATGCTGTTGAAACATAGAACTTTGAAAGACATACGAATGAATTTTAACATTTAAACATATAAACTCATTCTATGTTTTCTGCTTAGACCTACATAAAATCATATTAAAAGACATTAGCTTACAAAACTAAATATCTTATCATTTATATAGAAAAAATCTTTCATGCTATATTTTTTTTATTAAAATGTAAGATATACTATAGAACAACGAGTTCATTCAAATTTCACAAAAATAGAAATTAACTTGGTGAAAATGAAAAAGAAGTCAAAATCGGATGTACAAAATGAATACTTGTTTATGATTTGTGAAGTATAGCAGATAATTTTGACCTAACTATATATTCTATTTTGGTTAAAAATTTTTCGAATGATTAAATCATCATATATTTTGTGCACTCAAATTTTGCATTGTGAAGGCCACCAGAAATTTTTAATGCATGATAAAGAAAAGATTGACCACAGCAGCCAGCCTGTGAAATATATGAACAAGAAAAGAATCTAACGAAAAGAAAAATCCAATTAATCGTCATTACTGGAAAAAATTACAAAGAATGAAAAGGCAGCCCGACCTACATTAAAAAGCATGGAATTACAACTAATGACCCTGCAAACCAGCATCTAATTGTCTGAGCCTAGATAAATGTTGGACAATAACTTATTCGGATAAAAGCAAGTTTTCATTAAAAACATAGAAGAAAAAACTGCTATGAAATTATAAGCAACAATGAATCAAAAAAAAATTCAGAAACAAATAAAACTTCGGAGCACACCTCTGAAGGAGGAAAGACTTCAGTAATAATCCGTGGCTCAACACATGACTCAGATCCAGTATGACCGGGTATTGAAGTGGCTCTGATCCCTTTGTGGTAAGAACAACAAAATCCCATCAAAGCAGTTCAAAACAAATGAAAGGAATCTAGAGTTCTATATCTCAACAGGAACTTACCAGTTATCCCATCAATATTTGCTCTGGTAGCAGAGGCAGTAATATTGTGCATTAAACATTCCGATTGAGCAGCTTGTTCGGTTAATGCAGACATTTCACCAGACACTGGAGCATTGATCTGCAATCTTCCAAGAAGAGGAGTGCCTGTGAGACTATCATTTCGATGAACAGGTCGGTCAACATCATGAAAACCATTCTCAAGAACCATTGTATCTCCATTAGCTAATCTAGCCTTGCTCAAATTTGCCTGTTCTCGTGGAATGCCAACATCACCATTAATTGACTTGGCATTAGCAATTGCTACATCAGTGGCAAGATTACTTTCACCTGTATTGATTATGTTAGTTTTAGCACGACCTTTACATTTTGTTACATCTTCGGTCTCCTCTGTTCGCTGAGGTCGGGGAGAAACACCCAGCATAGACTCAAGAAAGGTTGTCCATATCCTCACAACTTTATCCAGCTGGTCCGTGGATGAGCACACTTCTTGACATGAATATTTTATGATCTGAAAGAGATCATCATGGATGTCTCGATCAATATATTCAAAATCCATATTAGGAATTATAGGCCTCCTATTTCCAGCAGCAACAGCAACAGCAAGAAGAACATCGTCCTCTTTACTTTTATTCTCAGATATTTCTTTGATTTCAGACAGCAAAACTACAAAGAAAAGTTTATGCTAGTAAATCTGAAAGTACTCCTGATAACAGTGGATCTTAACAAGCTAAGACATATTACCACGTACCTTTAGCACTCAAGTTCTTTGTATCTTGTTGCTTGAAATAGAAACTGCGATGATCAAGTGATTTGTGATAGTTCTTGGAATAAATGTCAGCCCAGACCTTGTTAAAATCAGCACGACACCTTGACCACTCCTCTTGTTTCTGCTTCAGACGAGTCAATATGACAGGCAGTGCAAGACTTGCATTTTTACGCAAAACATCCATTACATCCAGGCCATGATCACCATATAACCGTTCTATGCACCTCAAGTTTAAAGCTATTTCAAAAAAAGATGAGTGAAAATGTGACTACAAAAGCTGGAAAAGAAACAAGCTGGGAAACAGGAAATACAATATTAATGAACAATTACATGAAAAGTGATCCTCAATGCGAAAGGGAGATTCTGGTTTGATAGTGTTATCCTGCGTCTTCTCAAGCAATTCCTCCACACGTTTGGTAGTTGCATTTACGGATTCTAGTAACATGTCCAACTCAAACCTGACAACATCAAAACAAACATAATCAAACAGTTTCATATTTAAAGTGTACCTGTGCACCCCATACAAATATAAGCACCCCCAACATTGATTAAAAATAAATAAATTTAAACTGAGGAAAAAATCTCAAAATGGTCCTTTGACTATTTGGATGGGGCAAAATCAGTTCTACAATATCGCAGTGCTCCAATTAAGTCCCCCTACTACTGAAAAACAAACTCAATCAGTCCCTCGTTAGAAATTATGACACAAAATTATCACAATTCAGTCCCTTGACTATACAAAATTGATCTCAATTTAGTCACAAGGGGATTTATTGATATCTATTCTAATAGTGGGAACTAAATTGAATCACTGCAAAATAATAGAACTAAATTGAAGCACTACAAAATTATAGAACTAAATTGACAGCTTCCGAATAGTTGGTGGATAATTTTTTAACGTTTTAAAATAAACAGGTACACGAAAAAACTTGACTGTAAAATCAAATATGAGGCAGAATGGGGCATTAAAAAACAAGTTATTTTTAGGTTGAAATTACAATTAATCAGAAAGGGTCCCTCAAGCATTTTAGATTTTGCACCAAACAAGCAAAATTAAATCAAGCAATTGCATGCTCATCAAAAACAAAACAAAGGTAAAAAAACAATTGCTACCTATCATCTTCACATCTAAATAAGCTTTCTTCATATTGATTTTTCCTCATGTGTTTGAAAGAATAATCTTCACTACCAGATGTCACTGATACCCAAACATCATTTAGTACTGATACACCGAGCTCAGTTCTATGGCTGGCAGCAGGCATTGGGTACTGTCAATCAACAGATTCAACCAAGCAGATTAAACTTGATTCAGAACATCATCACAAATAGCAGTGAACCAAATAGCAGGTACAAAGTAATCCAGATGCTTTACATTTTTTGGGAGCAGACGATAGCTAGGAGTGCATCTCATGCAGTTCGAGAGATCAAGTTCTGAAATCGGTTTGTATAAATTATATTTTTCTTTATTTGAGAACAAAGGAACCTTGCTATTAGTTGCTTCTTTGGAGACATATGGAGAAACTCTGTCAATTCGCTCCCTTTCTTTCTCTCTCTCTCTCTCTCTCTCCCTTTCTTTCTCCCTATCTTCTCTTTCCCGATCCCGGTCTCGGTCTCTATCCTCTAGCTTCACTGGTCTAGCTGCATGTACTTCATTCCATAAAGGTTCTGTTGGAGCAAAATAATAAATATTTATATTTTATAATATCAGATAAAATAAATGCAAAAAATTTCATATTCACGTGCATGCATATATTCTCCTCTTAGAAGAAGACTAGGCATTCTCCTCCAAAGTTACTTTTGAGTGTATTGATTTTTATAATCTTAAAAGAAAAAAAATAGATCATTCACAATCATCTACAACATCAAAACTGATCATGGAACGAGTTTTATCAGTTCTCTTCTTAAAGATTTAACCATAGTCCAATAAATAAGGATGACCAAATGACTTATAAAAGCCTCACCTAACTAATCTCTTCTACCACTATGTTTTATAAATCAAAACCAACTAAACGTGTAAGCATCACAAGCAATTCACTAATTGAATTTTAAGTCAATGCCACTTAGAAAATCATAAATATCCTTTCTTTGAATCAAATGCATCGGCGAAGAAATATTTAATACATCAAATGGAATGTAAAATGATCTAAAAATATTTGAAATTATGAGTTTCAATAATTTTAATGGTGTTAGAATAATTGGGTGATATGGTTCTTCCATTTGAAGGCATTTAAAATTTTAAATAGGAGCATGATAGACAGTCTCCTAGGAGGAGAAAAGATATTTAAGTGCAAATATATATATATATATATATATATATATATATATATATATATATATATATATATATATATATATATATATATATATATTTGCATCCATCTAGAGTCTAGATATATAGAGGAAAAAAAAGGAATATTTGACATACTCTTATTGAACACGCCTGTAAGAAATCCATCTGCATCACAAACTCTCATTTAGCAATCATCAGGCATATCCATAGGTCTAAAATAAAAGCAAAACTAAATGAAATTTCCTTAACTTACCAATATTCTCACAATGCGCCAAAAATTCAATAAATCCATCCATTAGATCAGGATATTTTCCAAGAATGTCACCTACCTGAAAATTACATTATAAGAGTTGTTAGTAAGAAATATAAATAAGACAGGCCTTCCCTTTAAATTGGGTCAAAAAACAAACAAATAATCCTATTAGTGAGTATGAAAAAAAAACAGCAGGATATACGTGTAAATAAATGTCAACATACATTCGAGCCAATAGAAAGAGCTGTCTGGCTGCAATTAAAATTTAATGTTAGTAGGATTTAGTATATACCAAATTATGTAAATCCATATATCCTCCCATTCCTTGCATTAGTAATTTACACTGAACCGAAGGCATAATTGGATGTACTAAATCCGACAATTCATAAATCCATGGAACTCCTGCATTTTGCTATTTGGCTGGCTTTGTTAAATCCAGTGAAAATTTCTATTAAAAGCTTCAACTAAACAGCCCCTAAAAATTAAACCAATAAACTATGAAACAAGTGATTCACATGTATATTTCTATGAATACAGTTTGTTGACAGCAATATGCCATTTGCAACAAAAACATAGACGTAGTCGACCATCCCGAAAGTGCATAAATTGATGTATGCAAACACTTTATGAAAAAAACCCATACCTGAAAACAAAGTTATGCAAATGAAACGTACAAGAATCATTTCGTGATTAATTTAACTAAAATTATTGTTCTAATTTCAACAAAATCAATTCCTCCAAAGGACTGGCATGAATTGGAAGAAATGTCATCTTCCAATTCATGAATTGGAAGATGATAACGCCAAATAATTATACAGGAAATTTGTCATCTTCCAATAGAATTGCACCTTCAACCTTGAAGTGATCCAGAACATAACATCCATGGGACCTTTATTCCTCTCATCTGTTTTATTTTCTTCATCATAAAAGAGCATCATCTTAGAAATATATAGCCAGTCATACTTCTTAGATTCAAATAAAGCAGGCAGTTAAAATCCTAGCAGATACTATACAAGAGCAATGAATGAATCTCGAATTTACACTGGATCATCAATCAATCCTGGTATCAACTCAAGCAAACATTCAGACAACAAAAACTCATTTTTCTGTCCAGGGGTCTGTCAAAATGCTAATGCCAAATATTCAATATTCAATACAAGCTGTGTTGTGTTGGTTATCAAAACCCAAGCATCTAGTTTCTCAGATAATTTACACCAAAATATCAATCATTGAGCCTAACCCAAAAAAGATTATTCGGGCTTAAGGTGCACTTGGGGCGGCGGTGTGGTGGAGGTGCCGCACTGCACTTTTCTCTGTTTGCCAAAAATCATGTTTTGCCTACTTTTTTTTTAAAACTGCAGCTGAAATCTGCATTTTGCAACCAGACATGGCTAAGTGCAGTGGCTACTAGAAAATTGCTATCTTATTTTTTGGAAAAAAAAATTTGTGATAGCGACTGTAGTTTTTGAACTGCAGCAACTTCACAGCTGCTTCTTCAAACAGCTGCAGCTGCACCAAACAAATCCTTAAAGTAATTGTAATGATGTCCATTTCAATCCAAGTCCTACAAACGTGCCATCAGGAAAAGTACTGCAACCACATGATCCAAATAACATCATACAATTATGGTCGTAGTGAGGCAGATCCTGCCTATGCTTATCAAAATAAATATATGCCCCTAAATGCATTAAAATTTGTTTCAATGACTTACAAATCTAATGGCCCGTATATCACTAACATCTACTCTCAATGCAATTTCAAGGGCAGATTCGAATGGTAGTTTCCACAGCATAAGCTACGCCATAATTATTAACATTGCAGTACTACTAGTACTCATATTTATCATCCAATCAATTTGTTTTGTTAAAACCATTATATTAACCTTAATAAAAATAATTACACCACCAATCATAAGGCAACCCAAGCACTACATCCCCAAAATCTTAACAATGATAACATAATGAATTTATACAACTGTAAACAAATCAGATACACAGAGTGGATTAGAAGATTTATTTATTTTTATATTATTGGGGAGTAAAAGGCATAGAAAAGGCCTAGAAAACAATATAAACAACCAAAAATTGCTAATTGCAAGTTAAACAAAAGTAACATAGTAATTATATGAGACAGGTTAATGAAAAAGAAGAAACTGTACCAGATTCTTCAGTTCAGTTCTTGTAATGATCTCCTTGCTATATATATGTAAGCACTTCAGAAACTCTTGATACGTATCTGGCTGCAGCTTTTCCTTCACTTTCTCACAAAAATTAAATTCTTGCGTGTATACACCTGAAACAACTATCATAACGTGAGGTCGTGATGATAAGAACCCTACAAGTACTAGATACACCAGGCAGCAGAATCTAATCAACAACAATATGTGAACTTTATAAATTCATTTTAAAATCAATCTATCAAACACAAAACATAAATTTGACTAAAAATAAAGGTTTAAACCAATATAACCATTCTTATGTCATGAGTAGGAAAAGAGAAAAGAAGATAAGCAATTGAAAGAATCAAGTAAAATATTTCATATCACAGAACTTTAGAAATTCAAATAAAATGAGGACAGGAGCTTAACTTTAAGATATACATCAAGACTGCAGAATCGTATAAAAATGCGGATGTGAGTTAGCGTGTTCTAGGCTGGAAAACTGCTTCATTAACAAGCTTAAGCAATAACATAAAAAATTATCATAAACTTAAGTGAAAACCAAGTACATTGGGAAAAACAAACTCAGGCAAAATCAAACAGAAGGGCTGATAAATTATTAAAAGCAACGCCAGAAAACGAATGGAAAATAATGTTTGGATATTACAAACTCTGTTATTAGAAAATAGAGTAAAAATAATTACTTTTCATGGCATTCTTATCATCAACTGAAGAACCAGCTATGTTGTACATTCCAAATTCGTCACCACCTCCTCCTTGGTGCATCTGGTCAGTGGATTCATCAAACCTACGGGAAGTCTTCCTTTTCGTTTGTATGTCCAAATCCTTGCTATCATGTTCCATGTCCCTTTCATCCCCATCTCCATCTCTTTTATCCCTTTCTTCCTTTCTATCATTTTCCTTCTCAAGACGTCTCCTCTGCCTCTCAATTTCTGGATCAGGACGATCAACACTAAGGTCTCGCTCAGCATGTGAGTTATAAGCCCTTTCCTTCTAAAAAATAGAGATGCAAGTGCCATTAGCTGAAAAATCTAGGTATTCAATCATATAATGATAATGATAAAGCAAGCAAAAGAAAAGTGCTTTGGAGTGCAACAAAAGTGATAAGTGAGTTTGAAAACATACATCAAGAATTTAATGATTCAACAGAAAAACTAGAATATAGCTCTCACATGTTAAAATTTTTACATGCAATAGCTACATTAAATTGCAAAATTTAGAAATAAAATGGTGTTTAGCGTTAGGCCATACAAGTAGACCACAGCATCAAAGGTTTTGAGAGATACCTTTTCCATGTGAGGGTGTCTCGTGGTTGTCATCACAGAGCCCCTCTCATCACGCCTGGAAAAGGATTTACCAGATAATACATGTTGAGCCGTTGTGGCGGAGGCATCGGGTAAAAAATGTGTAAATTCCTCGAGTAAATCATTATGACTTTCAAAAAGCACTGCCACCTATAGAAAATTATTATGGTTAATTGGACTCCAAAAAAAAATCAAGTACGCATTAAAATTTTAATTGTATATAACAACTATTTTCAAAAGCACTGCAACCAATGGAAAGAATATGACCCTGGTTGTTGGAACTTCTAAAAACAAATTAAACATCAAATATGCCCCTGCCCAGAATAATGACTGAATACCTCTTGGTAAACCTCATGGATTGATTTGTTCTCCCTTCTATACATATTTAGAATATCTAAAAAAGACTTGTAAATGTGTTCATCATTCTGAAATCGATTCTGCAGCCAGAAAAGTAAATAGATTTAATCCTGAGAAGTGATTCAATTAAACAAACCAAATTAGCAAATGCCCAATTATAACATTCAGTGCCTTAATTTTGTTCACAAAACTAATAGCCTCCTGGAACTCAACAGGCTTCTTATCCTCAGGAAGCTTTATTTCATAGCCTTTAGGCAAAAAGGTGTTGAAACCCAAGATAAGATCACGATGCCCCTTAAAAAGTTCTTTAACCCTCATAATTACTCCACTAGTATCAATCCTGCAGCCAAAAGTATTAGAGAAAATCCAGAAAAACAAGTCATGGTGAGTAAAAAACAATCATTAATGAATAAATTAACAAAAAATAAGTAAATCTCAAGCATTCATAGCTGATGTAAGCTGACCTCTGGCTCTTAAAATCCTTCATGACTTCCAGAAATTCATCGTACTTCTCCCTATTGTCCTGAAATATGTCTTTGACAGCCTTCAAGTACGTCAAGGCATCATTAGTTGTCAACTTCTGAGTACTACTTGCAGCTGCTGCAGGAGCCATATGCGGTTGCCCAAGCCTTCCAAAAACCACAAAACTCAAATAAATCATCATAGATCCAAAACATGTCAACTCCACAAGAGGGAAACAGCAAAGAAATCCAACCCTCCTTTCCCGCCTTCCCAACTCATCATTCTGAGTAAAGAAACTACGACAGATCAAATATTATGAATTTCATGCCAAGAGGGCACTGAGTATAAAAAATATCATCGAAGACCTATCTGAATAGCGGCTTCAAAATCATCATCCAAAGTCTTAACTGATCAAGCAATCCAGATTCCCTAAATCACTACAACAAAGATAAATCCAAAGGCACCAAGCATCTAGCACCCCCAATTAACCCATACCTCAGAGAGTATTTCCGAAATAGAAACACAAGCATAACAACCCACTTTTCCAAACATAGAAAAAAACAAACACAGATTAAATATCCAAAATCAGAATCCCCCGTCAACCAAAATCGAGCCAGAAACTCCAACCACATAAACTAGAAAGAAATAATTATTATAAAAAAAAAATACTCCAGTTATAAAAATAAAAACAAGAGCAATAACGAAGACAGAAACCTAAAACAAAGCCAAAGACTCACGGATCCGTTCTCGACAAGTTAGGCCGCTTTAGCTGGGAGCCCATATAACACTCCTCCACCCTGGTACGTTTCATGCACCCATCCGCCGATCCTTCACACCCCCTCCAAACTCCCTCCCCTTCCTCACCCACGTACTCCAAAAACAACACCCAATTACCCCAAAAGAAATCACCAACCCCTCTGATCGCCGCCGCCCCCTCACCCCCCACCAATACAGGGGCCCGAATTCTCCCAGATCGCTACGATTCCACGCCAAACTGCCGTCCCCAACAACGAACCCTCAAGAGGCGTATCCTCCTGAAAGAAACAGAGAATCGCCGGTCCGAAGAGAAAGAGGCGGAGCGAAGAGACCTATCTCTTCTTGTAGAAGGGAAGAGGAGAGGGCAGACAGAAGGCGAGGGGGTTATTTGCAAGCAAATTTAATTTGTTTATTACGGTAGAAATCGAGGAGAACAGAAAGGAAAATTAGGAGTATTTTTAGGGGGTTTTATGTTAAACTACTCGCTAATGTAAGTTATGGAGTAAACTGCTGATTATACAGACGCACCTCTGCCGTCCGATCCGTTGGTTGTGTGCTAAATCCAACGGCAATGATGAGCGGATGGGATTACGCCCGACACCCAACTTTAGGGCGGATGGGCGTGAAGCAAATAAATAACTGAATAATATTCAAATTAACATATAATTAATCTATATCGAGTGGACAAAATAATATTATTTATTGTAAATTAATTTTCTTGTAATAAAATAATATAAATAATTACGATTAAATTAGTTTATTGAAGTAAGAAAATAAGAACAAATTTTTTATATGATATAACTATTAAAAATAAAATTAAATAATGTTTGTTAATCAAGTTTATTTAAATAACGTATTATATAAATATTATTGTGTCTGTAGAAAATTCACAGCGGTTAAGTGATAATTTAATGTTTTAGAGTTGCCTGCAGGTCTAGCACACACACAAATAATAGAAAAATAGTACATAGAGATATCATTGTTTTTTATGTACAATAAACCTATAAATAAGTAATCAAATAATATACAAATTAGCATAATTAATTTATATAGAGTAAATAAAATAATAAATTATTTGTAAATAAATTTTCTTGCAATCACATATTATAAATATTTACTAACGAACTAATTTATTAAAGAAAATTAGAATAAAATATTTTATAATATGTTACTATTAAATATATAATTACATAGTTTTAGTTAATTAAAATTTATTTAAATAATATATTTGTAAAAAAATGTGTCGGCGTGAATCTCAAGACAACTTACGGCCCAATAAAGAATGATTTGACAATTGTGGGAATGCCAGAAAATGACTTGATGGCCCATGAGACCTATCTACTTACAGTAGCCAAATATCATCTGAATTGATTAAGCGAAAAATGCCCAAAATGACTCCCTCAACCAAAATGGCCTAAACTTTACTTAGCTAGCAGAAATTTTCAGGGTGGGGACTAGGTTTTACGACCAAACCAATGTGTCGGGCTAACTAATATCAATCGATCAGATCAATCTCACCAACTATCTTTAGAAATATAGTCGGTAATCTCTACTTGAAAGGACAACCGACAGATGATCCTCATACATCTACTCGACCAACAGCACTGTTCTCTTCGCATCATCGCGGACCCATAAAAGTATAATTTCGAGAGTAACACACAAATGCCAAAAATAAAATTTTTATTTCTTATATTCCCTCTACTATAAATAAAGAGATCATTTCATGTAAAATAACGTTTTTGGCTCTCTTGCTTCTCTCATGTATCAAAGATATTCAACTATATAAAAAAGGGTCAAGAGACTAGGAATACCCATATTTTTCGACAAAAAGACAAGTCATTGTGCACTCTTCTCTCACTCTCTATCTCTCTTTCTCACATTCTTCCTTGTTTCAAACACTCTAATCCTTATGTGTGTCTGTCGGACAAATTCGGATTCAACAACCTAAATGTTGCAGTGAGCGTGGAGCATATGTGAACAAGACGAAGAGCTGCACCTATGAGAAGGAGCCTACCACGTCGACACTAGCATGGAGTACATCAACGAGTGCATGCAACAACGGATTCCGAAAAAAAACCATGTTTATGTTGTATTCCAAAAGGCTTTGGCTAGGAGGGGATGAGCCGATAACCACATCTCTGAAATGAATAGCCGGCTATCCACGATCAGAAAAATCCCTTGGGGGAAGGCGATCAATGAAACTTCAACAATGCATGGCTGATGTTGAACGACCAACATCAATCTAGGCATAGGCCCCGCGCGCTGAGGAGACAATCGCCACCAACTTGTTGAGGGCCAATCAAGGAGATTTGAGTGGAGGCACAGCCCCAATCGTATGATGTCAAGAAGGAAAGAATATATGATAACTCAAATGACGCCCGACTTGAAAATGAAATGGTGTTGCCAGTTCAAACATTATATACTTTTTTCTACTATAAAATTTACATGAAGTTTTTTTTGTTGTGTTTCTAAGTATAATCGAGTCTTAAGAACACAAGGAGTTTCATACACTTTGACAACTAGCCAACACTCGGGAAACTTGAATACGAGTAGCAAAATCAACAATGACACATGATGTCTGCTCGGTAATTATTTTGAAATTTGATAGCTGCACAAGGTGCTTGATCGATATAACTTCGAAGCATGACTCGTAGCGACGACGAATATGGAATCGGTAAGCAGCATAAAAACCTACTCAACTATGAGCATCGCAAATCCTATCTCCTAGCTCAACATGCTATCTCATAAATTAGCATAAGTCTAGCCCCAGAGATGGTTCCTTACTCATCAGCGATAAAATCCTTATTGAGTGGCCTGACAGTGAGTCTCTACAGTCACCCACTCAGAGTTAGTGATAACATCTGTGTCTGATGAAAGATGAGGCCCAACTAAGGCGACTACTTAGTTGAGCCAAAGAGACATGAGGATATAAGACTTGAGTTGGGTGATTGATAAAAAAATAAAAAATAAAAAATTAAAAATTAAAAATTAAAAGCTTAAATTCGAATGCTTTACTGTGCACAACAACTTAAGTAATCGAGCGGTGAGTAAAACACATTGAAGGTAAACTGAGAGGTACAAAAAAACAATAAATAATATTTCCATTATAAGGAAATTTATAAAAAAAAAAATTTATAACTATACAATTCCATTGGTCGTGGTGAAGCATAACAAACAATGTTCTTCGAATTACAAGGATAAAAAAACATAAACAAAGAGAATTTTGAAGTAGCTGCAGACCTACCATTAATGCCAACTCTGTCTCCGGCTGCTTCTGCAGATTCTTCAACGCCGCTCTCAAGGTTGGAGAGAATGGTGTCAAACTGCATGTTAGCCCATTTGAGGTCGACTAAGCCTAGGGATGTAAATGAGCCAAGCTGGTGGGTCTTGTAATCACGGACTTGAGTTGTAGCTCAGCTTGACATCTGATAAATTCATCATAGCTTAGGAGAAGGAAATTTTTTCAAATTTCCTTTTAGCAAGAATTTGGTCAGCACCTCGCTTACGGAGAACTCAATCAATTGTTTCCCCTCAGGCACTTCTTCTGGCATCAAGCATCATTATAACTAGGTTGTTGAAAAGCATATCCAAAATTTTAAAGCCTATATGAAACCTGATAATTGGGTTGTTTGTTAGGTGACTTTTTTCGACAACTAAATTGACACTATTTTTAAGGAAAAAAAAATAAGCTTGATTGATGACATTTATTTGCGATAAGAGTGAAGAGTTAAGTGTCTTCCATAAATGAACCACAATTTCTTCTATTTTTTTAGTTTAAAATTTAAACATTAATTAGAATTTCAATTGGGAAGAAGTTTGAATAATAGTTTAGATAATCATCAAAAGTGAAGTTTTATTATTTAAAGATTGAAACATTAGATTTTGGTTGTATTTAATTAGATCAGAAGTGTGTTGAGATTTGATATTTTGAAATTTGAGTGAGTTCAATTTTGTTTAAGTTATATCTTAAATTCAAAATATTGGCAATCAAAATTTTATTTAAAGATCCATAGGTTAAATAGACTCTTGTTAGAGTCCTAAAAGGAAATTTTATTTAATGGAGTGTCTTGGAACAACATATACATAATATTTTTGTAAGTAATTGACCCGGCTAAAAATTACCTACTTTTTCATATGTATTTCATGCTCCTTTTTAATGATATTACACTTTAAAAGAAGATATTCTGCATATTTTTAGTTTCATGTATAAGAAATAGACTTTTGGAGAAAATAAAGCAAAAATGGTGTAATTTGGAGTAAAAACAAGCAAGAAAGAAAATTCTGACCTAACACATTTCGATGTCTTTCTATGCTTAATCTTCTTTACATTTCTCACATGTTTTGAATGAAATTACACTTTAAAGAAATGTTGTTTTCATGCTTATCTTGTAGATATAACTATTAGGAGTGAAACACAACTGAAACGGAGTGAAACAGAGCTGAATGGAGTGAAACGATGGAGCTGTTGTAGGGTGGCGCCATAACTAGCGCCAGAGGAGGCAAATTACAGAGAAGAAGCGCCATAATGGCGCCAAACGCCCCAGAATCCAGAGAGGAGCGTTGAAATCCAGTAAACATGTGCAAGAGACAGTTATGGACGGATTTTTGACGATTCTTTACTATTTTGAGATGTTCTGGAAGGCTACAAATAACTAGCATTCCCCATGAAAGTGGTTAAATGAATCTGGATACTTGGAAAAGCTCTTAGAAGAAGAGATTTGTCTCTTGGAATGAAAATATATGTCTCTTGGGAAAAATAAGGGATTTTGTGTCTCTTTAAAATAGGGGGGCTGGTGCCTCTCATGGTTGGGGGGTGTTTTGTTGTGTGGTGTCTTGTCTTGTAGTGTCCTGTGGTGTCTTGGTGTGATGTCTTGTCTTGTTGTGTGTGGAGTGGAGTCTAATGTGAGGAGAGGATTTTCTTCTAGAGTTTTAGGAGGAAAGGGAATTGAGAAGTTTCTTATTCATTACACTTATAAGAGAGAATTCAATGTTTATTGTAAAGAGAGAAAGTGCTTCAAGGGAAATTCAAGGGATTTTTTTGAGGATGAGTGCGAGATAAGTTATGTTCTTTTCTTTTTAGTTTTGTAAACTTGTTTTTATATATATAATTCATGTTTTGTTACATCTTTCTCATGTATTTTGATTAATCTTCTTTGTTCTTCTCCCTACAATGAGATATGGTTTTGCGAATAATTAATATTGTTGTGCAAGGTTTTAAATATCAATAAATTGTGATGCTTCGAACTTTGATCTTCATTTACTTTTCGATCTGATAAATTGAAATGTTAAAATTTGTTGAGAAACATAAGATTCGAAAGGGCTATGTTTTCTACAACAAAGTGAAAATCACATTCAATTTTATGGATAAGAATATAGTTCATGAGGATGAGTGCAAATAAATAGGAAAATATACTTTGATTGACCTAAAATTGGAGATTTTAGGGTGACAGACTAAAATCCACAATTTGGTATAGTTGAAACTAAAGCGAGATGTTAGCCCTCAGGCGAGGGGACGTGGGAGCTCTAGAGTAGGAGTTAGTATACTCCCGGTCTAACCATGAATTTAGGGACCAAACTCTAAATTAGCCAATGTTTTTTATGAACTCGACAGAGGGCAAATATTAGGATTGTTTCTATTTGGCACAATACTATTTTATATAATTATAAACAATTTCAATTACTTCATTAACTCTTTATAAAGGGGAATGATACTTTCTTAAATTTGAACTCTTCATCCAAACTTAGTTTAGTCTTAGTAAATGTAAATTTGAAGTTTAGAAATTTGTTTAGTAAACTTTGTTGTTTTAGTATACATTAAACAAATTCATCCAGAAAGAGTTATCTTTAGAATTAGTATTATCAATTAGGGATAGTTGTTGGTTGTTTTAAATTTAAGATTTACTTTTCAGAGTACTTGTTAGAAAAACCATTTATATAAACCTTCCAAACTAAGACTGATAGTAGTAGACTAGAATTAGCCTGAAATATTTCTTACCTCGCTTCTTTGTGTGATCGATACTGAGGATTTTAAAGAAAGTCCAATATTACTTGAAGCGATACACGCACTTGCGTAGAGCCTTTAATGTGTGAACTATTTTCTATATTTTATAACACTTAAATTTTGCACACTAGCCATTTAATATAAATTAGGTCAAGTTTTTTGTCATATTTGGAAGCTAAAATTACTGTGTAATTACGGGACGGGTCAAGTTCTTTGTGCCGTTACCGTGGATTTAAACTGACATAAAACACGCTAAAAAACAACACACACCAAGGGCACATTAGTAACATCCATTAATTGGAAGCATTGGACCTTCACCATTATAATATATAAATTGATAGTACTTTCTCCACAATAAACATAGATTGTCACGTTAGTTCAAATTTACAATCTATCTTTAGGTGGACAAAAATTGGCCTCTTGAGGACCAAGTATAATTCTCCACATGAAAAGTTCTTGGTTGAACTAATTTATCGTCAGCTTGGAACATCCTTGCTCGGTAAAGTTCATGATTTTGTCGGGCTAAAAATCATGTCTTTTCTAATTATTTTAGATCTTATAATCACACTAAGATATTTTTGCTACATACAATTCCTCAGGCAAGTGGTGATCCTTAATGAAAGAAATTTTACTTCTAAAGGAAGCACTGCCTCAAACTACTAAGACAATTGGAAAGAATTGAGTTGTGATTCAATATGTTGTCCTATAATCCCATAAAGATTCTACTAAATGCTCATACCACTGTCATATATTATGATCACGTATCTCTTTAGGATATAAATTGGGCTCTTATTGAATTAATTAGCTAATTCATAAAGTTGGTGATAATAGATTGTTGAGTATATCTAATCAATGTTATGTTGCTCTGCAGAGTTATTTATCTTGGTGGGTTTGAAGACAAGTTCATCATTGAATATGATTAAACGAGGGACGTTTATCAAATATAAATATGATTCTTGAAGAACTACAATACGAGGTGAGTTTTTACTTCTCTTAGATGAATGTCTTCTGTCCAATTTGGGAAGTAATCAATCGATGCCGAATTAAAACCTCTGTCTCTTAGAAAAAGAAGGATCAATAGGTCCCACCATATTTGTACCACAACACTCAAAAGGCCAAAATGTAATTATAAGATGAAACACATTGGGTGGTTGATGTAAGACTATACCTTGCACTATTTGACATTGATGACACCATCATGCAGTCTCTATACATCCATTAATTATTGTTAGCCAGAATATTCCATTTTTTAATTTTTTTCTTTTATCATGGGGCTCGATTTGCAAACACGACATAATTTAAAATGTACATCTTTAACAATCTTACATGATTGTTCTTATCAAAGTAATGCAATCACATACATTTGAATGATCTTCGTTATAATGTATCATCTGTAAGGTTACAAGATAATGCTCTGGACTTCACTTGATGGGCTAAGGATGTTTCTTGAGGGAATCCACCTTCCACTAGGTTACCTATGAATGGTGCCTCCCGTGAAGTAATTCCACACCTACGGAACCTATCACTTAGTCTTATGTTTATGAATATATTCGATGTTAGTAGGTGAAAAGACTCGATAACCCTAAATCTCAATCAATACACACTCTTCTTCCAAGCAAGTTATCTCTTTAGTCACCTTTGTCAAAGCGTTCAAAATGGTATTACAACCACGGGGTATTTGATCCAAGCTAACACTTCATATTTAGTCGAGCAACTTCATGGTATACTAGTAGTACTACTGGAGTCCTGGTTTGAAGATTTTGTATGTTATGGGGATCTAGGTGATTTAACTACGAATCTCTAAAGATTATGATCTTTTGAATTTCCATTAAAATTGTCAACTCCATACCAGTAATCAGAGCTTTGTACTAAGTTTCATTCTTAGTGCATAACTCTGATAGATGGTACAAAAACTTCATCATCCCGTAATCAGAGGTTTTGTAGATCAAATCTATTCTTACATTAAGAAGGAAAATTGACTGTGAGCTGGTATCCTTCTTAGTGGACGAGGCACCATCAAAGTAGAATTCACAACAATATTCGTCTAGTTCTTCCAGAATTAGGATTTGTTCATTAGGTTGATTTTCATTCAAAAGGGAGTTAGCTGACATTGGATGTGACACCAAGAAATCAGTCAAAGTCCGACCTTTGATAACCCGAAATGAAACAAATATTCTATCAACTTGTAGTAAGACCATTGACCATCTTGCTAGCCTTCCGAAAAATATTAGATGAGTTATTAAATATTACAAGGGATTAAACCTAGAATTAAAACTAACTCTATGAGAGAGCATGGAATGTCTTACATTTTTTACTATAAAAATTAAGGTCAAAGACTACTTTTTGATGAAAGGATAGTTATTTTTGGTTGGGATAAAATGATGAATCAAGTAGCATATTGTGTTCTCCTTATTTGCCTCATTAGTCTTGGCTAATAAGACAACAAGAGATTTGTTTAAAGCAACATTATAAAAACATAATGGCCAAGCTCTTATGAGAGTCACAAAATACTGGACGTGTCATTAAATATTATTTTATGCTTTCAAACGCCACTTGACATTTATAATCTCAATGGAGCGACGTTCCTCTTGGTGAAAGCAAAAAATGACTGACACCTGTCAGCGATGTTGGAAATAAAGTGTCTCAGATATGCTAATTTGTCTTGGAAATATCTTAACTGAGTTAAGCTTTTAGTCGATGACATCTCTAATATTACTTTAATATTTTCCGAGACAATTTCAATATCACAATATCATACTACAAATCTCTAAAGTTACTCAAAAGTTACGTCAAAAGTGCATTTCAAAGAATTCATTTTAAGATTATATTAACACAACCATTCAAACATACTTTCGAAGGCAAATATATCATCTTCACATTCCTTACGCTTAATGACTAAATCATCAACATAAGACTGACTTTTTTTACCCTAAATATATAGATATGATTTTGTTGATGTACTTAAATAGTTGACAAAAATAAAATGCTATTAATAAATAAATAAATAAATAAATAAACCTCATCATTCCGGCCCGTAGTATGCAGCCGCCGTGTTCATAGCTGGTGGACGTCCGCCAGCCCGTGGCCCAGCCGGCCTGCGCATATTTTACTCCTTTCCCTTTCGTGCAAGGCGCCACATACGTACCCCTAGCAACCACCTGCGGAACTCCTGCTGCTGCAGCTGCCGCGCGCGATCTGGTGTGCGCTCCACCGTTCAAAGCCGAGTTCGCATTCGAGCTACCTCACTTGGTCGCCGGACGCCGCTTCTGTCTTTTTCTTTTCTAGTAGCTCGCTGCCCTAACCTCAAACTCCTAGCTCCGTCACGAGGTTCGTTCGCCGTCGTTGTAAGCATATACTTTTACTGAGTACAAGGGGCAAGCGCATGGCAAGTGAGGTGATTTTGGATGCTTTAGGTATTTGCTGATTTTGATTATCGAAGCTATCATGTTATTTTTTAATCCTGTGCACACAAACGATAGTCGGGCATGTCCCTTGATTGCTCAAACACCGACCATGCTAGAGAACTGCAACTTAGATTGCTATAAAAGTTTTTGGTGAAAGGATTTTCAATGCCTTCTCTATAATCAATTGATTATTAGCAAATGCTATTTTTGTGAAGATAAGTTGAGATTCCTTGGCCATGCTATTAAACCGAATACTGTCCTGACTTATGCAAACAAAATCATGGCCATACAACAGTTGCCAACACCATCATCTATTCGGCAATTGAAAGAATTTCGCAGTTTGATATGTTATTATTGTCGTTTCATTTCAAAGTATGATTCTATTGCTGCGCCTTTAACAAATTTACTTAAAACTAATGCTTTTCTTTGGGATTCTATGGCCATGAGGCATTTGAGATTTGTTTAAACTTCATGAACTGTAAAATGGTTTTTGATCTGTTCATTGAAATGGTTGTCCGTATATATGGCTTTCTATGAGCTATTGTGTTGGATGGAGATTCTATATTTCTCAGTAGCTTTTGGAGACATACTTCCCATCTGTGGCACGAAATTGCACAATATTACAACATAATATCCACAATCAGATGTACAAATGTGTTATGAAAATAACGGAGAAAATAGGAAATCGACACAAATCAGAAGAACACAAGAGATTTAACGAGGTTCGACAAAGAATTGCCTACGTCCCTCGAGCGGCAGCCTGAATCCTACTATTTCAGAGGAGTTACATATCCAGAGGATTACACATCTATTTATAGAAAAAACCCATGGATAAATTATAAACACGCCCTCGCTCCCCCAAACCCACTAACTTCCAAGAGACACTCCTTTTCACCATGAAGTCACGACTATTCACTAGTAAACTCCCTCCAGTATATGAGCCATACCTAACAATTCTCCACTCTGCGAATATCAAGCACCTCAGAGAAATGCTTCACCCGTATACGTGCCTACCAAACAAATCTCCACCTAAGAAATATCCAACTCTTCAGAGAAATACATCTAACAATCTCCACCTTTGTGAATATCCAAATCCTTAGAGAAAATCTCCACCTCGCGAATATCCACTCTTTAGTGAGAAATAGATCACTGAGTTTCTTACACCAATGGGTCGAGCAACCAAACCATCTAACCTACGGCTTAGTTAAAGATCCCGTCGCATTTCCATCATATGTTCCAACAGAGCGATCTCCACCTCGCAACCGTACTCTCCAACAAGCTTATAGATGTTACACCGCAGGTGATATTCCCTTTCATCGCGTCGCTGCACCCTTAACACCCCGATGGTTTCCCTATCCTCATCCGCCTAGGAATGAAACCAATTCCGTGTAGAGTGCCCAAAGAAATCAAATTCTTTTCAACTCGAAACATGTCCGACATCACATAACGTTCGACAGCTGTCATCATACATCCGAATTCCGACTTTACCTATACCAAGCAATATTATAACGTCTATTATCACCTGGATAGATCGAACTGGAGTCGGATAACCCGTATGAAGAAAAACCACTTCCGTTTGGTGTTATGTGACGAGAACATCCCGAATCAAGAATCCATCCATCCTTTAACCGAGTTAGAATCGAAAGCACATCACTATCACTATAATCCGTATCACTCTGCACCATATTCGCAACACTCGAAGATACATTACGAGTCTCCTCTCGAGCATTGGACAATCTCTCCTCATATGTCCCGGTTCCTCGCACTTAAAGCAACGAATCTTCTTGCCTTTAGGCTTGACCTTCCGTAATTCTCCTTCTCCTCCTTACTTTCACGATCTTGATTACCCTTAACATATAAACAATTACCATTTGAGCTTTCCTCTCGCATTCTCGCTTCCGCCTAGTTGTAGCCAACAATCGTCGCAAGAATCTCATCAATTTTAATTGTTTCTTTCCCATATGTAAGAGTAGTCACTGGATGTTCATGCTAAGTAGGCAACGAACACAAAAAAATTATTGCTCTGTCTTCATCCTCAATATTCACATCAAGACGTGCTGCGATCCGTGATTATTCGATCGAAGACATCCAAGTCGTTGCGACAAATCAAGCACTCCGCCGCATCTTCACTCCATACAGACCTTTCGTTCGTATACAATTTATTCGTCGAGATTCGGACATAAACCGAGATTCCAATTTCTTCCATACTTCTCCTGCAGATTTCGCATTCATAACACGATACATAATCTCATACGTCGTACATAAACGTATTGCGCACTCGCCGCTCGAAGTCGTAACTCTTCCCAATATTCATCTTCCATATTATCGTGTTTCAGTAACTCGCAAAGCCTTCAAAATTCCTCGTCGTGCTAACAAATCTTTTACTCTCGTTTGCCACAATCCGAAGTTCCTTGCTCCATCGAACTTCACTATCTCAAATTTTGCTCCAGACATTGCCATCCGAATTTAATCCGAATTTAATCCTAATTTAATCTTGCTTCGAAAAACAAAAGAAAATACTCCGTAAATAAATTCAAAGAAACCGGAAATTTTCCCTGTCAAATGCAGCAACTTTCCCGCGATTCTCCTGTGATTCGTGAATTAAATTTTCCACACGAAACACAATTCCCGTTCGTATCGCAACCTCCGTCAATCATCGTTTCCGCGAGCCACGAATCCCTTCGCACTCGTTCGAGCGAAAACCTCCACGAAACTCCCGTTCACAAAATAATCGCGCCCGCTCGCCACCCGCACCTCGCCGAACTCCACCCGTCGCAAAATCTCCCGCGACGAACCGGTGAATTTAACCCGGTCGAACACCTCAATTTCCCGCAAAACGAGGCTCCTGTTCGCGGTGGACAACCTCTGTTTCCCGCGAAATTTTGAACCGACCGACTCCTCTGTGGAATTAAAAATTCCCTCCGCGCAGCAATTAAAATTTCTCCGTCAGCACCTCCTCCAGGAATTAAAAAAAAAAGGAAAATAAATTTCTTCTGTGTGATCCTTTCTTTCCCTGGTAACTCAGCGGAGGAATTAATTCTCCTTTGGCTGCAGCAAAATGGAAGGGGAATATTCCCTCTAGGGGAAATCCCAGATTCCCTTCTCCGGGAATGAATTAATTATTCCCTGGCTTAAAACAATTAATCCTCCTTCTTAGCAATTTAATTCCTCTCAGCAAGGAATATTCTTCTAGTAGATTCCTTTATTCCTTCCACTCCCTCCTTCCCCGCAGCCTGGAACCACCCGAACTGCCGCGCCTACAACCGTCTGCTGCAACTGCGACCGCCTCCAGGCACGACTCGCCAACCGCCGCAACCGATCCCGCGAACCGCCCGGCCACCGATCGATCTGGTTCGCGCCTGATTCCGAACCCTCGCCTGCTCTCGCCGCAGCCGCCGAACGCCTGCAGAATCTGGCCGCCGAACTTCCCTGCGACCTGCACCCGCGAACTGCTGCCTGCACCGAACGGAACCCGCGCCTGTTTGCTTCCGAAAGCCTGTGCGCGACCTCCCTGTTCGCACGCTTCTCTCGCGAAACTGCCCAGCGACGTGTTCGAAACTGCTGTTCAGCGCCGGCCTGTTCCGATCTTCTTCGTCGAGACTCGCAGCCCTCGAATCTCCGAGGCCTTTGCTCTATTTGCACCGAAGACAGGCGTGAAAAACCTCCGCCCTCACTAACTGCCGAAGCCCCAGATCCCGCGAACGATCCTACCTTGTGAACGGAGAACTGCCGAGAACACCACCACAATTCTTCAAACCTCGCAGCCAAATCTTGTTTTCTTTTTAGATTTCCCGCGTCGATCTCCTACTGTGCCCTCGAACGAGGCTCTGATACCAATTGTTATGAAAAATTGCGCGGAGTAAAACAAGAATCGACACAAATCAGAAGAACACAGAGATTTAACGAGGTTCGGCAAAGAATTGCCTACGTCCTCGGGAGCGAGCTGGCGAATTCTACTATTTCAGAGGAGTTACATATCCAGAGGATTACACATCTATTTATAGAAAAAACCCATGGATAAATTACAAACACGCCTTCGCTCCCCCAACCCACTAACTTCCAAGAGACACTCCTTTTCACCAGGAGTCACGCCTCTTCACCAAGAAACTCCCTCCGTAGATATGAGCCATACCTAACAATAATTCTTGTAATAGGGAGTACAAAACTTAGTAAGGGTATTTATAATTATTGTATGGTGATAGAAGACTGAAAAAGAAGTTTGTTTCCCAATATTTTCTTTCTTTTTTCTTTTTGAATATTGAGTTTGAAATCTGCCCCAAGGATTCTTTTAAGTACATCCTTTGAAAGAATGTAACATTATGTCAACTATTACTACAGTGTATGTGCCATAATAATAATTATTACTCTAAACACCATGCTTAGGTATGAATTTGCACAAGTTTTATTGTTCAACAAGCATATTGCTTCTTTTACAATTAAATTCATTATTGTTAAAAACTAGAGAAAAAAGGTCAACATAGTCATTGAAGAGGTCGTTTTAATCTTAGACCATCTAAATATGTCAATTAGTAATTTGTCTCTATAAATCGAATACAAAATAATGTTTTGACTTGTTAAATATGTTCCAAAATAATATTTTGGATCACGTTTGCGGATTCAAGTGACCAAAATAAACACCTCAGATAATATTAGGCTAAATTGGCGTCATACAAATAGTCACAGGAAAATTTTGATCCCTTTTTTTTTTTTTAAATTGTGGTGTATCTGCTATATATTTATATAATCCTCATTAGTGGAGGACCATTTGTTAAGGAAAGCCTTGCATGTACTAGTTGAGTCATAGAGAGGAAATTGCATTGAAATTGTGTTGCCCATGAGGGGCACCTTTGGTGAGGTACAGATGTAACTATAGTAGATGTTGAGTATAGTTTTAGACACTTTTTATTTAGATTTACTATTCTATGCCCTAATTGTTATAGTTCTTTCCTAAGAAAATTATAATTAGAATTGTATATATATGGTTAGAAATTATCATTTATAAATAATTATATATGGTTATAAAGTATTATATAGAATTTCTACAATGGGACGCATATGAGAAGTTTTTACTTGTCCATATGCAATCGTTCTGCAAGTATGCAATGTTTTTGTAACAATTTAATCGTTCACCCCATTACATCAACGACATTCATTTCCACCTTGTTTCATACAAGCCCCTGAGCCATATCACAACTACAGTCCCTATACTACGGTTACACAACTTCAGTAAAGTGTTTGAGCTTACAAATAATACCTTTAGTATTAGCATCAAAGTGGTAGATAATAAAAAAGGTTGAATGGAGTAAAAAATTATACTTTTAATTATGAGCACCAATTTGATGTGGTGATTCAAGCCTTGTGTTACAAAAAGACATCATCTTTATCAAAGGAATTTTTCCTATATTTAGATCATCAGATATTTCAGTATCTACAGCACCAACCCAAATCAAATGTTAAGCACCCCAAGTGGGTTGAATTCCTTCAAAACTAGACTATTTTCCTAAAGCATTGTGGAATTACATGGACCTCATCAATTTTACCAAGCGAACATTAACCTGGACTTACAAGGATCTAGGTAGCTCACCAACAAACTTGAGCAAATCCTCTCACTTACCTATAATTATTAGTTCCAAGAGTATGTGAACTTATCTCAAGCATAAACTCGTCATTACAGTTCATGCGTGTGCTCAATTTAGGTGAGAGTAATACAAAAAAAAAAAAAAAAAAAAAAAGAAGATATCAATCAGCTGCCTCTTGATTTTCTGATAATTATCTCCATTTTCCATGCTGTTGAACCCTCACTTGTATTACATTCTTAACCTTTTTAGAGTTTATAAAAGGAACTGATTATGTGTGATTTTAAAGGCTGAAACTTGGATTAAAAAATTATCTAATTTTGTTATTTGTTTTTATCATTGGTGTTCTAATTGTGGATTTGAACCTTTGGACGTTATCCCCAAACCTTCTTGTAAATTTAGTTTGATTTATTACTTTTCTGCTCTCAAACAACACTATATATATATATATATATATATATATATATATATATATATATATATATATATATATATATATATTGTGTGTGTGTGTGTGTGTGTGTGTGTGTGTGTGTGTGTGTGTGTGTGTGTGTGTGTGTGCTATTATATTGTTTTTAGTTGAACTACATCTAAGCTTTTGCTGTGATAGTTGTAAACTTATTGTGCTTTTTATATTTCCTTAATTTTAGCATTCTTCAGGAAACCTACAAAATTTTTTGCCTCCATTTTTGTGCGTTAGGTTTGTTGGATTAATAAATAATCATGTTAGGTCATTACTTGTTTAAATTTGGGTGTTAATTGTAATATTCTCTTATCCTTATGGTTCATAACTGATGCACCTTTCTTTGGTTCTTGCACTTAATCAAATCCCTTAAAGAAAAATTGATGTCAAATTTTGAACTGTTCACATACATACAACTTATAAAATTATCCAGATACATACATGCAAACAAATAACTTATCAAAATATTCAGAAGAAAGCATGAAGTTAAGAGTTTGTTCACAGTTACACTTTTTTAGGCAACAGTAAAACATTTATCTAGTTCCCGTATCATCTTAGATCAATTTGCATTTTAGCTTTATTATAAGATCAATTAAATCTAATCATACAGCGCATTATTTCAAAGTCATTTTTCTCTTCGTTATTAGCCAAAATAACTTGCAACCAATGAAGATAAAATGTTTAAATATTAGCGTAAAATGAAGCTGTCATATAAGCTAAGTTTAACCATCAATATTCTGGTATAATAATTGTCTGAATAAAGGACTATAAGTAATGCAAAAGGACTGCAATGATTTCCAAAGTTGTGCAAATTAGGCTTAGAACTTTAATGGGATGGTGAGTCTATGAATGAAGATGAAGAATTATGCTGACTTTCAGTGGGATTAGGAAGAGAGCAGAGCAACAATTATGTTGGAAAAGGAATGACCATACTTAGGCTTCTTTAAATTAGGATGAGTGTGTTATACAGGGAGGAAAAGGTGAGAAGCCCGTAAGAAGCAGACCCACATACGGTGATAGAGAGAGAGAGAGAGAGAGAGAGAGAGAGAGAGAGAGAGAGAGAGAGAGAGAGAGAGAGAGAGAGAGAGAGTTTAAATCTTAAGGGGCTGTTTGGTGGCACTTTTTTAATGGGATTTATGCTGGACCAAAGAGTTAAATATGTGCATGTTAAATCTGGTAACAATTAAAGCAGAATTTTTTCACGTTTCGCCTATTGTATATCCAAAAAAGAGTTTCTTTGAAAAGTTCAAATACTGAACGGGTCTCATGTGCTTAATGGAGCAAGCCCACCAGTCATGCATTTAATGATCTGATGCTGACTAGACCGATCGTACTCGTTAGTCACACATTTGTAAGTGACAAACTACGGAGCTCCTTGCCTCCCAGAAGGACCCCACAAGGACCTTTGAAGCACAGCATTCCTACGAGTTCCTCAAAATAAGTTGTCAAGCCATAGTCTTCAATCGAGTTCTTCCAGTCAAACTCATTCATACTGCCCTAGCTCATATTTTAAATCCAACATGTTTTGCTTGAAATTCATTGCAAAGAATGTTGCAAAGTACTACAACAGCAAAGCCAGAATAAAAAAATATAAAATCACAATTTCAATAAAGCTAACTACTGCAAGACCTTATGTAAATATATTTGGAAGTTGAGAGTTCGGAACAGCCTTCCAAAAGACTAATAGATGCAGATGCAAACTATTCTGTAGGAGCATAAAACTAAATTTACGAAGCATCCCATTGCTCCATTAAGCTGAAATGCTACATAATTTTCTCAAGAAAATAAACCCATTAAATTAAACAGTAATGTGTGCTTCTTGAGATGATTCATCAGTAACGCAAAAATTATTCGAATAAATCATATCCAGGTATGAAAAAGTTAAATAGCACTAGTTAAATTTGATCCGTAAAACTGTAAAAAATGTTTAGTCTGGCAAGCTAGAAAACATATTATAAATCTTTCAGAATTATAAATCTTTCAAAATTTGAGTGACTATTAGGGTTTGTTTGGGACAGTTTTTTGTCTGTTTTGTTTTTTCAGACCGTCACCATAATTCTGTTTGAAAAATTGTTTTAGTTCTGTTTTTTTAGAAATTTCGGTTGTTGAAAGCTTCAACCTTAGCTATTAAATTAGGTGACTATCAGAAACATGTAGTCTAACTTTTTGAAAATAAATAAATTTATAATGGCACCACAACTTTAAGAAAAACAGTTTTTTCTATAACAACTTCACAACTGCTTCTTCATACTGTTGTAACTGCCTCAAACAGACCCTTAATCTATTACATTATGAATGTATTTACATATTTCTACGGTTTTAAAATACCAAGTTTAACTGAAATGGGGAATCCAATTTTAGTTTAAATTATCACAACTTAGCTTGGGAGATCGATGTACTAAAATGGAACAGATGATCGGAAGAAAGTTTAAATTATCCCAAGTTAGCTCGAGAGATCCTTTGGCCTTCCGCTTATGGGCTCTCTAGTTTTGCGCCTATTGGCCTTTTGGTCTTTCGCATGTCGGCCCTTTGATCTTCCTTTTGTGGGTTCTTTAGTTTCCACAAGTGGGTCCTTCTTAGCCATACTTTTTATTTCTATTGCCTGAGGAAAAAGATAGAGTGATCACCGCGGATATCTTTGCGTCCTCATCAAGTATTATATAGAGATGACTCCATTTTTTCAACCAACACAAATAAGCATATAAGCATATATATATATATATATATATATATATATATATATATATATATATATAGGAAAGGAAATGTAACACTAATTTAAAAATATAAACACACACCTTAGAATCATCTTAAGGCCTTTATTTTCGAAGAAGTAACTTGTCATTTCCTTCAACTCGATCACACACTTCAACAACAATTCAATATATAAAACAAATATAGAGTTGAGCAAATAACTTGAGTCCTATAAGTAAGTATTTTAAAAATCAACACATTCACTTCTTCTAAATCATTTAGTTATCCCCTTACATCTTAATTTTAAATAGACTTTGCTCACCATTTTTCTTATTTTGGCTAATTTTTATGTCTAATATAAAGTACATCATATTTTGATTATTATTATCAAATAATGAATATAACTATGCATTATTGACACACATATATAACCCTCCAAACAATTTATCAAATTGATCCTTTTCAAATGATCCTAAATTTAACTTCAATAGAAATCATGCATCAACTTCTAACTTAAAAGAATTATATGTCATATGACTCCATGAATCTTTTAACCCTTCTTCAAATGTTAACATAAACAATATATTTAAGCATGTTAAACACTTCATGATCAAAACATAAATTTATGGCTATTGACAATAATATTTTGAAGTTTTATCTTATTGATAGCTATTTTTATTCGATTTGAAATAATCGTTAAATTAAATCAAATTATAAACAATACAAAATATGAGATGATTTTTTTTTTTGTTATATCAATATAACTAATACAATCAATAATACAACATATTAAAACTTAATCAATAAAAAATTTCTTAGTTATTGTAGATTTTAGTTTGCTTAGACATTGGTTAAATAAACTACAAAGTCTCATTAAAAATAATTCAATAAAAATATGAATATGGATAATAATAGTCTTATCTCATGTTGCATAACTCTATAACTTTCATGTGTGTGTGTGTGTATATACACGCCCCATCGTGACTATTTGGTTGGCAGTTGTGTTGTCAGTCACGAGTCTCTTAAGGTAACGGGTTCAAACAATTATGCACATGAGATTAGATGGAGGCTCGTACAATAGCCTATGCCAATATTATCTCTAAAGCAGGTGAATAAAAGCATGATAATGGTGCTGTTTATTCGGCTGAGTTCTGTCCTTGTCACCCTTTCCTCTATCCTCATTTCACCCCTCGCTGCTCTACCGCAGTCACCATTACTGGCTTAATATACCTTAGCCCCACAACTAGTCATGCTGTCATCCTTCTCTCCCCATTTTTCATGGAGAAAAGCTCAGGTCCCGACCCGATGATGAATGATAGATGATGGACGAGCGAAGAGCTCCACATCATCGTCTCGTTTTACGGGCCTCAACCTCTCACCAAGGTGGCCTCACTAATGGCGTCCTATCGTTTTCATCATCTCTTTTCTTATCTCTCCCTCAGAGTGCGTGCATTAACTTCCTCTAACGGGTGTGGGTCTGCCCCTGCTCCCAATTGTCCGGATTCTGCTGCCATACTAGTGGCAGACAACAATGGTCAGTGAGCATGCAAATTAATGGCAGCCAATTAGGATCTCAACTCTTTCCAACTCTCCAAAACTCTAACCTCGTCACTTCATTCTCTCATCAAACGACAGGTGAGGAGGAGTAGGAGGAGGAGGAGGCGATGAACCAGAAGCGCCACCATTCCACCACCAAAACTTCTAACGCTTCAGCTTCAAAGAAGAAAGCAATCTTCATGGCAACTATTGCAGTATCCAGGTTCCGATCCGCTCTGGCTGCCGCAATTACAAGACACCAGGTGCGGCCTCCGAGAGTCTTCGGCACTCTATACGGCCGGCGGAGGGGACACCTTCATCTTTCCTTCCAACTAGATGCTCAGACGCACCCTGCAGCTCTTCTGGAGCTGCAAACACCAACCAATGAGTTGGTCAGAGAGATGGCAACTTCCGGGCTCATGAGGATTGCCCTGGAGTGCGACCGTGGCGGCGCGGTGAGGCTGATAGATGAGCCGATGTGGAGAGTTTACTGCAACGGGCTGCGGTGCGGTTATGCTGTCCGGAGGGAGTGCAGGCCGGAGGATTGGAAGGTGTTGCGTGCGGTGGAGCCGGTGAGCGTGGGAGCCGGCGTGCTGCCGGCAGGGTGCGGAGAGGAGGGGAATGAGGTGATGTTCATGAGGGCCATGTTTGAGAGGATGGTGGGTTCTGGGGACTCTGAGGCTTTCTATATGATGAGTCCTGATGGTCATGCCGGGCCTGAGCTATGTGTTTATCTCCTCAGAGTATGAGATTGCCTCATCTATCATACTTAGTCCCGATGTAGTTTTACATCATCACTCTAATTAGAGCTTGTCACGTGTACATGCTGACTCTCAATTTAATAGATGGGTGTGTTTGCATGTACATATAGCAGACCCTGATTGAAGTCCTGATGCAAAACTTCATCAGAACTCTTGATGCAATAAATTTTCCACTGGTTCTCTCTGCTGGTTTGTAAAGTAGCGCTGATTAGCTGCTTGCTCAAATCTTATATGATGCTTAATATCTCTACTTAATTTTCAAACTTGCCAATATGCCAACTTATTTATGTATGAAAAACTGATTTGCATTTTTTAAATTGGACTATTGAGTATTAGAAGAATGCATGCGTGCGGACTCCAAACATAATATTCTCTCCTAAAACTTGGGGGCTAGGGGAAGGCTCGTGATAACATACAAAGTAATACAATATGGATTAGTAAAAGCTTTCAATCCAGCTGGGGTAGTCGATCGATTCTCCAAGATAGCAGGCTTCAATTCGCGATCACGAATGATGCAACGGAGCCGGGTGGATGCCAAACCTGCCCTGCCGTAGTCGGTTTCGCAGCAGGGAAGAAAGTCTTTTTTTTTTTTTTTTTTTTCTTTCATTATTTTAAAATTTTACATGCATTCCATATAATTTTTCATTATTTATATATTTACACCAAAATTTTAATATTTATCTATATTCATTACACTTTAATGTCACAAATTTATATGCATTACACAAGTCTTTTTATAGGAAAGGACTATATGTACATCAAAAGTTCAATATTTAAATTTATAACATTCTAGTATTAGTATTGCCTTCTTATGCATTAAAAAATGTGCTTCACTTTTAAAAGATTAGTAGTAGTGATATTTTTATATGATTTTTAAAGTTTGAATTTTTTTTTTCTCTTGAAATATTACAAAATTTAAGTTTTAGGTATCTAAGTAATATATTTTAAATATTAGAAAAGTAAATACATAACAAATTAATGTTTGCATAAAGAAAGGAATGAGAGGAAAAAATTCTAACCAATGGTATTGAATTTATTAATGCAAATAGTGTGTGGTAGGAAAAAATATCACGTCCGGAGTCTGAACGTAAGCTGTGATCCTCCGGACGTCGTTTTGTTTTTCTTCTCCTCTGCTTCTTCTGCTGCATTGTAGCTCCGAAAATAATATTTGTATGTGTTAGGTATGACTCATATACTGGAAATTTAAAGTCTTTTGGAATAAAGAGCTGTGTCTCTTGGTGAAAATGAGTATCTCTTGAAATTTAGTGGGTTGGGGGGAGTGAGGGCGTTTTAGTAATTTATCCACGGACTTTATTTATAAATAGATGTGCAACCCTATGGGCATTGAACTGAACTTGTAACTCCTCTGAAATAGTGAATTCGCTGCTCTGCTCTTGAGAATGTTGGCATCTCTGTCGAGTCTCGTTAAATCTATGTTCTTTTTCTAGATCTGTGTTTTGTTTGCCCTAAATTGCACAACAATACGAGAATGAATGGGCCTTTAAAATAGAAAAAATATATAAAAAAAAAGAGAAATAATTAATGAATTCTCGCGTGAAGAATGTAAGAGGCTTAAATCGCATGACTTGGGTACATGTTGGGATGTTTGTGGGCCCCATCGTGATTATTTGTCCTGTCAAATATGGCCCACATTTGTTGTAAGTTGGGGTTTGTTTGTACCTCATATTGGGTCTAAGTTAATAATAATATTTTTTTTTAAAAAAAAAGTAAAAGAAAAAGGCAGAAAATATGGGCCTTAAAAATATATTCCTGACAGTATCCAAAGGGAGTATCAGCCTTAGGGTAAAGACAAGCATGTTTCTTGGGTTTGATGGCCAAAGGATTCCTTGAGAATGATTGCACTAATGATGCTACAAGTGATTCATAATGTCCTATTTATACATTTTGAAATATATATATGAGCTAACTCGGCCGTGAGTTGAGTCAAGCTCGACTTGTTAACATGCTCACGAGTTGCGCTTATAGAGCCACGACGACAAAGTGCGTCGAGTGTCACATAAATCTCAAAACACATTATGATGCAATATATATCTTTCATATTATTATTTTCTTTTCATTTATAGACTAACTCAAGGACATTCCCACATCTATAATTTGGGAGCCATTATTCCATACGGAGAACGTACCCATCCACACGCATCTCCCCCAGTACCCATCCAATACCCTCCTAATACCCATCCAGTACTCTCCAATACCCACCTAATAGCCAATAGCCAATACCAATACTCATCCAATACCCTTCAATACACAATACCCATCCAATACCCATCTAATACCCACCCAGTACCCTTAAAATCCGCACCCAGCGCTGCGTACGTGCTCCGGATGGAATAATTCACCATAATTTGGGGATCATAAACTGAATGAATGATAATACGAGCCTTGCCCATCCCTGCCTATTTCTTTTACCCTTCATTATACTCTCTTCCTCTGTCCAAGATGTTGTTGTCTATGTGGTGCGTCTGCAGACAAATTTAAATCAAATATCATTGCTAGTGTGGTGAGCATGCACAATGACATGCCATTTTTTAGAAAAAAAAATAGTTAGGATGATAAAAAATGCAATGGAACGCACTTTTGAGAATGACTCCATAAGTGGAATTACCCATCGGATCATCTATCTTTGTGTTGATCGTAAGGCTGCCCAAAATTGCTAGAGCACCGCCTTGTTGGGTAATGGGGAGACCCGATCTACCACAATTTAATTAATTGTTGTTAATTAGTTTCCTAATTAAGAATCCCACCTACCGCTCATCTATCTTCCCACCAACCGCTCGCTTACCTTCACACCTACCGCTCACCTATCTCTCACCTTTCGCTTTCCTAGTTTCTATAAATAGCCTCTTTTGGCTTAAAGATGAAGCCAAGCCAAGCCAAGCCAAGCCAAGTCATCTAAGAGAGAGAGGGTAAGAGAGAGAGACGAAGGGAGATAAAAAAAACAAAGATTTTTTTTTTTGTAAACGTCGAGGCGTTCGACGCTGTATTTCTCGTAAAAATAAAATCTTCAGCAACTCCGTGGACGTAGGCAAATTTGTCGAACCACATAAATCTGTGTGTCGCTTTGGTGTTTTTTCTGCGTGCAATTTTTTCTCGTTCCATTTTTTGCTTTATTGTCGTTGTTTTTCACAAAAATTGGCACCAGAGTTGTAGTTTCGGATCTAAGAATGATGGTCAGAGACGAAGTGATGATATCGTGGATCGAGAAGTTCAATGACACATATTTTGCTTATTGGAGGATGCAGATAGACGACTACTTCTATGGGAAGAAACTTCGTCTTCCGTTACTAGGAAAGCATCCGGAAAAGATGGACGAGATGGAATGGAATCTGTTGGATCGACATGTTCTAGGGGCTATACGATTAACCCTGTCGAGATCGGTTGCCCACAACGTCATCAAGGAAAAGACTACTGCATATCTAATGGCGGCTTTATCAGGTATGTATGAAAAGCCATCGACAAATAAAAATGTGCACTTGATGAAAAAGTTATTCAACTTGAAGACGGTGGAAGGTGTGTCGGTTGCTGAATACCTGAATGATTTCAAAACTATCACAAATCAATTGTTGTCTGTTGAATTGATTTTGATGATGAGATACGTGCGCTGATATTGTTGGCTTCATTGTCAAATAGCTGAGAAGCCATAATGATGACAATTAGCAGTTCTGCAGGTGAATCTAAGCTGAAATATAATGATATTCGTGATTTGATTTTGACTGAAGAGGTGCGCATGAAAGATTTTGGCGATACCTCGTGTTCAAGTTCGGCGCTGAATGTTGATTTCAGAGGGAGATCACATGACAAAAATGAACTGCAGACAACTTGCTGGAATTATCGCAAGGCTGTCCACATAAAAACGAACCGCAAGAATCCTAAGAAAAATGAGAATGATGGCGCTAAGGTTGTAACTGAAGAAATACAAGATGCGCTTGTTGAGCTCATTTTTGGTGAAGTCTTTCTCTCCTCTTAGTGCTTAGGATCTAGCCATATGACTTTCTATTTGACTATCCTAGAAGACTAGAAATGTAACCCACCTACATTGAAATTCAAACCACCTCCTGACTCTTTTTGAAACCATATACAGATGGTTTTAAACCTTCAGCACTTTGAAGGTTAAGACCAACTTGCGAGGATTATTATAAATCTCCTCCTCCACCCATGGTAGCCAAAAATAAAAAATATATATTATAAATCTCCTCCTCCACCATCTTCCTCTCCACCACCTTCTACAAACCTCCTCCCCTCCACAACTCCTAATCTAACCTCTCCACCTCCTCATACCAACCAAAACAAGCTCTCCCATTTTCCATTCCCTTTTTCTTCCTCCTCCGACAAGTCGTCCTCTCTCCGGCGAGCTTCCCACCAGCGAGCTTTCATCCGGCGAGCCTTCCTCCCTCCACCAAAGCTTGGATCGGGTACGCCTCCTCCTCACCCTCTTCTTCTTCCTCGCGTAAAGGAAGGATTTTAAATTCCAATGTATTTGCATTTTAGATTTACATAAATACCACCCAATTCTTTTATGTTACAGCAAAAACAAATAAAAAAAAAGAGAAATTTACATGCACACCACCCAATTTTTTATGTATTCGTATATAAGAGAGAAAGGAGATTTTACATGTATACCACCTAAATCTTAAGAATAAAAAAATAATAATGATGATGAAAAAAAAAACATGCTGCACTTAAATATTTGGAAATAAACGACACGTATATATATACATATATAATGAAATAATAATAATAATAATAAAACTTAATAATAGTATGTAATAATGTGTGTATGAAATAATAATAATAATAATAATAATATATACATAGGTTAACGATTAAAAAATAAATGATAATAATAATATATAAATCACAGTAATAACATATAATAACTAATAATAACATATTAACAATAAACGATGAATAATAATAACACTAATAATAATAATATGTGTGCATAAGATAATAAAAAAAATTTAAATAACCTTAACAATATATGCATAAACAATACTAAAATACTAATAATGAATACGTGTATATATATATATACATATAATACCAACAACAAATAAATAATAAATAACAATGTATACACATGCATATGGAGATAATAATAATAAAATACAATAATATATGACTAATAATAATAATAATAATGATAATAATAATAATAAATAAAAATTCATATGTATACATATACATACACATATAACACTAACAATAAATAGAAAATAAATAATAATGAAAACATGTATATATGTATATATACCTGCTTTGGATGCTAAAATTTCAGCGGATGCACTTGAAGACTACCAGGTACATATTTATTTAATGCAATTAACATTGCTTTATTTATTAAATACTTTACTTCTTCCTGTATGTCAGAACTGAAGCTTTTAGAATAGCGGTGAAAACAAAGTGAAACTAAAAACGAATACAACCTCACAACAATCAAAATATAAGACAACTCAAAATGTAATCACAAACCAAACAACAATTGCAACTAAATTAAATCGTCTCTATCAGATCACCAGGAATCTCTTGGAGGAGACAACCTACGACTGCTAATGAGATTTCTCACGGTCTGAATGAAAGTATTGAATTTATCTAGTTGAATTTGTTAAATTCATCTGGACTAAGTGAATTCGAAGAAATAGTGGTGCTGGAACGATGGAACCGTGTGATCCTAACCGGTATTACTTAATCAACTTTAATATTTTCCTTAATAAGACATAAGACATTAAACTTGACACACTATAAAACTTGAACTCTACAACATGACAGTTCTCTCATCTCTGTAATTTGACATTTCTAAAACAAAACATGTTGCGACAAGGAGCTTGGAGCAAAACATCGTGTGCAGCACGACGATCTGCAACAGCAAAACAGGTCTACAAATAGCTAAACCTTTCTTAGAATTAAAACAACAAGTCATAGGACTTTGAGGTAGTTTGTTTATTGCAACATAAATCCTCATTTTATCTTTTTTAGGCCTTTACACCTCATGCAATATAAGCCCTAACTTGTCGTAGGTTTTTGAGGTTGTCGTTCGATACGACATAAACCCTCCTATCTTTCAGGTTATTTGTATGATAATATTATACAAATATAAATCCTAAATAAATAAAATTGACAGGATTGAAATGTCAAATAAAATCTCTCTGAAATTGAGCCAAACATTATGATTGTTTGGGGGATTACCAAGAACCTATTTTGGACCTTTAATCTACCCTACTTTTCTTCCTTTGATTCTTAAAATAAAATCATTTACCTCTGAACCAATCCCTATTAAAAATTTCACAATCATATTCGTTGAAAACCCTTCATTTTGAATTCATGAAAACCAAAGATTCCTGATTGTTATCGAGAGTATTCTTAAGTGATCCGTTCACTTAAGATGTAATTAACTATAGAAGCTTGCTCTTATAGGGAACTTAAAAGAACCCAGCCTTAAAATAAACCATATTTGACTCCCATATCGAATAGGAGAATCTGTCATTCATCATGCAAACTTGCAGATCAAACGTAAGTCATTTATTTTTATAGTTTATTTAATGGAGCTTATCATCAAGTAATGTATTACCTTTCGAGGTAGTACATTACTTGTGGTCAGCTTGATAATTCAAACTGTAGGAATCAATGGGATCAGTTTGACCCCATTTTCTTCAAATTAAAATACCTAATTTCTAAATATTATATTATACTAAATTAAACCGCATTCCAGCCGTATGACGACCTGCAACGCTATTGCTGACAGTTCATAGTTCTGTTGACGACTGAATACTGGATTCAGGAGCTTCCTTCCATACATCTTACCACAGGGATTTGATGCGAAACTATGTTGCATATAATAAAATTAATAATATGTATGTTTATACACACATAAAGATTTTTGACAATAATATATAAATAATAATAATAATATGATAATAATAATAATAATAATTATAAACATAAACATATATAATAATGAATCAATTTTAATACAAATATACAACAACAACAACAACAACAAAGCCTTAATCCCACTAAGTGTGGTCGGCTACATGAATCCTTTTTCTCCATTGCGTCCTATTTAGTGTCAAATTTTCGTTTAATTCTAATAAATTAAGATCATTTTTTATGCAATAAGCCCAAGTTTTCCTAGGTCTCGCCTCTGCCTTTCTTAACATAAGTTGTATTTAAAACATCTACTCTCCTAATCGGATCATCAGGTGGTCGACGTTTAATGTGACCAAACCATCTAAGGCGACTCTCTCTAATTTTATCCGTCACTGGTGCAACTCCAACCTTATTACGGATATATTCATTTCGCATTTTGTCTCTAAGTGTAAAACCACTCATCCACCTAATCATTCTCATCTCGACAACACTTAACTTAACATTATGCTTCTCTTTTAAAGGCCAACATTCAGCACCATAGAGCATTGAAGGTCTCACCACCATCTTATAAAATTTTCCTTTCAGTCTAAGAGATACTTTTTTATCACACAAAAGGCCGGATGCATTCCTCCACTTCAACCAACCAACCTGAATTCTACTATTAACGTCCCCATCTATATCACCATCGCTTTGAACAATGGACCCGAGATATCTAAATCGTTCACATCTTTTAATAATTTGATAACCCAAAGTTACACTTCTGTCACTAGACCTACTATTACTAAAATTACATTTAATGTATTTAGTTTTAGTTCTACTCAAACGAAGACCATTAGACTCCAATGTAGACCTCCATAATTCAAGTTTTTCTTGGACTTTTTCTCTTGTCATATCCACAAGGAGGATATCAACAACAAAAAGCATACACCAAGGTACATCCTTTTGTAAATGGCCAGTAAGACCATCCATAAATAAAGCAAAAAGATATGGGCTTAAAGTCGATCCTTGATGTAAACCAACAAAAATAGTAAAATACTTGGTCAATCCTCCTTCAATTCGAACACATGTAATAGCTCTAACATACATATCTTTAATGACTTGAATATAAGTCATATCAACACCTTTCTTCTCAAGGACTCTCCAAAGAGCATCTCTAGGAACCTTATCGTAAGCTTTTTCTAAATCAATAAAAATCAAATGTAGATCCTCCTTATTATCTTTGTACGTCTCCATCAAACATCTCAATAAATGTATAGCTTCCATGGTAGACCTGCCCGGCATAAATCCAAATTGATTATGAGAAATCTTCGTAATACGTCTTAACATATGTTCAATTACCCTCTCCCATAATTTTAAAGTATGACACATCAATTTAATTCCTCTATAATTTGCACACTCTTGTGCATCACCTTTATTCTTAAAAATGGGGACCAAAATGCTCTTTCTCCACTCCTCAGACATCTTTTTAGTTTTCAAAATAATATTAAAAGTTTAGTAAGCCAGGAAACCCCCAAATCACCTAAACATTTCCACACTTCAATTGGGATATCATCAGGTCCTACGTGACTTACCCCCCTTGGTTTTCTTTAAAGCCTCATCAACTTCTTTTTTACTAAAGCGATGGTAAAAATGAAAAGTTTTATTATTATTAACGATATTAAGATCACTAAGGTTGATCGTACTTTCAGCATCATCATTAAAAAGTTTATCAAAATAACTCACCCACCTTTGTTGAATATCTTTTTCTAAGAAAAACACTTTTTGATTTTCATCTTTAATACACTTTACTTGAGTTAAATCTTTAATTTTCTTTTCTCTTTGTTTGGCTAGTTTATACATATATTTTTCACCTTCCTTAGTATCTAACATGTTATAAAGATTACTAAAAGCAGAATTTTAAGCGTCACAGATTTTTCTTTTGCACTCTCTGCGGGCCGTTTTATATTTTTCCCAGTTCTCTACGTTTTTACATTTAAACCAATTTTTATAACATAACTTATTATATTTTATCTTTTCTTGCACATTATTATTCCACCACCAACTATTTTTATTTATAGAAACTTTTCTTTTGATTCTCCAAGTACATCTTTAGCCACTTGTTTAATAGTATTAGTTAATTTTTCCCACATAACATTCGCGTCTTCATGAACATCCCAAATATATAAACCTTGAATTTTACTCATAAAAATAATTTTATTTGTGTCTTTTAGGTGCCCCCATCTTATTCTACGATGTTGAATCCTAGTATTCTTTATTTTACAACTCTTCATCTTAAAATCTAGAACTAATAATCGATGTTGGGTACTTAATTGCTCACTGGAATGACCTTACAATCCTTACAATCTCGACGATCTCTTCTTTTCATAAGCAAATAATCAATTTGTGTTTTATTAGATCCATTCTTATAAGTAATAAGATGCTCATCTCTTTCTTGAATAAAGTATTAGTAATAATCATATCATACGCTAAAAGCAAAATCTAAAATGGCTCTACCTTCTTCATTAATCGCTCCATAACCGAAGCCACCATGAATATTTCTGAAATCTTCCACCACTCTACCGACATGTCCATTTAAATCTCCTCCAATAAAAATTTTTTCTTCAAGTGGTATCAAGAGTATTAAGTCTTCTAAATCATTCCAGAATTTATCTTTAGATCCTATATCTAAACCAACTTGAGGAGCATAAGCACTTATAATATTAAAAATCTTAGTATCAATAATAATCTTAAGTCTTATAATTTTATCTCTAACTCTATTAATTTTAACAACATTATCTTTCAAACTCTTATCTATAATTACACCTACACCATTTCTAGTATGACTCTTACTGAATACTATAGTTTAAAACCTAAGTTATCAATCTCCTTAGCTTTTTCTCCAACCCATTTAGTTTCTTGAATACATAGGATATTTATCTTTCTATGGATCATAATATCAACCAATTCCATTAATTTACCATTGAGAGTACCTATATTCCAAGATCCTATCCTAATACAAGTATCATGGACTAACTTCTTTACCCGCATCCGTCCGTAATGTGGGAACCCTTGCTTACTTGCCACTACACCGGGCGCGGGTGTAGCGGCCCATGCACACTTTCCACCGTATTCGAGCCATACAGCGCGTCGCTTCTGGGGACGCCCTAGCACTTACACAATGATCAAAAGGATTCATGTCATGATTTTTTCGACAAGTTTTACGCTGGCTGTTGACTACCTAACACAACCCTCCACTTTTCACATCCGGGCTTGGGACCGGCAACGACAGTTTTAAATAATGAAATTTTATACATAAATAATATATTTGTATATATTTGTATTATTTATGTAATACAAATATATACATAAATAATAATAATAATAATAATAATAATAATAATAATAATAATAATAATAATAATAATAATAGTTATAGTTATAATAACATACTTGTAAGTATATGTAAATAATACTAATAGTTATATATAAATATAGATTGATAAGTCAATAATTAATGTTAAGAATTATAAAAATGATATTTATATTAATAAAAATAAATAATAATATAATAATAATAGTAATGTGTATAATATATATAATGTACAAGAATAATAACATATAAGTAATGATCATCATATAATATTGTATATAATATCAATAATAACATGAATAATAATAATAATAATAATAATAATAATAATAATAATAATAATAATAATAAAATAAATAAATAATAATAATAATAATAATAACAATAGTAGTGATAATAATAAAAAAATAATAATGATAAATTGATAATAATATATATAATACTACAAAATGTGGTGATAATTATAATGTATAAGTAATAATAAATAACAATAACAACAACATTAATAATAATAATAACAACGATAATAAACAAAATTTAAATAATCATAACAACATATATATGTATACACAATATTAAAATACTAGTAATGAATACATATATGTATATACACATATACATGCAATACTAACAATAAATAAATAATAAATAACAATGAAAACATGTACATATGTCTATATACCTGTTTTGGATGCTAACATTTCAGCGGATGTACTCGAAGACTACCAGATACACATTTATGTTTATTGCAATTTATACTGCTTTATTTGAATGTTCTACCGCTTCTTGCATGTCATACTTGTGATAACTGTTAAAACAACAAAACCAAACTTGCATGTCAAAACTGAGACTTTTAGGATAGCTTTAAAAAAAAATCAAAAATTAATTCACAACAATCAAAATATAAGACAACTCAAAATTTAATCACAAACAAAAAAACAAAACAAAAAATTGCAATTAAATTAAAATGTATTTATCGGATGATCGGGAATCCCTCGGAGGAGGTAACATACGGTTACTAACGAGATTTCCCACGGTTTGGATGAACTTATGGAACTCATTCATTTGAGTTTAGTATATTCATTTAGACTAAGTGAATCCGAAGAAAATAACAGTATCGGAATGAGGAAACCGTGAGATCCTAACCGGTGTTGCTATTATCAACTTAAACTCTCCCCTTAATTAAGACACTTAATGACAATAAAACGAAACTTGACACGCTAGAAAACTTGCAATTTGAAATTTCTAAAACTAAACCTGTTGCGACGAGGAGCTTGAAGCAGAACACCGTGGGCATCATGACGATCTGCAACAGCAAAACAGGCCTACAATAGTTGAATTTTACTTAGAATTAAAACAACAAGTCATAGGACTTCGAAGTAGTCCGCCTAGTGCAATAAACCATCACTTTACCTCTTTAGGCTTTTGCACCTTGTGCAATATAAGCTCTAACTTGTCTTAGGATTCCAAGGTTGTCGTTCATTGCAACAGAAGTCCTCCTATCTTCCAGGCTATCTGAATGATCAATGTCATGCGGATATAAGCCCTACCTAATAAAATTAACAGGATGAAACAATTAAATAATTTCCTCTTCAAAACCAATGCCCAACAATAGGATAATTTAAGAAGTCACCAGGGTTCTCCTCTGGATCCGTGACATCCCCTACCTCTCTTTCATTTGAATTCCAAAATAATTGCTCCTAATTTGAGCCATTCCCATTTGATATCTCCAGGTTCATTCTTAAAAATTTTAAACTTTGAGATTCTTGAGAGCAAAACCACTGATCTTTATCAAGAGTATTCTTAAGTGATCTCAATTATTTAGATAGTAATTAACTATAGGGGCTTGCCCTTATAAAAAACTTTAGAACCCAGGTAATATAAAATCTGCCTAATTCTTTTGTATTAGGTAGGAAAACTTACCGGTCAACATAAAATTTGTTTGCAGACCAAAATGGATTTCATAAATGCCTTAGTTTATTTAATCGAGTCTCACTTTTAAGTATTGTGTCTATTCCTCAGATTAATTGTATGGCTTGCGATATAGTGCTCGTTTATTTAAACTATCAAATATTTGGGATCAATTCGGTCTCGTATTTTCAAAACAAAAATGTTAGTTTTCAAAATTACATATATATGTTAAATTAAATATATTATAAAGCAATCTCTTACAATTTTCCATATGGCGGCCGACAACCTTTAAACGCAAAAGAAGAAAACGAAGAAGATACCAGAGTGAAATAGTTGAAGTGAAGCCTTCTACACAACTCAAAGCCCTATCATTGGATTCATATAAATGAAAAATAGGTTTACAAGAACATTTCATCTCTTTCAAAGTTGCATTCTCTCTGCATGGCATAAATGATACGCTGCAATTTGACTCTAAAGTAGTACTCATTAAGGTGGTTTACTTGTCCTCTTTGTGGGTGATCATCTCATTTACCAAGTTTAGAGATAGTTAGCATCGTTGTTAGCTCATTTCTAATGTTATGTTAAGTTATGTGTTAGCTTTTATCTCTAAGAGAAAAAGGCGATAACATAAGTAAAACAATATCATTTGAACATCGTTTTATCAAAATATCACACATAATGGAACTAGGTATATGTAAATTTATATCTTCTGCTTGTGAACCTCCAAATTGATTATTTTGAATCATTTATATTATAGCAGTTTATGTTGAAACGTATTGGCTTAAACGACAGGGTTACTGATGCTCAGATAAATTTAATTTGAAATAGAGTTTTTAAGATCCCTAAGTGTTCTAAGCTGAATATTTTCTTCATGAGTGTTTATCATCTCTCCTAAAATCTTTGTTATATTTATAATTTTTCTAATTTTTTAGTAGTTTCCTCTAAGTTGAGTCGTACTCAGACACCTTAAGGCTAACCATTGACAATAACCATTGACAATAACTAACATTTTAAAAAGTAGAGTATAATAAAAAACATAGTGCAACATAATACTCGCAAATAATAAATGAAGCACTACTCTTGAGTTTTATAAATGTTTTGTTTTTATAATATGAACGTACACCAAATCAACACAACTTAAAAATAAGTGATGATACAAAATAAAACATTAAAAAGTTAATGAACTTATTTTCAAACATAAACTTCAAACTCTCAACTAATAATACTCTTAACTTAAAAATTACTAAAGTTCTTTAACAACGCTATCAAAATCGTAGTACATTTTGCTGTAATATATGTGTTAATAAGACAAGTATACATATTGATCAAGTAATATTTGAATTATGAGTTTTAGTAATTGATTCCACGAGAAACTTTGTAACTTTCCAAATTAGTTTAATTACTAGTGTACTAACTTTCGGTTTAATTCAAAATTTTCAATTTTTTTTAAATATTTTTCTAAAAGTCAAAAGATTTTAAAATAAAGGCGGTGGTTATTGTTTTAGATAAGGTAAGAGAATCTTCTTAGCGTTGGATTATACGAAGAATCTATGTCCATCCATTAGATTATACTAGTAGTTGTTGAAGACCAGGGATATTTACTCCTTATCTCTTCTGAGACGTAAGAAATATTAGAATCTCATATTATAACGAAGTTCTCTTAACCTTGTAAAGTCTCACGAGAATCTTCATTCTCATCTGTGTTTACAATCACTTAATGAATATTCATATTCCACTAAGAAATTATGAGTTAATATTAGCTAAACTAATACGAAACTAAATATGACCAACTTCAACTACACATTAAAATTGAATAAAAAATTAGCTTAAGCCAAAATACATTGAAACTGTTATTTTCTCTATAAATCATCGTAGAGCTTGAAACTTCATTATGAAATCTACATGATATTTATTATCGAATACAAAGACCATATATAAACTATCAAACTTATTTATGTTAGTTGCGAGCATCTGTAAGCTACTAATGTAGCATTGGGGCATTGAAATTGGGCGTGACAGTGACGAGTTCAAGGACTACTTTTTGTGACTCTAAATCTTTAATTTAGAGCTTCGAGAGTGGTGTCACTTTTTCTATAAATGTTGGGGTGCTACTCTTTAGCATTTGAGCACTAGCTTCTAACAACACTTTGTTACTCTCTCGAGTTCTTATTTGAAATGCCTTCTTTGAGAGCTGTGGCGCCCGCATTTCAGTGCTCTTCTTCCAGTACCAACGTATTTTCTTTGGGTTTTGGAGCATCAATTAATTACTTTACTTAACGTCTTCCACTTTTTCAACCATTCCTTGTATATTACATACATACACAACATATAAAAAAGTATAAAAATGACACAAAAAGTAATAGACACATTGTACATATCAGGTCGTCAGGCTTATGGAGCAAAGGAATATGCAAACAAACATAGAAGGCACAATAATTACTCCACGCTTCGCCGTAGCTACGTTGCCCTTGAGTGTACCTACGCCACAACCATATGTACGCACACATGGTTATGGTGATGACATTATATGTCAAGCTTTTTGAGGTAGTTAGGGCTATCAACAAAAGCTTGTTGTTTGCGAATAGCTCGTGTTCGGCTTGGTAGGTAACTCGTGTTCGATTCGTTTCATAAACAAACGATCCGAACAAGAACAAATTTTTGTGGCTTGATTTATAAATGAGCCGAACACAAACAATAAGTTTTGTTCGATCGTGTTAGGCTCTTTTTGACTCAAAATTAATAAATAAATAATATATAAAAGTAGTTTAATTAATGATATATTTGATATAAATAAAAAAAAATTAAGAAATATAAATACAACATGGTTGTTGCTTATGTAAATATCTAAGAAATTGGTGGTATTTATGTAATCTCATGGTCTCATGTAGTCAAACTCACATCCTTTGTAGTGTTTACTCCTCTTTGTTTTGTCCCACATCCGGAGATTGGAAAAGTTTTTATCAAGAATCCACTAGAAATGTGAAAAAGATACCTTCCACTTTGCTCTACACTTTTATATGTATGTGTGCCGCATACCCTTGCCTGTGGGTGGCGGGTCACTGTAAGTACCTTAAGGTTAGGAGTTCGATCTTACCGCAGCGTGGGGCTCTCATATTATAGGCACATGACACGGTTCTTATCATGAGACTAGACAATGCTTAAAATTTATTTATATGTACGTATATTTATCTCCTTGAAAATGTTTAAGATAAAAAAATATTATTTATATTTGATAAATATGCATATATCGAATTTAATAAATATGTATGTAAATTTGATAAATTTATCAAATTCATCGAGCATACAAATCAATAAAGCCTGTAATTCCAAATTTATCAAATTCATAAGCAATTAAATTATGAAATTTGTTTGGTATGCTAGTAAGTATCCCAAAAATCCATTAAATAGTTATTTTAAATTGTTTTATCTTTCAAACAATAACGAACTGATGACATCACTATTCGCGTTTGGTTTATTTAACAAACCGAACGAAAAAATTGTTCGTGTTCGTCTCATTTGCTTATCGAACGAATCGAACACAAACTTTTTGACAAACCAAACATGAACTGTTCACGAATAACGAGCTTTTTGACCGCCCTACTAGTAAGTATCCCATAAATCTGTTTAATAGTTTTAAAAGGGGCTGACATGATTTATCAAAACAAATAATAAAAAAATAAATATTAAATTAAAACATACAAACGAGTAAAGCCTCAATATATATAAAAATAGGCATTTTGATTAATTAATAATTAATTATATAAATTAATAATTAATACATTTTTTCAAACTAATTACTTATTAGACAACAATTTAACATTAATCAATAACTAATAAAGTATTAGTTATATAAACTAACAATCACATAAAATTTTATTAAATAATTAATTATTAAGCAATTACAATTAAATTTACCAAATAAAAATTAATTTTTAATTTTTTTTTATCAATTAAATTAATAAAATAAATAAATAAAACCACAAACATAGCTCTCTCCCTCTTCCCCTCTGCCCGAAATCCCCTCTTCTCTGCACACGTTCTCCTCTCTACCGGTTTGGCGGTAACGGCTCAGTGGCCATTAGCGTGGAAGGCAGCACGGGTTCGCGGCTTACATAGGAAGGTAAGGCTGTTAGCCTCATTCGTCCTCTTCTCTCGTAACTGATTTACTAAATCCGTCAATTCGCAGGATTAGTAAACCCCGGATTTATCTCGAACCGGCCTCATTTTGGGATTGACGGGAGTTCAGGATTTGCTGGAGCGTTTTTGCCGTTTTGGCTGGATTTAGCATACATCCTGCTTATAAGCGGCTACCAAACAGACCATTCGCTGCCCTTTCGCTGCCGTCTAACTGGCTGTTCGTCGTCGTCTCACCGCGACCTGCAACCCCAGGTACATTGGCTTCATTTTTTTTTCTTTTTTCGTTCGTTTGGTTTGAATGTGAGTATAAGATTTATGTGCCCTTACAAGGTTTGTCTTTGACTTGATCCTCATCTTAAATGCCGGCATTTGTGCTATAATGGAAAATTGGGTACACAATAGAGGAAAAAAATGGCGATCACCATGGTTTAGGTTATAATGGAGCAGAAAAATGGTGATGCAACCGTGGTTTTTAAAAATCGGATTGAACTGGCCAGTCCAATTGATTAACCGTGAACCGGTTATTCCATGAGTTTGGTCCGAGGTTAGAACCATTTTTGCATAGAACTGAGATTAAATGGGTTAAATCTGAGGTTGGACCGGTGAACCATTGAACCAGTTTGGTTTTTAAAAGAACTGGCTGATTCAAATATTGTTCAATTTTAACATTTTTTATTTTGATGGGATGATAAAAAAAAAAGATGTCTTTTAAATTAAAAATATAGATAATATCATGTTTTAAATATTATATTTTGAATGTTGTTCAAAGTATTGAAAATTATTATCTTAAATTAAAAATTTTTTTTTTGAAGCAATAAAAAGGAAATTTATGTTTCATCATTCAAATATTTAAATTATTTTAAAATAATTTAAATATTTATTATGTCATCCGATTCAATGTCAATTGCTAACCTGTTTAAACCATCAAACCTTCGAATTTTCTTCTTCCGGCTCGATATCCGGTCCAATTTTTACAATGTTGGATAAAAATGTACTGGAGTATGAGATAACAGTGTAACTTTTAAGAGTGCTAGAGGAATAAACCATATAATTGGAAAACTTCACCACCAATAACGCACTAGATACTGTTCACAGAAGTAAAAACTTTAATTTATATTTCTTTTAAGTGATTTTTATTATATAAAGAAAATGTTCTAAAAAAGTTTTAATATACAAGTTAGTCAACAATACATTTTAAAGCATTGATTCGGAAGGAATAATATGTTACGGATTGAGTTCAAAGATCTATATTTAATCTTACTTTTTATGCTTGATATGGCTCAGATTGAAAGTTTGATGAAGGTCAAGGAGGTGCCTAAGTTAAAAACTAATTTCAATTTGCTAAGTTCATTGAGGAAAAATTAAATTTATGCTTTGATAGACAGCTCCATGTTTATTTCCTTTTTCTTTTTATTTTGCAATTTAACACAAATACTCCAAAAGTGCATAGCATTCACTTAGAGGAAACAACAAAACTCTGATTAATCTTGCCAAATCCAAACTCATCATACATCTTGACATACAATAGTAGCGTATCCATCATAAAAATTGTACGAAAACAACATTAAAAAAGGTCAAATGGCATTAACAGAAGAAAAATATACCCTAGACAACGAATTAGAGAGTAAGAAAATTGATGCAGAGATTAGTGACTAACATACCAAATAATTTTTTGGATTTAGTTTGAAAATATATTAAAGCATTTCTTCTTCAGTGAAATAACTTTTGAGTTGGTCACTATCAACACCATTCTTAAACTGCAAAAAATTTAGGGTTCTATTCTATTGTCATGTTCTTGTTATTTGCTGAAGTATGAACCAAAAACTCATTGTTGGTTAGAACCACCAGTTTTGAGATTTATTTCTAATTGACTCAGTTTTTTGTTTCGATCAAATACCTTATGCCAAGAAATCTCTCATTTATAAAAAAAGTTTTTTAATGATAAATTTTTATTTGCAATGCCACTGTTGCTTCCTCTAGATCTAGATTGAAGGAATTATTGTGGTTGACATTTGAATCTGGAATAAATCGTTTATAAACAATGACAACTGGAAACTAGTTTACTGCTAATTTTTTTGCTAAGGTCTTTTGTGGAAGCAGCATGTCATATCTTAAGAATTAGCTTGGCAGGAAGTGGATCATAATGAATCTCAAAGCGACGTCAAAGTTTGACTGTAAAGTAATCCATTTCTGTTGAATTGATAGCTTATGATACAAATAATAATGTATTCAACTGATCTTTCCTTGAACTTCGAGGTCCAAGGTTTGAATGCTTGCAAAAATGTTGAAGATCGGATATGCCAAATATCCTTTTTTTGTAGTAATAAGTTTGCTTTGTCATCCTTCATTTACATTTGGATGCATTGCATAGCCTTGGACTTGCATACAGAATAATGGGGTGGATCGTTAAATTGTTTTAACATTAAAAATGCTTGAATGGAGTCTTTAACTCACTGTTTCTCGTCTTTATCAATGGAATCGATGATGCAGGCTCAAAAAATGTCTTTTGGAACTCCCTACCGAGAGTCCTTTCATCCTAGGTGCTCAAGAGTTAGTCTTCCGTTTGAGAAGAAACCATCTAGTGCTTCGTGGAATCCCTCATCGAATGAGACCTCATTGACTGGCTCACTTGCTGACTTCAGGGTTACCCAACGTGCGTCAGTCCCGTACACTCAAAAATTCCTTTTCCTTTAATTTTAATAAAAATTTTCCATTTTTATATGTAATGGTTGAAGTTTTCAGGATATCAACCAAATGCACGCCATAGTTATATCACCAAGTCTGTGATAAATGGCTGTGGAAACAGCGCAAGCTCTCCAAATTGGGCAGGTACTTATCTAGATGCTTTTGAAAATTGAGATTTTATCTGAACAACCCATTAAATTTATTACTGTTTCCTCTAGGTATTCATTACAAGTAAAATTGACTTACTTCTTTATCGCAGATAATGAACGTTTTATGCTAGATGTAGGCATGCCTGCATCATCATGTATTTCGACTTCAACCAATCGGAATATGAATCCTTTGATTCTCGGCTCTGATGTGGTTGCAAATTGGAGGTCGTCTTTTCCTTCTTCAAATGTTCAGGGTCAATCTCAGTTTTTAAAGACATCAGGTTGCCTTTCTCGTTCACAATATAGGCCTCCTATGGGAGAAACACAAACCCCATCGCATTTATCTAATAATCCTTATGGAAATTCAAATCCATTCCACTCATGTCAAAATGAAGGACATTACTTTGTAAACAAACTTTTTTCTTCTCCGTACAAGAAAAAAGACCTTTCAAATGTACCTATTAACTTGTCAAGTCAGAACAGGACTTGGATACCTTTACCTCAGACACAGCAGAATGGGATGCAGTCTCCCTTGCCTTCTAAGGTTGACTTGCATGTTCAATCTAATAGGCTTGCTGCTAATTGTGAATCTAACCCAATGGGATGGGATGTTGTGAAGCTTCAATCTTTATTGTATCTATGTAATCATATATTAGGTTGTGTGACTGGTTGCGGTCGCCGTGATTGCGAGGTCTTGAAAAGGTTACTTAACCACTGTTGTAATTGTCGCGACAATTTATGTACACCATGGTGTGTCGGATACAAGAAATTTTTTAAACATTATGAAGAATGCTGTAGAAGTGATTGCCCTATATGCCCTCCAGTTAAAGTAAGGCGGGGTAATTTTCAGCGGCTCAATTCAGGAAGCACAAACGTCAGAACTAGTATTGTTACATCAGATTATGATCAGCCATCTGTAAAACTTACTATGAAATATCAGGAATCGTCTCCTTGTACAAGCTTTGCTTCAGGAATGGCAAATATTGAGCATGCGGGTTTCTCTCCACAGACACATTTTTCACAAAGCCAAGAATTTGAAACCTTAAATTCTATTTCTGACTGTACAAGAATGGAAATTAATCAATCCAAAACCCTCTCAATGGCAAATAAAGGGAAGCTTTTTGATGTTGAAGATAAAAATCTGACTTTTTCTTGCAGCCTTTTGCAAGAGGCCAAAACCGTTGGTTCAGATAATGTTGTTGTTGAAGGCAAACTGCAAAATATGCAGACACCTTGCTCTCTTCCTTGCAAAGTGGAAAATTTTGAAGAATTGTTATTTTCGGAGAGTACCAATCCAGCTTCCCGGGAACCTATCTATGAAAGCAAAGATTTGATAAAATCTGAGGACTCAATTGTTGAGGGAGTTTCTGAGTGTACAAGAATGGAAATTAATCAATCCAAAACCCTCTCAATGGCAGATAAAGGTAAGCTTTTTGATGTTGAAGATAAAAATCTGACTTTTTCTTGCAGCCTTTTGCAAGAGGCCAAAACCGTTGGTTCAGATAATATTGTTGTTGAAGGCAAACTGCAAAATATGCAAACACCTTGCTCTCTTCCTTGCAAAGTGGAAAATTTTGAAGAATTGTCATTTTTGGAGAGTACCAGTCCAGCTTCCCGGGAACGTATTTATGAAAGCAAAGATTTGATAAAATCTGAGGACTCAGTTGTTGGGGGAGTTTCTGAGTGTACGAGAATGGAAATTAATCCATCCAAATCCCTCTCAATGGCAGATAAAGGGAAGCTTTTTGATGTTGAAGATAAAAATCCGACTTTTTCTTGCAGCCTTTTGCAGGAGGCCAAAACCGTTGGTTTAGATAATGTTGTTGTTGAAGGCAAACTGCAAAATATGCAAACACCTTGCTCTCTTCTTTGCACAGTGGAAAATTTTGAAGAATTGTCATTTTCGGAGAGTACCAATCCAACTTCCCGGGAACCTATCTATGAAAGCAAAGATTTGATAAAATCTGAGGACTCAGTTGTTGAGGGAGTTGGACTGAAAAGAAAACGATCTGGAAGTCATGATTTCAATGAAGGATTCAAAGCAGGCTTAACTCCACTCGTGCCTCACCTTCAATGTAAAGTACTGGAAGCATCTGTAAATTCTATAGACGAGACTTTGAATGGTGAACACAATTGTTCTGAAAGTAGTTTAAGTGCAAGTAAAATGATGTATCCTGAGCCCAAATTTGTTGGTTTGAACTGTGCTATGGAAGTCGATCAGAATGTTAATCCTGTTTATGCAGAAGGGATTGCTACACAAAGTGAACCACACATCTTGCAAAAATGTTATGAAGCTGAGGCGGAGGTTAGCCATGGTACTACTTGTTCTTTAGGAGGTCCAGAGTTGAGAAAAGAAACAGAAAGGGCAATTTCTTTACTTGATTTGTTTACACCTGAGGAACTAAGGGTGCACATCAGTAGTCTCAGGCAATCTAGCAATCCGGTTAGCAATTAATCTCTTAGTTAGGTTGAACTTGGCTTTTTCTTCAGTGCATATATATATATATTGGTATGACTTGTCATATTGATTGCATATGTGTTTGATAAATTGGTAGATTAAGAATTCATTATTGATTATTATAAAAGAGGAAAAAAACTTGCTCTTTATTTTGAATTTTGGTTTTGCATTTGTGCATGTGGTGAGTTTAGTTTCTTGTTTCTCTTTTGCCATCACCGTAATTTGTTATAGCATTTAAAATTAAAAATTATAAGATGAAATGGTATACTTGAGTATGAAGCGTGAATTTTCATGGTTCCTTTTAGTTGAAACTAGTTAACGTTATGTCTAGTTGTTACTTGGTGATACACGAAGTGAGCTCAATATAGCGATTTTTTCATTTTTTTTATACAAATTTTGTGAAATAGTGAGTGACAAAATATGATAGAAAATAACAATTAAAGTGAATAATAAATTATGATAGTCTAGCGCCTATTGCCTTAATGCCTATAAACTGGGAGCCTTGAAATCACAGTTGACCAACTTCAAATCAATAATCACAAGAAGACAAGTCAACCCTACCACCGATACTAGACTAACGGGTCGACTCACTGCTTCTACTGCCTCTCTATACCCAAGCCGGAGAACATGCCATCTCGTCTGACGACGATTATCCTAAGATACTTTACTGGACAAGTCTTGTGTGGAGCTTATCGGCTCAGAACCAATGCCTTCTCGAATCAGAGTTCTTCTCAGTTTCATCTGGCTCAGACAGAAGTTCCAGATGGCATGGTTCGTGGCGTTGCAATGAATTTAGTGGATCATCCTCATGGAGGAGGAGTGCTTCTTCCGCAACAACAGGGGTAAGCCCGATGGATAAGGCATAAAGTGTGCCTTCATAAACAGTTGATTCGTCTTTTAGACTTGCTCCCGTAAACGATGCAAGAGTCAGCGCCGATACACTAACAGCTCTTGGTCTTAGCTCCCTAAACGTTGTTGAGGAAGCACCCATGAGATGGAATATAACTTTCAGGTCCTCTACCATTAATCCTTTTTCCTGACCAATTTTTTCGTTCCTTGGAAGTCTTTTTCGAGGAGCTCGTACACACACACACACACCCAAGTATTCCTCGCTTGAATGTGGAAGAGCACCAAGAGAGTTTCAGCAGTTTGCCTTAACAACAATTATATAAGCCATTACATGGGTATTTAGCATGAGAGAAAAGTTTTTGAGGGAGAGCTGGCCAAATAATTGTAATGGAAAGGGAAAATAGAGTAATTATTGTGGAGAAGTTGAAGTGTTAAATTTAAGTTTCAAGTAATTATATTATGCTTAATATATGACGAGGAGACAATGGTGAGAGGGGCTGACAAGTTGCCGAGGAATAACATTACAAAAAAATAAAAAAAAGTCCATATATACACAAAGTTATGTATGCCATTTTGGGAAGTAATGAGATCCAAACTTTTGTTGGAAGGTCGAGCTTATAGGCATTGTCATTTATCTTTCTAATAATGTTACTACTATTTAGCATAAAATTCTTATCGTAAGAATAATTTTATGCCTTAGCTCAACATACTTTTTTAGGACAAATATAGATGAAATTTAATAAACAATCGTATTTTTTACGTGAAAAGACTTTGGAAAGGGAAAAATTCACTTGGCTTGACCAAGTCAAAGTAATCTATTAGAAATTTGAAAGCGTAAAGATCAAATTTTCTCCTGAATTAAGAAAGATGAGATTATAAAAGATGACAATTAGCAAATAATATCTTGGTCAAGAATACGACTGACATCTCTTTCAAGCCTACCCTAACAAAATTGATAAAATTATGATATTAGTCTTATAACTTCTAAAGTGGCCAGCTGGTAATTCGGCATTCAATTGCTCAATGAGAAAATAGTTGAGTGAGGAATACAAAATGTAAAGTTGAGTGTTTTGTACTAGGTAAACATCTCAAATCTAGTAGTTTGTGTAGTTGTGCTAAATGTATGGTCTTTGTTTATTATCGACTCATAGATTCAACTATAATCTTGACATGAGGATAATATGAGATCATCTTGTTAAATCGAACAACTTTTTTATGCATAACGTGTAAAATTTACCAAGTGTGTTTCTTTGAGGATAATTATGTACTCTTGAATAAATTGTTCTTGGACCGTCAAGAACTCAATTTTTTTTAAGCATTGAGATATTTGAATGTTTCGTGATTCAAGTAGCACACTAACTCTTTGAACAAAAGATACGACATTGATATGATAATGCTTATATTGTTATATTAAATTCAATCATATATTAAGAAATTCTCAAATTCTTTATTTTTCATATACTTAATTTATTTAATAGTTTAATTTTGAGTCTTGCACCGCATAAAACTTTAGGCTTAGCCTCACCTCACAAAAGAAAGCCTTAATATCCAATCGTATAATTTCAAATCTTTTTCGTAGCATAGTGTTGATGCTATGTTGTCAAAAAATTGCTATCAATATAAATTTCCTATTCTTGAAAATTGAGGTCACATTGCCTATGATGGCTAACTTGATGGTCTGTTTAGAGATCAATTGTAAGAGTAGCACTCACACAGTTTGAACGTTGGAAGCTGATGAATATAAAACTTCTTGAAGCATAGTTTTTTTTAGCAGTATGTTTGACCTTTAAGTTTTACTAATGCCTCGAACTTATTTATTTGCATTACGTCACATGTACTCAATCTATTATTGATCATTTTGTAGTTGTCTATGTTAATGATATCTTGGTATTTTAGTTGAGTCGAAGCTAATTATTTCATCCATTTATGGTAAATCTTCGAGACAGTACGATGAAAAAACTATATATGCACATGAAATATGCTTACTCATGACAGCTTCACTATTTTCCATCTATAACTTTTAAGAAGTGACGAGCAAATGAATGCCGATATGGAGCCACTAGGGAATGGTAAATGTCAAACTCTATCGATATGGAGCATAGCTTTCACCTATTGGTCATCTTCAATCAAAGGTCTAATTGTCTTTAGCTATATCCCATTACCAGAGGTGTCAATATTTGACCTAACTCAAAGTAGACACGAAAAAAAGGGTTCGGGTCAACTTATGCAAACTTTATCCGACTTTTTCAACAAAAAAAGTAATGATTATAATTAAGTTTTAGTTTTTTGTTATATTTTAGTTGTTAAATCGAGTAATCATATTCATTTTGTATCAACGTACATTAAATCATCACGACTTAAGTATTTTTCATAATGTATCTGATCAGGAATAAATTGAGACTATCAAACTATTTAATAAAAAAAACATAATTCAAATTAATTATATTCATGTCAGGTCATTTTAAGTCAACCACAATCCAACCCATTAACCGAAATTGACATTCCTACTTATTAGGTTGATAGCTTTTGTTTGAAATTAAGAAGCCAATGTTTAGGTACTACTAAGTCTATAACATGTTTTGGATTATGTTGTTTTAAGTTATGGCTATGAACCATAATTTTTTTGTTGAAGACGATAGTAGTGATATTAGTAGATGTTCTCTCCCAAATGATACCTCTTAACAATAGATTGACCTCAACATGTTCATTGGGGCTCATTCAATAGTAAGGTATAATTTGAAACATTAGTTCCTAGCTCAAAAGTTATGACATGCTTCATGTTTCTAAATAGAGGTAACTCACTAAGGATATCTATATTATAAATTTTTTGAAGCTTTGATAAAAGCTTACCTTTTGCAGGGGGGAAGGAGAATAAAAGATAAGTAGACTTAATTTGCTTGAGAATGACCATTATATATATATATATATATATATATTATGAAGGTAACTCCCCTGGTAGAGAATACCAGAGGGAGGGATATATTCATATAAGAGTTAGTACAAAACTCTCAAAAAGGGGAGACCCAACAAGTCACTTTCCAACAAAAAGGAAAGGTTACTAGGTACAATTAAACTAACAAGAGGAAAATCATAGTTTAAACCAGTTCTGACTAACCAGTGTGCTGGCCTATTCCCCTCTCTATGTATGAAAAGAAAACGAGTATATAAAGTATTGGATAGTTGTTGAATTTTCATAATCCACTTGATCACATGTCATGTGCATCTATGCTTTTGAGAAATGATATCAAGTAGAAGTTGTGAATCCGATTCCACAATAACTCTATTCAGTTGGCATTGTTTAGCAATAAATAGAGCCCAATAAACTGCAATAGCTTCAGTTTCAAGTGCATCTTGAGCAATTGTAGGGGCAGAGAAGTAAAGTATACAATGCCCTTGTCAATCTCTAAAGATTCCACCCATGCCGGCATTATACACACACTTAATATCGCAAATACTTTCTAACTATTGATGACTAATGATATGGAGGAACTTCTTATATGCAAAGGTTGATGACTTCTTTGGGTTGGTATGGAGGAGGCCTCCCTTGGTTTAGCTAAATGTATTGTAATGTGTTTGCCTTTAAATTAAGGACTTACATTGTTTGTACAAAGTATGTCACAACGAAGTTGTAGACGCATAACCTACCTGATAGGATATGCAAATTGTCCTTTGGGATGGCACAACACAATATTTGCTCAATATAAGCTGCCAAATGAATCGGGAAATAAAATGCGGTGGGAATAATAATTGAGGTTTTATCTATCCATACTATTTGTCAAGTTGAGGGTGAGATTATGGGGTGAGCTTTGTCTTAGTCAATTTAGAGATAGCAACAATATTTATGCAAATATCACGATCAATGGTTAGTTTTCATGATTTTTTGATACTTTTGATGTTGGTATATACCATGATAGTGCATCTCTAATCTATATTCATCCTTGGGGTGGCTAGAAAAAAATGTAGATAAACTAAGATTTTTTTAGTGCCTTCTTTGCTTCACTAACTCATCATGAGGGTCATAGCCCATCTATTCTTCTTCTCGAGCATTGAGTTAATCAGGATCAAAGGAGTAAATGAAGGATTTTTTAGGGGCAAGCGCTGTCATAGTGATTTTTTTTTGTTGCATTTAAAGCACATCATGCTAGAATCATTTGAATCATAATTTGTAACTGTGCCATTTCTTTTATGATCGGTGGAACTATTAGGAGTAGAGAACAATTACTTTGGTTGCAAGTTATTTCCAGAGGATATAAAGAGACTTCTATGAGATTGAATCCGCTGAACTACTCGATTTGTAGGCGGACATGGAAGACATCTTAAAGAGTGTATAGATTAGATAAGCATCTTGATGTATGCACACAATTTAAGGAGAATCCTTGAGATGGAGGGTTGTGGATCTTTCATGACATCACATTAAATAATAAATTTATCAAATTGAGTAATATAATTATCAACAAACAAAAATTCTTGTTGTATTGTTGTCAACTCATCAAGGAGCTGATCTTTGAATGTTAATAAAGAGTATTTCTGTCTCGAAGTTTTTTTATCTTATCCAATAATCTATAATGAATGGATGACTCAAATGATTGAATTGTTACTCCAAATTGACCTAATATGTTTTTGCATGCCTAGTTAAATTCATTTAGGTCCATCCAGTCAAAGTATCTTATCCATTTTCTTTAGAAATCCAAGAAAACTTTTTTTTCTAAATGATCCTTGAAAGTATGGGTTTTTATTAACTATTTAGGTGATGTCATCGTGGAGATATAGTTTATGTTGCCTCGGGATAACTTAATGATGATTGAGGCCATAAGAACTCTTCATGGTGTAGCATGTCATAAACATGTCATGAAACATGATGAAAAACTATTGTATTGGCCCATGTCTAGTTTAACCCAACGAGATGGTAGATGTGGAACATCATCCCAATTACGGTTATTATAGTAAAATTGTAATCTATATAGCATTGACACATAAAATTTTTTCGTACTTGTGTCGGATATGTATCAGACACTTGCACTTGTTTGACATGCCTTGACATTTCTCCGACACTACAAAATATACACCTGGATTTTTTTGAGGCATGAACATGCCCGAGACACATTTCAACATTGCATCGGACGCGAGCTTAACACTATTTCGAGAAATTGGGGCACAGAAAGTCTTAATTATACCTCATAGTTGAAACCAACCCGTCTCTCCTCATGTTGAAACTCCCTCTTAACATTTGTCAAACTCGATTAACGAAGTTGCATCTACTATTCGTCAAAATCGAGCATTAGTAATTTCCTCTTTGTAATCATAGAATTTTTTAAATTTTAGTAGATAAATTATAAGTTGGATAAACTCTTTTGAAACATATTATATCTAATTTTTAAAATATTTTTCATAAGCATGAGGTTTTATAATATAAATTAAATATATGAAGTTAAATTTTATTCTTGCATAATTTGTGTTGTGATATTTCTAATAAAGAATAATGGAAATATTTTTTTATATATTATTAATTAAGCAAATATAAAAACGTGTCCATGACGTGTTATGTTCTATTTTTATTCAATTATGCATGTCCCAGTATTGTGTCTGTCATGACCGTGTCCGAGTGTCCGTGCTTCATAGATTCTAATTATTTAGTTTCTTAAGCTTTAGGAGGCAATGGATGAGGCTTATGGTTTTGGATTTGGATGACTATTGGATGGAACGCGAGCCCTATTTACTTTGAGTTGAGATCTAAGGAGCCTATTTTCAAGAACAGACCTAAAATGATTATCTAACTCAGGGTAGAAGGTTGTTATGTCCTCTAATTGTTCAAGCTAATGATGATGTCATCGTGCCTATGCCATGTAGGGCAACTTTAATAAAAACGATTGCTATGACCAAGGGCAAGTATAACTACTAAGGTTTGTTCTACAAAAATGATTAAAACTCGACAATCCAAACCTATGTTTGATGAGCTTGGATGTTTGCTGTCAGGTCAATACAGATAAATGGTCTTGGTTGCTGTAAACTAGTATGCCTAGTAGTTATATATATATATATATATATATATATATAGTATATATATATATATATATATATATATATATATATATAACCCATAGGGAATTTTATTAATAACAAGAAAAAATTACAAGGGGTTGATAGGAAGTTCCAATACATCCCACATACAAATCACAAAAAAAAAAAAAAAAAAAAAAAAAAAAAAAAAAAAAAAAAAAAAAAAAAAAAACATATATGAACCTCCATCGAAATTACAACTCACACAAGAAAGTAAGAAAATATTGACTCTAACAAAAGGAAGAGAAAGATTATCCCTTTGTAAAAGAAAATTAAGCTCAGCAGGAATGCTTCTAGATACAACCACCTTCTGATTGGAACATCCCCATCTAGCCGCCCAACAAGCAGCTTTATTACCTTCCCTGTGATTGTGAGACCATGTAACCTTCAACGAAGATATTAGAACAAAAATTCTCTTCATATAAAGAATCAGATTCTAATGATACTTCTCCTTTAGAAAACAAAAATTCCACATCAGAAAAGAATCAGTTTCAATGTTGCACCCGATTCCAGCTACAGCGTTTCGAAATCACAAGTGCTTTCAGAATAATACCTAGTTGATATATATATATATATATATATATATATATATATATATATATATGGAAATATACATTTATGGGTTTGAAGCACCTCTGTGATTTTCTAAATGTTTTACTGAAAGTAAGTGGGCACCATTTTTTTTTTTACTTTTGGGTTGTATGGAGTAATGCTAATCTTGAAGATTTGTTTTGATTTTTGGTGTGATTGTGTGGATTTTTTGAATTATGGCTAACTTCTTGCCATCCTGCGACATTCTCATGTTATACTCGGGGATTAATAGAACTATTTCTATGTAGTTTAGAAGTTACCATCAGATTTTAGATCAATGTTCAATAACTCACATTACTTCCATGCAAATTTTGTTCGATTCAGTTCAGTTTTCTATGTAATGGGGCCCTACTGTTCTAATCTTCATTTTAATTGTGTATCCTAATCTCCTTGAATGCTCCTGTTCTTTTCTCCCAGTGCCCCTCAATTTCTTTTACTTCCAATTGCAGCATCACTTCAATTTTGCATTGTAGATTGGAGAAAAATTCGGGTTGAATTAAAGTTTGACTTCATTTGGGGTCAAAATCAGAAATGGGTCTAAGTGCAATTTAATCAAAATTCCTAAACCAACCCAGGAGGTACTGAATCAATTGGATCATGGTTAACCAATCTGATCTCAACTTATCTGCAGGCCTAGTCCTAGAGTCTCTCTATGATACCCATTTTTTTTATTTGATCATCACTTAGAAAATTGGAAGATTAGCTTATAGGGCAGGATTATGTTCTCATTGAACCAAATATGGCCATGTAATATAACTTGACATTTGTGTAAGCATTATGTTCTATTCCCAAATACAACTTTCTGATATCGTGGCATTTACTTTTTCCCGTTTGACTTTTATATTTTTGTTGTTGATGTTTTTCTCAGGCTTGGAAGTCTTTTAATCTGTTAAAGTGCGATGTTCTTATTCCACTAGTCCTTTTTTTTGTAGGTTATTGGTGTTTCAGTTAGGCATTATTACATTTTAATTCAGTTTTTCAAGAAGATATCCTTATTTCTTTCTATTTATTTGCTACCTCCTTTTCAAAGGTTAAATCAATAACACAGAAGATGAATGTGCCTGAAACACATATAAGTAATCCTTGTAGTTTGTGTGGAATGGACAAGCTATTTTTCGAAACTCCTATAAGATATTGTTCAGCATGTCTGAAGAAAATCAATCCTCGTGGGATTTACTATTGTCTAGAAGACTTTGACACTTCTGGCACTTCTGCTGGTGCACCGATATCATTTTGTAACTCATGCTATGCGGCCTCTAGGGAGAAGATCAAATTTGCTAAACAATGCATTCTAAAAGCACATTTAAAGCAGCGGAGCAACTATGCTGAAACTGATGGCACATCTGAAAAAGTAAGTTTTTATTTAGCCTCAATACAGTTTTTTTATTTTAGAATCCATGTATGACCGTTTGATGCTAAAATTGTAATTTGATCAGGTTGTTCAGTGTCACAAATGCAAAGCGTGGCTGCATGAAATTTGTGCCCTTATTAATGAAAAGTTGAATAAAGTAAACTCTAGTCAAGCTGAATTCACCTGTCCAATCTGCTGCCTAAGAGATATAGAAAATGGTATACGCGAACCTCCATTGCGGCGGCGGTTTGTTGGAGCAAAGGAACTTCCCAGAACTAAGCTGAGTGATCATATAGAACAATGGCTTTTCAGGCGCCTTGGAGACGAGAGACAAGAAAGGGCAAAAAAATTGGGAAAGAGCATTAATGAGGCACATCTCTCTCCTCTTTCATATATAATTCTTTATTTATTTTTTTCTCTTGAGCACATTCATATGTAATTCCACTTTTTGCAAAAGGAAGTTACGATATTTGTATTAATGAAGACATCTAATGTAACTCCTATAATATTGAATCTTTCTGAAGTTCAAAGATCTATACAGAAAGGATAGTGAATAAAATCACTAATTTTTATCCGGTTATTTTCTATCAATATGTCATGTTCATATGTGACTTCCAATATTTAAGCATTAGTATTTCTTTTTGTAGGTTTGATGATATCAGAAGAGCAGGCAAAAGAACGAGTCTACTGATAGAGAGATTTAGGTTAAGAATAATATTTCAATTAATTCATCAATTGATGAAGCATAAATCTTCTATTTATGGACCATGGTGGCAAAATGAAATCAAATTTATGTCTATACAAAAGTTAGTCTTATTTAATAATTCCAATTTACATTCATAATTATCAATAACGGCAATGCATCCTATTTTTCAAAACGCATAAACGGGATCACAGAATCCTATCGAATTGTAGATCCTTGAAGAACCGTGGGATGTACTCGCATTAAAGTTGGTTCTGTTAGAAAATTCAAAGATACTTTAGCTTGGCTATTTCTTAGGTCTTTGATGGGGATAACAAATTCATTAACTACTGTTGACCTTTGTGGAGCATGATGAATGCTAAACAAGAGCATCATCTAATCAAATGGATGATTAAATTATGGTTGTGAACAAAATCACGATGAGTTGTGATCCTGAGACTTGATTGCACCCGTTACATTTATTTTACTTAACCATGGTGAGTTGTGATGTGAGAACACTGAGGAGTTATTTGGTAGCCGATTTTATGCAGGATTTATACAGGATTTATGCTTAAATAAATGTTCTCACATCACAACTCACCATGGTTAAGTAAAACAAGCTAGGAGCAAGGATTTATACAGGATTAAAATCCCATTTGTGACCAAGCAAGGCCTTCATCATTTATAAATCCATATTTACTGAATTTACTAAGTCCTATTTAAACTAAATTGTACATGCAACCAAACACTCCTAAGCACCCTAGCCTTGATTGTATAACTTAGTAGCTCATAGGTCACCAAAGGACCAAGCATAAGTGTGGTAACTTTAGTTTTTATGGTATAAGATTCGGATTTAAGACGGTAGGTCTTGGATTCTCGCCTCAATATCTATTTCACTTGGAATTATTTGTTATCTGACTAAAAAGCATATCAGGAAAAGCTTCTTGAAATATATCAGAAACATCCAATAAAAAGTAGATGAGAGCTTGAAGATTTCTCAAGGAAGGTACAAGGCTAGACAGACAAGCATTTAACACTTATCAACATACAAGGAGATGTAGTCTGCCTTTACTTGGGTAAGGAAAGGCAAAAGGAGAAAGCAGAAAGCTGAAGTTAATCATAAGTTGCCCTTTCAAGATCATATTGAAGATTGGTGATAATGTACTTTGATTACATCCTTATTCTTATTTGAGTATATATTCTATAATAAATGCCAAGCCTTGAACTTTTTGAGCCTTTTCTCGATGATGATCATGATAATGTTGAGCAAAAAGGAATTATACCCTCTATGGAAGTCATTTAAAATATCAAAGGCTTCTCCAAGAATAAAGCACTGTAGAATGATCACTACCACTAAATGGGAGTCAAGATCCTTAACAAGATTTTTAAAAAGGGACAATACAAAGCTAGAAAGGTGTTAGAGCAAGTAGCAAGATGAAAATGCGTATTCTCATCTATAATTATTTATAGTAGTAAATTGAAGAAAGGTGGCAGAGCAAGTAATATGGTGAAAGGAGTCCTTATCATTAGCTATTGTAGTAGTAAAGGTGGAGCCATGATCAAGATGTTCCTATCATCAACTTATCAAGCTCCAAGTTTAACTCAAAGGTGGATGGGTTTAGGCTTTGCAAGGTTTAGACGTATAGGATCAGATCAACCTACATGAAAGCTAACATAGTGGTAGGCTATAAATTACATGAGCAGGGAATACAAGAGCTAAATTCAAAATTCCTATTTTCTTTCTCAACAAGGTAGTGCTTTCTAAACCTGGAAGGGTATTAAAGGAGTTCCTTACACGATTAGGAGAAAATATCATGAGGGCTTATTTCATTGATGTTTTAAGGAGCTGGGGATTTGGCCCTCTTTCTTATTTTTAGGAAAAAATTTAATTTTAATTTTTATAAATACTACTTGAGTTTATACTTTTTTTCATCATCCATTGGCATGAAAAACTAAACACCTTCTATCTTTTTCCATAGCCAAGTGCCTCTTTCGTCTCTTTCTCTCTCCTCTCATTTTCTTCCTCTCTTCTTTGCATTGTAGTGCATGAAGGATGAAAAGAAATAGCATCTAGAGGAAATCAAGGAGGAGAAGCAATCAAGGTAAGGGCGGAGGGCAATATAAAAAAAAAGTTCCTCAATGGAACCAACATTATAAGAAACCGAAGGGATTTAAGATCAATGTTGGGAGGTAATGTCGACAGGGAGGTCATTAGAGGCTGGTTGATTATCTCTTTCAAGTCTTACACTTGGTTCTTTTTTTTTCGTACTTGCTGGTTCTTCACTAAAACCACATGAACAAAAGAAAATACCAGCAATTACTCTTGGGTGATAACATTGCCTTTGTATTATTCTTTCTAGCCAACCTTATCGCTACCTCTACTGTGCCTAATTTCTTGTAAAGATTCCTTTCACACGGAACACACTCTTTTCTTTCAACATCAAGTTCACCTTTCTCAGGTTTTGACAGAAGGCCTTAACCAATAATCACCTAAACATTAATTCGATACATTAGCGCAAGATTCTAGTCCTTGGTGAATTGGATCCGATGTTTGGTGCCATGTAAGTCTGGTTTAGCAGTTAAACAAATAGGTGCTTTATGATTGTGTTAGGATTTAGTCAAAGGCCATGATGAACTTGTTTTGCAAGTCACACTAGTGCATGATAATTATATGCTACATTAAAATGGGACATTTTCTTGTTGTTTGAAATTGAGACCGATGTTTGTTATACTTAAGCTGCTTGGTAATTGATTTTAAGTCACATCTTACACATCATTTTTTTTATATTATTATTAATAAAATTTAATAGCTTATGGTATTAGGTTTTCTTTTCTTCAATTTTCTTTTATTTGGTTACGATCATGATGCATGATTGTATTAATTCAACTCCATCCTTGATTTTTGATTTTCAAGGTTCCCACCGCTGAAGATCTTGTAGTGAGATTAGTATCATCAGTCGACACAAAATTTGAAGTAAAACAATGTTTTCGTGAGATCTTTAAAGAACAGAACTATCCTGTTGAATTTGCTTACAAATCAAAGGTACAAATTTACTAAAGTGACACGAATGGTTTTTATTGTTAAGTACATTTCAATTAACATTTCAAAATGCGCCTATGTATAGGGAAGGGTTTAAGTCAAAAAAATTAATTCTCATTCTCAATCAATTGAAATTACCAAAAGATTGCTTTATTTTCCTTTGACTTTGACATGCTATGATAAATCAATTAACTTCATACAAACTGCTTCAGGCAGTTATGTTGTTTCAGGTCATTGAAGGTGTTGATGTACTCCTTTTTGCTATGTATGCCCAAGAATATGGTTCAGAGTGTTCTGAACCAAATAGAAGACATGTATGTATCTCATATATTGACTCAGTCAAATACTTCAGGCCTGAAATAAAAGCTGTGTCAGGAGAAGCTCTGCGGACTTTTGTTTATCATGAACTCTTGGTATGATTGGTTTTTTTTCTTTTATTTTTTTTAGTACACTTTTGTCTGTATATTATGCATAAATGCAAGATTTAGATGTAACAAATCTTTAATTTGGATTGTTCCTAACGATTAAAATTACTCTGGTTTCTCTTCTAAAGTTCCACGTAGAGACAGATTGAACTGGATATAACAACTTGCTTCTTTTTTCATTTTGCTAGATAGGGTATCTTGATTCTTGTAAGAGCAGAGGTTTTACAAGCTGCTACATATGGGCTTGCCCACCTTCGAAGGATGATAACTACATTTTGTATTGTCATCCTATGAGTCAAAAGATTCCAAAATCTGTCAAACTGCGGGAGTGGTATGTTGCCATTTTGTATTGGGAAATTTTCATACATACCACACAATTATTGTGTTACATATCTAACACCTAAACTTTTGTATTTACATTCAAACACTTTGGTTTCATAAACCTATGGATGAACAGGTGTATTTCACTTTTAAAAAGCAAATAAAAGTGGTATTTTTTATTTGATATTAAAGGTTTGAATTCCATACATGTAAATATGAATATTGAGGTGTTAGATTTGTGAATACATAAGAATTGTGTGGTATGTATGTGAATGCCCTTTGGGTATTTGTGCTCTTGTATACTTTTGGTATTCTCGAGATCTTGAATTTTGTTTTTTTTAATTAAAATGACTCAACAGGTACCAGAAAATGATAAGGAAGGCTTCAAAAGAAAATATTGTCATGGAGAGCACTAATATTTATGATCATTTCTTTATACAGACAAGTGAATCCATAGGCAATATAACAGCAGCTCGCTTGCCTTACTTCGATAATGATTACTGGCCAGGAGAGGCAGAGAGTTTAATCCATAAATACAATGAAAACAGACCTGAAAAGAGGGCCAAAGCAGTTGTTGAAAGGGCATTAAGGGCAGCTAGACGTGATGCTTCTTCCATAGAAAATGAAAAGGACGTGCTGCTAATGAACAATGTATTAAAATATTGTTGTTTTTTTTTTCTTCTCGTACATCTGCTTGTGCTTTTGCTCAAAATATTTCACCATGATTTTTAAGATTGATGTCCAAAACAAATAGCTGTTTTCCTGCTAATAGTTATTATTATTAATTTGAAGATTTATAGATTAAATGCTTGAAATATCTCTTCCGTTATTTAAAATACCATTTATTTATTTTTGGTCAAATTACTTATCAATTATCAGTATTTCTTGGAATTTATTTTATGTAAGTGCCTATTCTCCATCTTAAATGACTTCAAGTCTTTTTTTAAAAAAAAAACTATTTTTATAGATAGGCAGTTTTTATTGGTAGCTGCAACATTGCCTATTTGCTGTTCTAGTTATTGCTCAATTTGCTAATTTATGACATGCCAGTTTCTTAAATTTAAATTTATTGTCTTAACTGATGTTCTTTTTATATTATCTTTTTTTTTTCCCTTAAACCTGCCATTTTTTCACTTCAACAGCTTGCAAGTACTATTCGACCAATGAAGGAAGATTTTATTATCCTTTTTCTGCATCATACATGTAGGCATTGTTGCCAACCTATTATATCCGGAGGGTGTTGGGTTTGCAACATGTGTAAGAACTTTCAACTCTGTGGAAGGTTTGTATTCTGTATTTATGTTAAAGCTTATTTTTTTACTATTTATGGTCGAATTTTATCTTTGATTTGTTGTGATTTAATATTTTTTCATATTTAAATATAAAGATAGCTATTATTCATACAGAAAATTTTACTATTGAGATATAGTTTGCATGGTTGCACATGGTAAATTATACAATTATAAAATCTACCATCACACTTATCTATCACATAGAAAGCATCACACTAAACAGTAACTCAGAAGGCCGTGTTTTATTATAGGTGATGGTTTCAGTTTGTTTTTCTTATTACATTCATTTTAGTTCCTATTTTAGCAAATTGAATTGTATGGTGATTATTTGCTTAATTCTTTGGCTTTGGGTGGTTGATTTTGGTTTTATATACTTGTTCCATACGTGGTGGAAGTTGTGACTTTTTATCCCATTGGGTGGTATTCGCTTAATCTGTTTTATATTTATAGTTATCACTTTGAGTTTTATATGATTTGATTATTGCTAAAATTGATCTAATATATTTATTTTCCAACTACTATTTGCTGGGACAGTTATATTGTTGCTCATGTGGAGAGTTATTGTGCTACTCTTGTGGAGTATTTTACATGGCAGTGCCTAGTTTTCCACTACTATTTATGTAGAGAACTTAACGGAATTAGAGTTAATTCCTATGTGTTACGTTATCCTTTTTGTATACATTTATTTTTTAATCAAATCATTATTAGGCTTTCACTGTTTCACATAAGGAGGATCACTAGAATTTTTATGCAAAAGTTGCTTGAATTTTGAATAGAAACTGAAGTGTATTTTGGTAGTAAGAATAATTATTCCTCTTCAATTTTATAAGAGATGTTTACAAGGTTTATAGCTGGAGGAAGCTACCACATTAGGAAAGCCACGAATTCTCCATGCTAAAAGATAGAAAACTAACAAATTTCAGAAGTAGGAAATACAAAAAAAGGGAAGATACAAATAGTAAAATTACCTAAAATTTCAACGCCCCTCAAGTTGAAGCATATTTAAATATATCATGTTGAACTTGCTTACAAGTAGCTCAAAACTAGGGTTGAAATTTTTTTTGGTAAAGGTATGTATTATTTGTCGAGTAATAGGAATAAACATCGTGCAAATTGTTCCACAATCATTTTTTTCTTTTATGAAGTGCTTGTCAATCTGCACATGCCTTGTTTGATCATGCTACATTGGATTTTCTGCAATATATATGGTTGTTTTATTGTCACAGTATAACTTCATTGGAATATTTATTATGCTTCCTAACTCTTCAAGAATTCTTTTCAACCATAACATCTCATATACTCATTTATCCACGACCTAGTATTCTGCATCGACGCTATTTGCAACAACATTCTATTTATTCATCATTTAACTAAATTTCCCAAAATATCGGTACATTATTCGGAAGTCGATCTCCTATTAATAACTGAGCACAACCAATTTGCATAATGTACAACTCTATATTTTATTGTGCGGTCTTCTAAAAGAATAAGTGCTTGCCCGGTCCTTTTAGGTATGTAGGAATCCTATTAAGAGCTTTAAGATGTTTCTCATAGGGTGAATGCATAAACTGACTTACTATGCTCAGAACAAAGGTGATATCTGGTATTATATTTGATAAGTATATCAACTTTTCTACCAACTTTTGATACTAAATTTTATTCATTGAGTCACCTTTTTCCCCATCTCCCAATTTGTGATTGGGTTCAATTGAAGTGTCTTAAAGTCTATACCCACTCATCTTAGTTTCCTGTAATAGATCGAGAACATACTTGTTTTGAGAAAAAATAATCACTTTCTTTGATCGAACAACATCCATGCTTAGAAAATGTCTCAAAGGCCCCAAGTTTTTGGTCCAAAAAATAGACGATAGGGAATTCTTCAAACGATTCATCTCATATATTTTATCTCATGTGAGAATTGTATCATTAGCATCACTATATTCTCATCTTTGAATTCTAAAAAATACTGTATGAACTCTTTATCCTTGGGTATACACTTGAACTTTGATAGACATTACAAACTTTGCTAATCACGCTCTCAGTGAATGCTTTAACTCGTATAAGATTTGTTTTAGCGTACACACCTTTGTGCCAAAATTTTCACTAAATCCTGAAGGTTCATCCATATACATTTCTTCTAAGCCTCCCTTAAAAAAGAAATTTTTACATCTAACAGTTATAGGGGTCAGTCATGATTAGCTGCAAGTGATAGAAAAATTGTTATAGAATTTAGTTTTGTGAGTAGATGAATTTTCTCTAATCAATGTCATAGGTTTGAATGACTCTCATAGCAACCAGTCGAGCATTGTACCATTTTAAAGAACTATGAGAATTATACTTGACTGTAATCACCAATTTGCACCCGATAGTTGTCTTCCCTCGCCTCCCACGTGATATGTTTTTCAAGAGCTTTCATTTCCTTGAGGACAACTTCTTCCCCTTAGGAATTTTCAAGCCATTTTGCACAATATTAGAAATCTACATACAAGACAATTGTGATGTGAGTATGAAAAATGAATGAGATTTTCATATCACACATAATGGGATAACTGATATTTGGTGCAGAACTTTCCCTCTTACAATCAACAATGGGAAGACTGGACTTATTGGACTTAAGATTAGAACTAGGCTCGGGTTTAGAACTAGAAGACTCATAACTCAAAGATGAAATGGACTGAGCATGGTGTATAAGATCAACAGTAACATTACTTTGAGGAGTCGTGGATTTTAGGCTGTGCAAATGATTTATAGGCCCTTGCTTTTGTGTTATCCTCTGTTGCATGTAAAACAATTTTAAATGGTACTAATGTTGCAGTTCTTTTTCTGTTGCTTCTTTGTTAGAATCATGAGTTGACACTATAGGAAGACTTGAATTATCTTCAATATCTAGAAAACTCGACCCTCTTTCTCTTGATATAATATAATTAGAATTTTCCAGTTGAACTCTCACTGTTGGGGAGATATTATTTTGTGAGTCTTTTATTTGAAGAGACATTGAAAAATAGTTGTTGAATCATTGTTTTATCCCCTTTGAAGATGAAGTGAAAAAAATTTTCTAATTTAAAAAAGGTGACAGCCATGGTGGCACACTTTCTTAGAATTAGGATCGAAATATTTATACCCTTTTTGGTTAAAAACATAACTAACAAACACATATTTTTGGTTCAAGCTTCAAATTTTTTCTGATTAAATTATTTATGTACACGAAAATAATACACTCAAATATCTTTAGTGGTAAAGAAGATGGGAGCTAAATCATTGAGTATATTTTGTGAAAAACATCAAAAGGTATTTCAAAAGTTAAAATTTTATTGGACGTTCTAGTTATGAGGAATATAGCAATAAGGATGGTTTTACCTTAATGATATTTTGGCACCTGATTAGTAAATAACAATCCCCAAGCTCCTTTCAATTAGTGTTTCTTTTTTCTTTCAACCACACAATTTTACTGTGGAGTGTAAACATAAGAGCTTTGATGAACTAATTAATTTTAAAAAAAATTGACCCAAAATATTAAAAAAAATACACAACTATTATTACTCTGTAATATTTAAATCATTTTTTTAAATTGGTTTTATATCATGGTGTAAAAATTTTTTAAAATTATTTTCACTTCAGAATTTTCTTTTATTAAATAAACTCAACTTTACCCAGCGTAATCATCAGTCAAATTCACAAATTAACTTTTTTAGAATATGTAAGATTTTTATAGAGAAATCATATATCGTTATGAATCAGAGTAAATGATATAGTTGGTTTCTAGAATTGAGGAGAAAAAGACATGATATTTAGTGAATTGTCAAACTACACACTACAACAAATACAAATTTTATTTTAAATAAATTGGGAAATATGCATTTTAAATTTTAAAAATTAGGATGACTGACCTAAAATATCGTAACATAATATCATTGTCCTTGGAAACAAGAACAAAATTTAAACCAGTATTTTGACATTGTTTACTCAAGTCAACTTCTTTGTTAAAATAATGGAGTTGATTCTTTTTTTTAGCACTACCAATCATCTTTTAGGAGTCAATCCTGAAACTCACAAGAGGAATATAAACTAACCTAACATTGATAGCGAGCAGTATTATTTCTAATGGACAATAGATTATAATATAAAGATTATAGTGAAGGTTTAACAATATGGTGAGTTTGACAATACCAATTCCAGCGATGATCGAGTGTGAAATAGAAATGTAGCATTACTGGGTTTGAAGTGTTTTAATTTATATATATATATTTTTTATTAAGACGGGAATATGGTCGCGAAGTAATGAAGGCAAAAGTTTCAAAGGGATAAATTGAATTCTTAGCACCCTCTTTTACTTCCAGGTGGGAGTATTTATTTTCTTTCCTAGGAGTTAACAATTATTTATGTATGCTCACACGTTCAAGTGTGTGTGTATAGCTACCTGTCCATGCACCTCTTGGCCAGATGCTTGCCATTTCTTTTATTTATCTTGTTTCCAAGCACTTCTCACCAGTTTTTATTTTATTTTATTTTCACTTCAAGATAAAATTTACAAACAACTTTCATGGTGATTATCAAGTTTTGTATGCTTGTTGATGTACTTGGTGAAGCATCCATTGAACGCAGTCAGGCTAAATTTGTCATACTATTGAAGTTTTTTTTTACATGCAAACTATTTTCTTTCTACTAGTCCTTTTATTCTGTTTCCATTATTAGTAGTTACATGCCCTTTTTATGCAAATCTTATGTACTTTCTATCCATCAATCACTCAGGTGTCATAGTATCGAGGGCAAACTTCAGCATATAGATAGACATCCACTCAATTCAAGGGACAAGCATTCCTTTCACAAGGTATGGTTCTTACATGTCCTGTTTGTTAAGCACTTCTAATGGCTTTTAAGCTAATTCTTCCATGAACTTTTCAGGTTGAACTAGAAAGCGTACCCCAAGATACTTCTGATGAGGATGAAACAAGACAGTGCGAAATTTTAAGCACTAGACTAGAATTTTTAAATTTCTGTCAGGGTAACCACTACCAGTTCGACACTCTTCGCCGGGCTAAACATTCAACAATGATGATCCTTTATAATTTACACAATCCAGCAGCACCTGTTTCTGAATCCTCTTACAATGTTGGAATGGATAATGCTCAGGGCATGCATTCCTTGTCCTCATCTCCTACTTGCCAATTTGATTCAAATTATCATGAAAAATGTAATGGTCAACCTAGATTGCCTCCGAGCACTCGAATGCAAAGCCCAGAGGTATCATCTTTCCATCATATAACTATTTCATTTAGTTGTTATGATATGCTGAACTTATTTGATGTGTGACATACATCTGTTTTATATAAACTGCTATGAGAGAAGTGTCAAAATAGTTCTCTGACCTTTTGTAAGGAGCCATTTAGTCCCAAACTATAAAGAATATCAATTTAGTTCTCAGATTAATGGGTGCTAATATAATCCTTCATGGGAATTATTTCAGCTCATATTAAAAGAGTACAACAACAACAACAAGTCTTTATCCCACCAAATCTCATTTTTCTCCATTGTTTCCTGTTGAGTGTCATATTTTCATTTAAATAGTTAGGGTATTATTTAGGCACATTTATAGATTTTGGGACTAAAATGGTCCCATGTAAATAATGAGGAAAACAAATTCACACAACAAACAATCAACCAAAAGCAATGTTATTTATGTGGTTTGGCATATGTCCATGGGGAGATATTATTCCACTATCAACAGGTGGGGAGAAGGGAAAAAATCGGATGAATTAGGTTTACGATTCAACACACATCAAATCCTTCATAATCCCTCCTATAAATAAGATTAGGACATATAAATTAGGAATAATTCAAATATAAGAAAGATAATGTAATTTTGATCCACTCTAATTAGATTTCATTATATAGAAAAGATCATATAATTAGATGCCTTCAAATTAGGTTACTCAATATTAGTATTCTTTATATACACACTTTCTAATTTACAACTACGAGACAATATACTTTCCATAACAAAAACCACATGGATTTGTGTATTTGGATGTTTCAGTTGAAGAAATCTAATGCTTAGTTAATTTGCACTTGCTGCAGATGCGTACTCTCATGGATGCCCTGCTCCATGCATCCAAGTGCGGCAGCCGTACCTGCACTTACACACATTGCCGTCGCCTCAAAGTCCTCTTCCATCATGGCGCCACCTGCAGCATTCGAAAGCAAGGCGGCTGCGGCCTATGTGCAAAAATGTGGCTTCTCATCTCTTCACACGCTCGTCGCTGCTGTGAGCCGGAATGCGCTGTGCCTCGATGCAAGTAAGTGTCTCCATATGCTGCTCCCATGTTCCTCTTCTGCTCACAGCTTCTAACCAACCACACTATGTTTTTATTATTTACAGAGATATGAAACACTCATTCGTACCAAGTCGAGCTAGGAGTTCGGAGCAAGGAATCAGACCGCCGGAACCTGTTCTTTCTACGAGTGATGGCTGATCATAAATCAAGTCATCACAAAATCTTGTACATGCAGTTTTTCTCCATTAAATTTCGTTCTTTTTAAGTGCTGGAAGAGAGCAGATAATGCCAATTGTATAGCTGTAAAGTACTAGTTTTCTAGGTTGGTTCCTGCATCACAAGAGTAATGAAGCCTGCAAGGATCTTTCCATAGGTGAAAAGCTAATTGGTGAGCAGTGCACCAAACCTTCCATTCTTCTTATACTTTGAGCAATAAGTCTTAAAGAGCCCAACTTTTGAGCAGTGCACTAATTGTGCAGCCTACTTAGATTTGTGGTTGGGAGCTTTCATTCATTTATTGACTAAAGCATTTATATTTTTTAAAGATCTGCTGTTACTTCTGTTCAATTCATTCAATTTCAAATTCTTACATTTTACACTCAGTTTTGTTAATTTCTTCTTTGTTTTATTGCAATATGAACCCTGGAATGACAGGCCTGTGTAAATCTTTTGTTTTGGTGGCATTTACATGCGTAAAACTCAGTTTCTATGAATGTACATATATAGGAATTGAATGGTATGCATGTAAATCTTTTTTATTTGTTATACTAAGTTTGAAGAAGCTAGCAACATGAATTATATGCTATTTAAATTCAGAGGTATCAGATATTTGCAAGTTTAAGTGATAATTTTATAGTAATTAGGAGTTTCTCAACTCCTAAGATATAGATATTAAGGGAAAGTTTGGGGTTAAACTTTTTTTAAAATGTGATTATAAAGTTGTGGTGAAGAAAATAATTTAGAAAATTATGATGAGAACTATAAATATATATATTCTTTCTTCAAAAATTAAACAGCTACAGTTTTACAGCCACTGTATTTTAACAAATCAGGTTGAAAAAAATAGCTTCCCACTACAGTAATTTCTAGGAAGCGACAAATAAGCAGTTCCCCAAACAGAATTGTATAGCAGTCTGAAATGCAATACAGGCAGCAAGCTATCCCACAGCGGCCCTAACATAGACTTACTCCACCGTTTAATTTCTGCAACTTTTTCTTCATCTGTAATAGAATGTTTCACAAAAACAAATAAATAGATAGATTATCTGAACTAAAATCATCTATCAATTTTCTTTTGCAAGATCACAGTTTATTTTCATTATATGAAGAAATCAACATCATCGAATTTTGATAAATTTTTAAGCAAAACACACTGCACAAAGCAGGAGAATTAACAGTCACCTCTATGAATACCCATCTCTTCCATCCTGTTCCTCAGCTTCCTTGTTTGCAGCCTGAACAGATTTGAACCATAGAAAGGCCTGCACCAAACAGAAAGAAAGCGCATTAAGAATCCATGGAATCAAGAGAATCACTCTCCAGAAATGAAAACTCACAGATGTCGGAATCCCAGTGAATGCGAAGAACCCGAGCAAAGGTGCGTAAAATATACTATCCGAGCTCAGGATGCCGAAAACTGGCCTTTGATTTATGTACTCAAACATGGAACCAATCTGCACAAACATGGCTCAGTGAAATAAGTGAAAATGTACATTTGTAGCGCACAATTCTTATGTATTCATATATCTCACACCTAAACTGTCATACTAACATACATAGCACTTTGATCTTTTAAACCTATGCGTGAAAATGCGTATTTCACTTTTTAAAAGTGACAATAATACTATTTTTGATGTGATATTAAAGACATAAGAGTTGTGTGCTATGTATGTACAATACAAAAACTCGTGTGGTCTAGACTGCAACAAGCCTGAAGAAGCAATACCGTGGCGATGGCAGTGACAGCTGATGCCAGAAGATAGGCATAGAAGGGTATCACAAATGGCGGTCGAGCCGCACTCCCAACGCCTTCATCACGAGCCCAAGGTGGCAGCTCATCCGAGTCAGGTTTTGCCCATGATGGAATTTTGTCTTCCCCAGACCTTGACTTTGCAGAACCTTCAGTAACAGCTAATACAACTAGCCTGTTATGCGATGTGCCTGCTTTCAAACAGGCATGCTTCCTTCCACACTTTATATTACAGCAATGTTCCATGTATTTGAGTGGAATGAGTTTATGTAGCCCAGTGTGTCTTATAGGGCTCTGTATTACTATAGCAGAAAGCATGTTTGAAGCGCAAAGTGATATTACTGCAGCCATTAATCCTTTTTCTCTCTGTAGTTTGTACTAAAAAAAGAAACAAAATACTCCAAGTTACAGAAAATAGAAAAGGATTTGACTCCAATAGCAATAGAAAATAGACGAAAGTAGAAGTTATTTCAAGTCATAACTGATTCTCCCATGTAGGAATGCCATCACTAAAAAGCATAGTTCAATAAATAAAGCAAAGCCATTTAGGAGCACATCGAATCGAAAAAAAACATCGAAGAGTTTAAAACCTTTCAATCAGTGGTTGCAGAGTGATTCAATGTGATTTTAGATCAAAGGTGTTTGCTGCATTAACATCCATCACAGCAAGTTAAAATATGCTGCACAAAATGATTGTCCTTGATCAGAGTAAAATGGATCCCAATGATACAGTTTTTTTAAATATAATCTTTTTCAGAGCACTCGATTTTTCAATTTAAAGATGGGAGTAAAGTGCTAAAATACTCCCCTGACTATTTATATGGGGTCATTTTAGTATCAAAATATTAAAAAAAATACTAAAATGGAGTTGAAAGTCCGCCATTTAGATTATTTCAACTCATATTAAAAAAGTTTAGAACTAAATTAGCATTTTATCGACTATAAGTATGAAAAATCCCATGTAAATAGTTAGGCAAGGGTGTAAAATCGGGTTCACGAGTCAGGTTTTGGTCTAACCCGAAATTGATCTCATTTGAAACTATTTCGCCCTAACCCAACCCAACTATTAGACATGTCAAACGTACAACTTCAACCTAACCAACCTTCAAAACGTTAACCCGAAACCGACTGGTATAACTAGTTTAATATAAAACATAGCAACTAACTTGAATCAATTTCGAGACAATCTTGGATCAATTTTGGGTTGGGTGATCAATTTTGATTCAATTTTTTGTTAGCGGGTTAGGTTTAGATTAATTTCGGTTTGGTGGGTCAACCCAAACTCGACAAAAAGATTCCTGACCTGAACCCCACTTGAAAATTTCGAGTCAACCCAAACCAATATTTTTTCGGTTGAGTTGGCACATCAGGTCACCTTTTGACACCTCTACAATAAGGGGATTATTTTGACACTTTACTCTTAAAGATGACTGGGCACTCTGATGATGAAATATCTTCCCAGAGCAAGCAACACAAGGCACTAACCTTTATCCTTCTTTCTTTTAATTTCTTCTATTTATTCATATAAATGGAATCATCAAAACTGTCCTCTTTAGCTGAAAACCCTAAAGTTATTCCTTGAGTCCATATTCATTTGTATGCATTGACATCAATAAGAAGATGAGTAGCATAGATATGGAAGACAGGGTTCATATAGCAACAAAGAGTAATTTTAATGAACATGATTTAATCAGGAATAAAACTAATTGAGAAAATATATGAGAAATCAAAAATGGAAATAAACATGAAATACAGAAACAACATCAGTACTCTACTCGCTACGGGTTTGCATTACTTTCCTCCAAAATTTGGGCAACAAGGCTAAGAGGATAAGTTTGTGGAAGAATAAAGGTAACTACTTGAAAGGGGAAACATCTTAGCCACTACTTTGCAGACAACACGCAAAACTTACCCAATTTTGATGTTTTCATTGACAAAACAGTAATTTGATAGAGTTTATAAGAAAATATCAAAATTATTAAGCCTTTGCAAATAAGAAAAACTTAATTCTAAGCTAATATAACAATGAAAACTAATTATTGACACTATTATATCACCCATATGCTTACTTTAAACTGTTTACCATAATTAAATTAACATCTTCAATCTAGATGAAGTGCTTATTGTTCCGATCTACTAAGTCACAATTGCATGAATTAGATGAGTTTTCTTTCGCAAAAACTTGGCATTTCCCAAAATAAATACATCATTTTCATGAGCCTAAACCATATTTTCTATTCATGGTTAAAAGGAAATTCAGCTTCAATGGCATGTTTAAATAAGAGCCTTTATGAAAAAAGGCGAGAAGAGACAGATCAAAGTGTATCTCTGAAGTATTACAAGTAAATGCAATAAAGGGAAGGAGATTGTATTAATATATGCAAACAAAGTACAAAAAAATATTTGCACACCTTCTCTTAAGTGTCAATACAGCAGTTCAATGACCCTAGCAAAGCATACAAAACATCCACTAATGTTACCAGCTTTAATTGCTATAAGCACGAGAGATCTGGGTGCCATAGCATTTATTTTTGTATCAAAACAACAATAAAGTTGAATAGGAACAAGAACGTACTGTTTGCAGTACCTCCCTATCTTTATTTCTCAATGGTGAAATTTAAACAATGAAGTTACTTGGAAGTACAAACATTTCTAAATATCTTCTTAAAAAAAATACATTTTCAGTCCATGTACGACACGTTTTGGACAAGAATACATCTCCAATATGCCACAACATGTGTCTAACAAGCTCAAAATAATATCGAACGTATTCAAGATTGAATTAGGTTCCGACGCAGGATGGTCACATCTTGATAAGCCAAGGATTCACATGTGAAACATCCCTATTTGTTAGATGTCATAACATGCTCTTTCTTCCATGTCAAGAGGAATTGTACTGTGAGTCACACATGGAAGAAAAACTTATTTCTTCCTTCTATACCCTAATTTTGTAGTGCAAACAAAAGAATATGATGGTTGAAGAAAAATACAAACAACATGCAACCATTTATACAGCATGAGCAAGACCTCATGCACATAGCAAACCCTTTCTTTAGGGGAAAAACAAATGGCATGAGCGCAAGTCTTGGAGAGTACTTAATGTATGCAGCCTTAGCTTTGCGTTTGTATAGTGGATGTTTATGTGATGCCTTTTCCTTACTAAAATGAATATATTCCAAGTAAAAGGAGCCCTTTGATCATATGTTCTGAAGCAAAATAACAAAAAAAAAAAAAAACACAAAAGTTAACTAAAGTGATCTTACTTTGAAACTAGTCCACATTTAATCCTCAAGAACAATAAAAATGCAAATTTTCTTAATATTTATTGCTTGCCTCTTCACCTTCTACAAACATAATCTTGAATGAAAAAAAAGATGCAACAAAATAACTTTTCAATGTTTATTACAAGTGATTTTACATAAGAGATCCAGTGACTACATGTAAACAAACTTAAGCTTTGCATGCAAAAAAATGAACTTTCAATGTTTATTCTCAAAATAAGCGGCATATATCAAAAGACTCTATTTCATTCCCTGTTTTTTTCTGCAAGCAAACGCACAGAGACAGATTAGTCACTTCTACGCTTTGATCAGAAGACTCCAAACAATGTCTTCTACCTCCCAACCAAAGCATTGCATTAAACAAGAAAAAAATTTGAAGCTAACCTGAAGCAAAATCAGACTATATGAATCTATATCGTCTGCTCTAGCTCTGCTCTCTTTTCTTATCGGCAAGTTCCGCTAACGAATTAGCCGTTCCCATCGCCATTGCCGTCGCCTCTGCTCAGCAGAAAGGAGGCCTCTTTCTCTCTCTCTTCAAGATCCCGCAATCACTCGACCATCCAATCTGTGACCACGAGAATAAAGATGATAACTTTTTAAGTGGATTTAAATCTCAAGATAAATATAATTTGTTTGATTTTTTATTTCATATTTAAAATATGTGAAAGGTGAATATTTTATAAATTCATTAAAATTTATGAAAAGTGGTACTTTTCGAGTCTTGGATTCAATCAAAATAGGGTTTGAATGGAAGTGATCAAAATAATAAAATTTGAGTGTCCAAAATTTTATTTACTTGGATTTGGGATTGTTCATTTGGCTAATAAGTTATATGTGGGGCAGAATTTAGCTGGTACATTGTTAATTGTTTTAAAATTGATTTGAGTTCTTGGTCGGATCAAAATAAATAAGCCTAAACTTTGAAACAAATTTTTTTGAGCACGTTTCAAGCCATACATGTATCGACTTGAACTGATTCTAGATCAACCCACAACAACAACAACAAACCTTTATCCCACTAAAGTGGGATCGGCTACATGAATCTTTCTTCTCTATTACGTCCTATTGAGTGTTATATTTTCATTTAATTCTAATAAGTTAAGATCATTTTTATACAATATGTTCAGTCTTTGTAGGTCTATCTCTATCTTTCTTAATATAAATTGAATCTAAAACATCTGCTATGCTAACTGGATCATCAGATAATCGACGTTTAATGTGACCAAACCATCTAAGACAACTCTCTCTAATTTTGTTCGCCACTGGAGCCACACCAACCCTATCACGGATATATTCATTTCGCATTTTGTTTCTAAGTGTAAAGCCAATCATCCACCTAAGCATTCTCATCTCGGCATCACTTCACTTAGTTTTATGCTTCTCTTTTAAAGGGCAATATTCAGCGCTATAGAGCATTGCAGGTCTCATCACCATCATATAAAATTTTCTTTTTAGTCTAAGTGGTATTTTTTTATCACAGGATAGGCCCGAAGCATTCCTCCACTTCAAAGAACTAATTTGAATTCTACTATAACAACCACCATCACTTTGAACGATAGATCCGAGATATCTAAAGCGTTCACACTTTTTAATAATTTGATCATCCATAGTTACAACTCTATTACTAGAGCTACTACTATTAAAAATTACATTCGATGTATTCATTTTGAATTTTACTCAAACTAAAGCCTTTAGACTCCAATGTAGACCTCCATTCTTAGTATTTTTATTTATGAAAATTATATATATATATAATGCTAAGTAAAATTGATTATAACGCTTCACGAGCCAATTTCAATCTGAAACGGATCAACATAACTCAATTTGAGCCAGATCAAGCTCAATTCAAGTTCGAACTCAGCTCAGCATGAAATCAAATATAACAAGTCACGAGCCGATTTCGAATTGCAGTAAATCTATTCGAACCAACCCTTGCTCCGCTCGTAATCAGATAATTAACGACCCTAATTGAAGTGGATTAAAATTTCAAGATAGTTATAAATTTTGCTAGATTTTAAAATTTTATTTGATTATTTATTTCACATTTGAAGTATGTGAAAGTGGATATTTTATAAATTCATTTGATTTTATGAATAGTTGTACATTTCAAATATGAATTTAATCAAAAAATAAAAAACATTTAAGTCTCCAAAATTATATGACTTGGATTTGAGATTCATCTCTTAGCTAATAAGTCATAAGTCCAACAAATATTTATTATGAAGTGTGGATAATAGCACTGAAACTATGGCTACATTGCTAGATATTACTTGGTTGTAAACATAATCTATCAAAGTGTTAGAGGATGGAGAATATGTTAGAGATGGTCTTGGTCATGGTCGAAACTATATGATGTCGAAGCATAAATAAGGGGAAATGGAATGATGAGAGTGACAACATTGAACATAATTATAAGAAAATTAAGAAATCATGAAATAAAATATGCATACTTCATTCATGAATAAAGTTAAAATGCAATAATATTTTGTTGGTATCTCACTAACATTCGCATTCAAGAGTGTACCTCCAAATCAACATGTTACATACTCAAATCAAGCTGAGTTCTATTTACATGATCACACTTCTTTATTGTCTCATTTACACCATCACATCAAATAAAAATGAAAAAATTTATGAGGAGGTGGTTGGGCATGTAACGTAGAGTTTTGAAAATCACTTTGCAGCAATTATGCATCATTTTTCTTTATCTAAATGATAATATCCACCATTTATTTTGTATATCATTATCTTGTTTTATTTGGTGCCATCTAAATAAAAGGAGAGTGATTAAGGTGAAGTCTTTAGCAAATTTTCAATGTCATTATTGCATGTGCGTGACATTTTTTTTTAGATAAAGGAGACTATTGCTCCCTACGCGTTTCATCAGAAAAAATCGAAATACAGCCCGGGAAAGATGTCCTATCTAAACACAAAAAAAAACAAAACAAAACAAAACAACACACTCAAGAAAACTAGAAAAAAGGTCATCTTTCCGAAAAAAATAAAAAATACATCAGAAAAGTAAAAAAACAAACAAAGACAAAAAAAAAAAAACAAACAGAACAACACGAAAAAACTAAACTAATAAGATAAACAATCAGATAAAACAATTTGCCATAAAACAGAAGGAACAATGTGAAAAATCCGAGCATCAAAAAGATTGAGACCCCATTTGGCTGACCAGTGAGCATGGGTGTGACATTTTAAGAGTAAGAAGGATCCATCTTTATAGAAATAAAAATTGTTAAATCTTTGGATTTCACTTACCAAACTTGACTATGATGGAATTCACATTAAATGGCATAAGAACTTAGTTTCACCTTTATTTTTTCAACTAAAATTCACTTATTATGTGTCAGCTAGAGAGAATTTCTCCTAACCTTATTTTTGTAAGAATCTCCAAAATATATTAGATAATCTATAACAATCACAAAATTTTCTAAAAAATAAACTCTAGACATAATTAGTATATTCAATAAGTTCAAGGCCAAATTCTCAATAGATCATGACACTAAAACCTAAATTCAAAATTATGATTTTTAGATTTTTAGTTATTTTAAGTTGGCAAACCCTAATTACACCGGTTGATTAACTCTGCTGAAGTTTAAGCACACTTATTGGTCCTCTCAAGAAAAACACCAAATTCTAATTGACGCCCTTATACTAGGCCAATCTTAGTTCACACTATGATTACTTTTTCCACATTTAAGAGTTTTATTTTTTTTATAAATCTATACTTTTTTCTCAAAGGTAATTATTTGGTAACCTTTTGCACATTGATTTCTCCCACGGTTCATGTCACAAAGACTATCAGTAGCTATAGTCCTCGTGGAGATTGTTGTTGCATATACCTCTGCAAATGTTATTTGGATTGGCTCTCAAGCAATGGGTTATTGGCAAAAAGTTATTTTTTGAAAGGAGACCATTCTTCTACTATTTTGTTTTCTTGGACATGATCTTCAAGCTCGAAAAAAATACATACATACATACATATATATATATATAGACATACATACATACATATATATATAATATCCTCCACCTAGATAATGTCACTATTGTTGAATTTTTCTTTATCAATCCATTCGTTTGCCACTTAATTTCCATTTTTGTTATATAATAATAATAATAACAATAATAATAAGAATAATAATAATAATAATATGAACATTTACATAGTTATACAACCAATTCCTACGTATTTACATATTGAACTCTTAAACTTTAAGTTTCATATCACATGAAAAACATCATCATTAATTCTAATTAAAAAAATATATATACCTTTTTATTTGCATAGTTAAGATGAGATATATAACAAATGTATGTAAAATTTGAAGTTTTAGTTGTTAGATTTGTAAATACATAAGAATTAAGCGGTATGTATGTAAATTTTCCAAATTAATACAATATTTATTTCAAACACATCTAACATTTCTCAAAAGAGATGGGCATCTCCATCTTGTTTTAACAAAGTGATAGTTAAGCTCATCAAGGCCATGCTAAAGCTTTATAAAAAGAAGGGAAAGAAGTGAGACCCCTTTAACCAAGAGGCAAGCAAAGGAAACTCTTTATTCTAACACGTTTGAATCATAAGCTTTCTTTCATAAAGACAAAAATTAGAGAGAGAGAGAGTACAAATCTTCGTTAGGGTGTAAGCGACGAAAAAAATTATGTAAACGTGCTGATGATAGCATTGGTTGCACCACACTGCAGGATGCAAATATGTACGTTCCACAGTGTTGTTCGCATGTCAGAATGATGGGCTCAATATTTTATCGTAAATGAGGCTCATTGTTGTTTCTTTTCTTTAGCTCGAAATAACTCGTGAATGACATATTCATGGTTCGACTCAATTTGAATTTGTCTGTTCTGTATTTGGTTCATTTATAAATCTAGAAATGATGATGTTTTTCATGTGATACGAAACTTAAAGTTTAAGAGTTCAAACATGTGACTATTTATATGTCTAATATCTAAATTTGATATTCAGTCTATAAAAATTATAAATGAATAAAAATATTATTTTACTTTTAAGAAGTTAACAATTATGATATTTATAATGTGATGATCATAAAGCAATAAGTGCTATTTATGTAAACATAAAAATCTTGATGCTAAATATATAAATAAATTAAAATGTGTGCCATTTATGTAAATTTAAACCAAAAAAGGACAGGGAAGAAGGTACGCTCGTAGTAGTAGAGACAGAGGAGCGCAATCATTCCCTGTCCATTAAACCAGACATTGCCGTGCTAATCCATGGCAGCCGAGCTCCCAAAGCGAAAAAAAAGCTTCATTTCTCCTTTCTCTTTCCTCGAGCTCCTCCCAAAGCTTCATTCCTTCCCCACACAGCTTCCATTGTTTAAACCACCCACAAAACTTACTCCTTTACGCAGAAGACCAGTCATGTCTTCCATTCCTCAGTCCCCAGTTCTGTATCCTCAACCATTGTCGTCCTCTGCTCACTCCACCGGCTCCTACGGCCCCGTCTTCGCCGTTCTGGCCGTGATCGCCGTGCTTTCCATCACCGCATGTATCGCCGCAAGGCTCTGCGCTCGCCGGATCTGTCAGCGGAATGCACTAGCGGACAGAGGAGATGTTGAGAACAGGCCTGGTTCCTCCGGCGTTCCTGCAGGCAAGCTGGCCAAGCAAGGCATGAGGTCTGAAGCTGCTTGGCATGGATGGAAGAAAGGAGAGGGCGCTGCAAAACATGCAGAGATTAATGGAGTCAGATCAGGGGGTTATGTGGGAGGAAGCGTAGGAGCTGCAAGGGCAAGTGCGTGATCATGGATGGGACTTTGTAGTAATCAAAATCTCTAAGACGTTTTAGTTTTCGGTTCTGATTTCAGCTTGAAGCAGCATTCTTCTACTTCAATCACTTATATGCATATGTTTTCTTAGGAAAAAAAAATGTGTACGTCAACTGTATGTAGGAGCTGTGTACGTAATAGATTACATGGGAGTTAAGAGTTACAACCGTGTTATAACTTCTTTGTAATTTCTGTGTAACTCACTTGTAACCCATACATTTCTATTTTATTTGTAGGTTACAGAGATTACAAGGTTAAGGGGGTTTCACGGGAGTTACACGAAGATTACAAGGGGTTATAATCTGCTTGTAACCCTGTGTAATCTATTATGTATGCAATTCATGTGTACAATTGACGTACGCAAATTTTTTCCATTTTCTTATGTGTAGTTTGCCATGGCAAGAATCTGATAAGAGGAAGGAGCCATTATCAGACTAAGCCAAAAACTTGTTGCAGAAGGAAGACATATTTGGTACCAAGTTTAAATGTGTGCTGACTTCTTATACAGCAATATTGTACTTTGTTATACTATTTTCGATATGGACAATAGTGTACAGCAGTTCCGCATACAAGTTATGCGTATAGTTTTCTTTCGGTTCAAAGAGAAAGCCATTATCACACTCAACTGTGCTCTCTAGGGTATAGAACCACTAAGGTCATCGAAGTTTGCTCAACCAACAAAAAAAAATCTGACATACAGAGTGCGCACGTGGCTCTGTGTTCTGACTCTAATAAAATCTCGTCAGGTGTATCTGACGAGCTCACCTAAAAATGACAAAAAAGACATCTTATTGTAGTGTTATTTTAATAACACTGTAATACCACCGGTGAACAACATCAATAATATCACCCGGAAGACCACGCAAATAACACTGCGTCTCCGCTTCAATAACCCCTCAAAACAATTTGATCAACACCGCAATAATATCGCTGATCACCGTCAATAACATCACCTAGAGTACCACGGAAATAACACCGTGGTAAGACCGCAAAATAACTCCAATAACACCCGTGAACAACGCTAATAACACTGCAATAACATAACGCTGTTATTGGAGTTATTTTATTGGAGTTATTACGGTGCTACTAGGGCATTATTGCAGTGTTACACATGGTAAGATTTTATTGGAGTCCGGACACAGAGCTGCTCAACCAACGCCAAACACATCCCACCCATGAATCTTAAAGCTTCATTAATCATGGAGGAAAGCTTTGTAGGGGGAGGCAAAACTCATATGCAGCCTCACACCAAGCTCTTGTATGAAATAGATAGAGTGTAGGAATGTGACTAAGCTCATTTCCAGTTATTTAGACTCAAATCCAACGCATTGGGTCGCAAAAATGTAGCCTAAACATATGAGCAATAAGGGAGGTATAATGTGTTAATAAGTTCTTTTAATTGAAATGAATGATGATTCAGTGAGATAGAAAAATTTAAAACCTATAGAAACCATTTATTTAAAATACAACAAGCTGAAGTTGTAAGCAGATAAATAAAATTTATAAAATTAGAAAAAAAATGACCATGGATTGATAAATTAAAAAAATAATAATAATAACAAGAATAAAAAATTTAAAAAAATGTTATAGACACAAAAACAAAACTTTATTTTATTTAAAATTATATTAAAAATATAAATTTTAAAGAACTGATTTTTAATTAAATAAAATATAAATTAAAGTGAATACTTAATGAAAAATAATATAAAATTTAATTAAAAAAATTATCAAAATTTCTAAAAAAATTCCATAGGACATAGATTTAATGATAATTTTCTTAAGAAATTTTGATCTTATTTAGGAGAGTATATAAATTTTCTAAGAATATTTTCATAAATATTAGTAAATAAAATAGTATACAACAATTAATAATTCAAAATAGCCTCATTAAATGTCTAAGACTATACTTAGGTCAGTAGAGACCTTGAACATCACATCAACCTTTTTTTTTAAATTAATTTCACTAAAAAAACAGAGCACATGATAATTTTCTTAATTAATTAAATTATTAATTAAATCCCTAAAATTAAAAATTTATAATAAATTAAATAAAATTTTAAAAATAAATTATCAAATTTAAACTCCTAAGTTCTTATAATAGAGAGCACACATAAAAAAATTAAAATTATAGCAAACATAAAAATTAAAATTATATTTATTTATTATATTTATTAATTAACTCTCTGGCGAGCGATACACGAACTGTTTGTGAACAATGAGCTTTTTAGACAGCCCTAAGTATAACAGAGAAGCCAGAAAGCAGACACTGGGCTAATGGTGTCTCGGTGCCAATTTATGCATTTTTGTGGTTTTAGCAAATCATAGGCATTAATTCACAAAGGAAAAGAGAAAAAAAGCCTTTGTTGAAGAGTTGGGGGATTTCAGGCATTATGGGACAGAAGAAGAATGCTGAGATATGAAGCTTGAGGGGTTCCTGAAGTAAAGATAATTGAAAGCTAAGGGACACCCGATAAGAGGTTGATCGATTAAGGGCCTACTAATTAGAAATCGATCGAACATGCAACTAATCAGAGACTGACCAGACAAACAACCAATCAGAAGCCAGTCGTTTGAAGATCGATCTGTTCGAGGACGATTGATCGGAGGCCAACCAAAAATAAGATGACCAACCATAGACCATTCAGTTAAGAATCGAGTGAACTAAAACCATATGATCAAAAGTCAACCGACTAAATAGAATCGTGAGTATAAATGTAATTTCACAATAATACTAGCCCCTATAAATAAAGAGATCATATGTCAAGGTGTCTCTTTTTTTTGTTATAGAAACTCTCTCTCTCTATCTCTCTCTCTCTCTCTTCTCCCTTTTATAATCTATTAATTAGGTGTGAACCACGAACAAATCTGGATTCGACAATATAATTAATAACAAAGAAGTTGAGTTCAACGTTCATTGAGCTAAGACAACATTGGTCCGTGCATGAAGCTCCTCTTACCTACTAGTATTTAGAGCCTACATCAAAAGTTGTAGATGAACATGTAGAGATCTCATTCTAGGAGACCATAGTGAGCGAGCCTCATCTGGCTTTCATCACCTTGTAGCTATTAAATGTGATGAATTTGTGCTTGGCCACTTCCAATTCTAACTTATTGTGGTCTCAGACGGCTTTCATTCCTTATATAAGAAGACGTTGATGTAGCAGCCATTATTCCATACGGAGAACGTATGCAGTCCGCATGCAGCTCCCCGATACCCATCCAATACCCTCCCAATACCCATCTAATAGCCAATACCCAACACCCAATACCCATCCAATACCCACCCAGTACCATTAAAATCCCTATACCCATCCAATACCCATCCAATACCCACCCGGTACCCTTAAAATCCGCACCCAGTGCTGCGTACGTGCTCCGGATGGAATAATTCGCCCATTCTCTTTCTCTTGATGAAAACCATCTCTCAGGCTCAAGAAACAACTCACCCAACTATGAAAGAATTCTGGTATTAAAAAATAAAAAGAGAAATTTACATGCATACCACACAATTCTTGCGTATTTACATATTTAATGCTTAAAGTTTGATATTTACCCTTATAATACTTTGGTGTCGTAAAAACTATGCTAAAAAAGGTGTATTTCTTTTAGAAAGATGATATTTTTATGCAATGTTAAAGTTTAGAGTGTCATAAATATAAATAAGAAAGTTTAGCTGGTTATATATGTAAATACCTAAAAAGTGTGTGGCATGCATGCAAACGGCACAAATAAAAAAACTACAACAAGAAGACGCATAAAAGTAAATATGGAATCAAATTAAACAATAAGTATTGGCCTCTCTATCACCTCCTCAATATTGCTCTCTATTTACCAGTTTAGTGGGAAGTATTTGCATCAATAATACAAGAGTATTGACCTGCAAAAGACTGCAACTCCTCAAACTATCAAAGTATTGCTTACTTTTGGTTTGTCTGATTTATAGAAAAGCTCTGCTGCCATATTGATGGATTCTAACATCGCTCCTTTCGCCTGGTCTGCGAAACATAGCACGAGTCTCCGACTCACCACTGTACTCACCTGAACTTCCTCCAGACCTCCACGAGTTTGAGAAATCTGGATATTGAGGCACACGACCGCGATGCTCGCGACTATGGTTTGGGGACTCTCGGCTGCGGTATTCTCCACTGTATGACGAGCTCTGGCGATCATACTCATTGGAATTACCAGATTCAGAACTGTAATCATGACTTCCGAGTGCCATTCTTCGAAATCTCTGGATGTCGGCTGAATACTGGCCAGAAGAAAAAACTTGACTCTGGCCAAATTTCATGCCGTTGCTGAGGTCTGCCATGTCCCCTTCACAGTCCAGGGCCCTCACAACCTTCATACAAGCATGAAAATATTTCAAGGATATAAACGACTTGCTCATTCATTCACTTGGAAACAAGTGAGGTTCTAATTTTACTCCAAGTACCAACTTGTAGAACATTATTATAGGTACATTATAAATAACTCTTACAATAGTAGAAGAAGGCTAGCACTGCTGCACATTAAAATCAATTTTTAGGGTTATAAAGTTCACAATTTTTTTTTTTTAAAGAAAATGGTATAGGGTATGAAGGTTGATGATGCAGATTTTGTACTCCTAATTGAAGCCACTCTAAAGGAATGGTTTTCGCTGAAATGCCCAAGAGAATTACCTGAACCATACGAGGTCGTTTAGCAGCTGAATGGCGAACACATGCAGCAGCCGCTTCAATCATTCGGAACATCTCATTCTTTGAGTAATCATTCTGGAGTCTTCGGTCGACTACTTGATCACAATTTCCAGTTTCAAGAGATTCAACAAGAAGAGGCCGGGCCTGTAAAGAACAGCAAAGCATGCTGGTTTCATGAGTCCACAAATGAACAGCATGTAAGCAAGATCAGAGCAACACAACTCTAAGGATAGAAGAAAAATAAGTAGGAAAGACTTATCTTGCAGATATAAATGATCTTATATATATATATATATATATATATATATATATATATATATATATATATATATATATATATATATATATATATATATTCACCGTCTCTTCCAATGCTAGCAATCTCATGTTGCTGCCCCTTGTGATGGATAAAAGGAAAGACAGATTTGACCACTAAAGTTCAAGAAGTAGTTTCGAACACCAATTAGAGTCCTAAGTTTAAAAACACTTTAAACTAGTTTGACAAAGATTATACACATAATATGAGATTTGAACAAATGTTCGAATCTAATCTAAACTCTTATTATCATGTTTAAACTCGATCCAAATCAAATTTGAACATGATAGAGCCATCTGATTTGGGTTCAAATAAGATTTATTTCTTTTGTACAAAATATTATTGGTTTGAATCGTATTTCAAACCAAGGGTTCAAATATTAACTTCAAAACTTGGTTGAAAATTCCATATTATGGGTTCTAACAAAATTATAATTTATTTTGAACTCTTGTTTTGAACCTCGAATATTAGCTTCAAAATAGAGATTTGAAGCTGGTTTCGAACTAGGATCAAATTGGAGGATCGAACCTTGTAATGACACATAATATATGGTTCAAACTCAACTACCTTACATGGACTTAACATAAATTTCTTTTACTTTGTTGATTATACCGATTGTCGAACTTATTATTCCTATGTTAAGTCATATACAAAATTGGGGGTGTGATAGAAAAAGTTAAAATACAGCTTGAAAGCTATTATCTATTTGAGAAGGCTAGGTAACTCTCTTCCAAGTGTTTTTCACTGTTTCTAATATATAGTTCTCTAGGGATTTAACACATCAGCTTCTTCTTAGGAAGGTGCGTGATAGAAAGATATGACTAAAAAGGCAAGATTTGAAAATTTTTAATTAAACCTGATAATTAGATTGATTTTTGGATCAAATCAAACAAGCTTCTCCTTCATATATTAATCCAATAAGTCATGATTGACTTGCCAATGATCTTTGCCTCTAACATGCAAAGAAAAAATTTGAACTCATACATGACTCCAAATCTCAAACATATATGACAGCCAAATTATTAGCTCATAAGCTTCATGAACATTTTTAGAAGCACAACGAATGCAACAAATATATTTCCCTGATTTCTTAACAATAAATTCAATTGCATGTCAACGTAATTCTTCTTCAAATCAACTTTACGCTCAAAAAGTTGCCAACTTTTATGTACATCAAAACTAGTCTCAAATATGAGTTCATCATATCAAGAGCCATAAAATTAGAGATACATATCAGATAAATGCTTCTACTATAAGAGTTATCCAAATATTTTATATATCATTAATTATTGTTTGCAGCTCCAAGACACATGAAGAGTATATGGTTTCAATCATTTACTAATTTTACCGACATCACACAAGAATATTGTAATATTTAATAGTTTTAATGAGGAAGAATGAATATAATCAGCACTATCTTCATCATGTTTGTCTTCAACCTCACATTCATCTACTATTAAATCAACATATGTTGCATCAATAGCAGGTGCTAGGCCAACTGGTCTTGCATCACACTTATTCAGCGCCGCTTGCTCTATTCATTAAGGACTTGATTTGCCTTATAATCTGTAACTAGATTATTTTTTACCGCAGGTAACATGCATTGAATATATATAGAAATTTCATTAAAAAATGCTAGATAGTATTCTATAGCAAAATATGTTTGAAGAATTGATATAATTTACACTGCCAAAATGATACAACACATCCAGCTTCAAATTAGTTTGGTTCTTATAAATCTTTGTAACTATGTATAAAAGATCATTGAAACAACAATTTATAAAAGATCATTGAGACAATCTTTTGCTATGATTTTCAATAAACATCCAACTTAAATTTTACGTTTTCTACTCCTCTATACAAGAATATTGATGCTTAATTCATACCCAGAAAAAAAAATGCTCTAAATATTAACAAAGCCAAGTTTAATATTTGTTTTGAGTAAGGTTCAAACCAGATTCAAAACCAAATCAAAATCTTGAATCAAGTCCACACAACAATCAAACCAAATTCAGAACCTAATCAAAATCTTAGACTAAGGTCTAAACCCACTTTGGATAGTATTCAAAACCATTTTAACTTTTCTTTAAACCATAGTTCAAATCTATTTAAACCCTCTAAACCAAATTTTATATTTGTATTTCTATCAAAATAAAATCATTTTCAATAAAATCTTCTTCTACAACCAACATAAATTATTAAAATTACTTAAACATTAGCCCATAATATTTTAAAATTAAGAATACATGCCCATAGGTGTCAATTTTTTATACATCTATTTCGTCAAAACTTTCGAACCATTTTCGTGTTTCTTTCACCTTGATGTAAAAAGAAATATTAAAAAAAGAATGAAGAAATCAGACAGCGAGAGAAGGAAAGGTAGAGATGTATACATAGAAGCCAGGATCAATGGTTCTCTATATTTTAAGTTGGAGATGGTTTGATAGGGATATATGCTTACTATGCTTTTAAGGGCATTTATGTTAAAAAATTAGTTTGGGTGATATTTCACCAAATAAAAATAAAAAGAAATAATAATCCAAATAAGTGCATTATGAGGGATAGAAAGTCAAATTTCTCCACACAGTTTTCTATGTTACTATTACCATGTTTTTGTAACAAAAAATTATTCTACACATAATCAACATTTTATGATATAAATACTTTTCAACAATAATTAATGTTAGGTAATTAAACTATTAGTAGAAATGGTCTTACAAACTTTATAATCTCGATAATCTATTTTTCTCATAAGGAAATAATCAATTTGTGTATTATTATTTACATTCTTATAAGTGATAATATGTTCATCTCTCTTCCAAAATAAAATATTAGCAATAATAAACTTATAAGTTAAAATAAAATCTAATATGACTTATTATAACCACTATTAAATACTTCTAAAATCATATACTGCACTACCAACGTGTATAATTAAATATCCTCCAAAAAAATTTTTTTCTTCAAGAAGTATTCTTTGTCTTAATTGTTATAGGTCATTCAATTTTTTTTAAAATATATACACAAACCTATTTGAGGAGCATAACCACTTATAACAAAAATCTTAATATCAATAATAATCTTTAGAGATATAATTCTATATCATTTTTATATTATCTTTCAAACTCTTATCTATAATTATATCTACGTCATTTTTAGTACGAATTATACCTGGATACCAAAATTTAAAACTTAAATTATCAATCTCCTTAACTTTTCTCTAACCCATTTAGTTTCTTGAATACATAAAATATTTACCTTCCTATGAACCATAATAACCATTAATTTCATTAAGTTATCTATGAGAACAACAATATTCCAAGTTCCTATATTAAGATATTAGTTTTATTATGGAATAATAAGCCAAAGAAAAAATTTATGGAATCATATCTCCTTTCATAGAAAAGCATAAGGGTCTACCAAAGGATTGACAACTTTAATTTGCATATTTAGTATAAGAGATATGACTTTTCTACACATGCTCTAAAATTTTCATTTAATTTCAATACTCTCATATGATGAAATTTTAAGTACTTATTTCATTATATAAATAAACGTTAGAAAAACTCAATACCGCTCCAAGGGCAAGCTTCCGCATTAATTTTGCATGAACAATAAATACAAATTTTCATTGTGTGCTCCAAAGAATTCCGCCCAACCCTCATGGTAAAATTTTAATGGTAATATGCTGAAATTTGAATATATATATATATATATATATATATATATATATATATATATATATATATATATATATATTTTGATATCACATAAAAACTATTAAGAGAATTCAAAATACTTTGTCGGAACATAAAAATCTTTGCATATGAGGTCATTTGTGCAAGCGCAAGACTAATATCGGGAATGTCAATTAAACCTCACAAACGAAAGAAATTCGAACCGCTGGAGAATCGTAATTTCCTTCCTAGACCTGTGAACCAACAATGTGAGTCTCGATCAGAAAAAGTATATGTCAGGTGTCAACGTCCTAGTGGTCATCCAAGATGAAGAGATCGTCAAGTGGCCAAGGCAGTTAAAAACCCCAGATGGTGGGATCAGTATCAATATTATCATCTCCACCGTGCAATGAGCGTGCAACAAAGAGAAGTTTTCACCTAAAGGAAGAAATTGAACGTTTGTAACGTCAAGGTCACCTGCGCTGCTACTTACAAGAACGGTGTGAGGAGAATTAGAAGAAAACTATTGGGATCATCGAATGATAAGAACAACTACAAATTATCTTATTTATTTAAGTGATTTTTTATTTTCATCATAGCATATAAGTTTATAATTTTATTTCTATCTAGATTTTTTCTATTGATTTAAAAAATTGTTGTTCAGTGAAATTTTTTTATCAATGAAGTTTCTTTATTCTATCATAAAATATTTTGTGTAGTCCCTTAAGGACAAATACAGACAATATCTCTACCATACCCCTAGAAGACGAGCCTAAGAGGTAAGTCTCGATAGAAAGCTAGTAGTAGATACATTATTAAGTGAAAGTCCTATTGAGAGCAAGTGGCGATAATGTCTCCACCCATACGCATGAAAGTCAAGCCCAAGAGGCAAGACTCTATGGAAAGCTGGGAATGGACAAGGTCCTCACTAGAAAGATACCATGAGAGCAAATGGTTGATAGGGTCTCTACTCAAAGACCTCAAAGAGCTACAAATCTTAGAAAGCGCATGTATATCAAAGACCTCAGAAAGCTACAAGCCTAAGAAAATACAAATACATTAAAGACCTCAGAATGTTACGAGCCTCAGAAGTATATCAAAGACTTCGGAAGGCTACGAACCTCAGAGGACACTGATGCATTTCAAGCTCATGGAAGGCATCAAGCTAAGAAGGCACGAGTTTCAAAAGATAAAAGCCTTAAAAGGCACGAGCCTCAAAAGATACGTGATTTTTTTCTATAAAGTGCACATGCTAACTTTTATTACAGATTTTTGCATGTTTGAGAAGTAAAAGAATCTCATAAGGCATAAACCTCAGAAGAAGTTGACACCAATATGCACGAGCTGCCATCAAAATATAGAAAGGATCGCTCAGCTTCTGGATTAAAAACATCTCCTCAAGGATTTGCAAATTTCTATTCTCCTTTTGAATGTTCAACATCCTTTCTTTGAAAACTACAATATCTATTTCTTCTTGTCAAAGCTAGCTTGTGTCTCTTTCAACACTTCGTGAGCATTCATTTGTTATCACTGTTGCTGGGAGAGAAAAACCATCATGGAGAACAAGTTATCCCGATATTTTGCTGATTAGCATCCCAATAAAAATATATTTATCGCACGAGAGTTAAGCACCTTCTTGTACTCGCTAAGAATGCGGTCGATCTCTAAAAATATTGTCTTCAATACCCTCAAAGAAATGTCAAGCTCGTCTTCAAATAATGCCGGCATCACCTCCTAAAAATCACGGCACTTGCTCTGGTTTTCAGCAGGGAGGATTCCTTGGATGTCAGCATCTCAGCAACATGAAAGAAATAAAAATATCATTAATCGTCTGCCCAGCAAGTCAAGGGGACACCTTTCTTTTAATAGGAAATGTCGTTGATCCTTTGCCTAGCGGGCCAAGGGAATATCTTTCTTTTTCTAGGAAATCATGTTGATCGTCTGCCCAGCAGGCCAAGGGGGTACATTTCATTTTCTTGAAATCTTGTTGATCGACTGCTAGTAGGCCGAGGGGACTCTACCTCTCTCACTCTTCTTGGTCAATTTTAGGCTCAAAACAACTTTAAATATGTCCAAAAAAGACCATAATTTGTGTCTCTGTCACAGTATACATTACTTGTCCGTGTACGCACAATCTGACAGCTGGATCTCACAATCCATGCGAACAAATGAATTTACAAAAAAGAATAATTTTCCAACATAAAAAAATGCGGCAGACTGATATGTTACCTATTTACACGTCTAACACTGAAATGATTAGAAGACCTAGATTAGCAAGCTCATATTATTTGAATTAGTTTACTTCACTTAAAGAACGAGTAATCGATACTTTTACATGTCATGACTAATTGAATAAAATAATACTAAAAATATAAGTTTTTAATTGATGTTGATAATGAATATCTTCTCACCATTAAATTTCATAAATAAAATTAATATATATATATATATATATTAAAAGAATGGTTGGAGGCTATTATACGAGCCCTCAGCCACCCTCATGTGTCTAACTATTCGAGAACTGCCCTCACTACTGGCAAACTGGCCAGAAGAATATTCGAACCCGTGACCTGAGGGGACTTACGACCCTCAAAGAAGTTGCTCTACCAACAGGTCACCGCTGGCGACACATGTGTGTGTGTGTGGTAATTTTATTTATGAAACTTAATGATGACGAGAGATTCATAACGATAAAATTCATTATCACCGTCAATTAAATATCATATATTTCTAGTATTATTTCATTCAATTAGTCATGACATGTAAAAGAATAGATGAAACGTTGTAAGAAAAGAAAATCAATTCAAATAACAATGGTATGGGCTTACTAATATGGGTCATCTAATCATTTGGCGTCAGACATTTAAATATGAAACGCATAAGGCTGATGCGTTTTTTTTTAAATCTGACTTATGGGTCGTTGTCCCACTTCAGAAGTGCAAATTGGTGTGGACCTCTTCTGAGTTTTATGCATTGTGAGATCCTCTGGCTTCTCAAACATACGGAAGACTGCAATCCAAATTAGCACATGCACTTTATAGAAAAGAATCACATGTCGTTTGAGACTCGTGCCTTTTAAGGCTTGTGCCCATTTATGCTTATACATTCTAAAGCTTGTGCCTTCTTAAGTTGATGCCTTCTAGAAGCTTGAAATGCGTCGGTGCTTATTAAGGCTTTTAGTCTTCTGAAGTTTTTGATGTACATGTGTCTTCTGAGGCTTGTAGCCATCTGAGGCCTTTGATGTACTTGTATCTTCTGAGGCTTGTAGCCTTCTGAGGTCTTTAAGTAAAGACTTTGTCAACCACTTGCTCTCGTGGAGTCTTCTAACAAGGACATGTCCACTACTAAGTTCTTATTGAGTCTTGCCTCTTGGGCTCAAGTTCCAGGAGTATGAGTAGAGATATTGTCTGTCACTTGCCCTCAAGAAGACTTTCTAGTGATGAATATATCCACTATCAGCTTCTCATCGAGACTTACCTCTTGGGCTCGTCTTCCAGGTTATGGGTAGAGACATTATCTGCCACTTGCCCTCAAGGGATTTTTCTACACAAATACTTTAATGATAGAATGAAAAAAACTTCATTGATAATAAGATTTCACTTAACAACAATTTTGTAAGACAATAGGGAAAACCTAGATAGAAATAAAATTAAAAACCTATATGTTATAATGAAAGCAAAAGGTCTCTTAAATAAGAAAATTTATAATTGTTCTTCTAATTCGATAATCCCGATTATTTTCTTATGATTCTCCTCACCCTTTTCTTGTACGTAGCAGCCCAAGTGGCTTTGATCAGCCGTTTAATTTCCTCCTTTAGGTGAAAACATCTCTTCGTCGAATACCCCTTTGTATGGTGGAAATGACAATATTGAGACTAATTTCCACCATCAAGATGTTTTAACAGTTTCGGTCACTTGATGGCCTCTTCATACTTGAAACGTTGAAATGTGAAGTGTTGAGTGACGTATATTTTTTTCTGATTGAAGCTTGCGTTGCTGGTTCGCAGGTGGAGGAAAATCAAAATTCCCATGTTGTTCTAATATCTTTTGTTCTGAGGTCTAATCGGCGTCTCCGACGTTATTCTTACGATTGTCCCCTAAACACTCAAATTATTTTTTGTGTGCACTAATGGTCTCGTCTGCAGAGATTTGAGGTTCGACTTGATGTATAATATCGGCATAAGAGTGGACAATTTCCTGCATCAATGATGAGTAAAAAGGTCCTGTGTGAAGTACTCTAAAAAGACTCCGCTTAGTAGTTTAGGATCCACCACTGGGATCTAGAGAACCTACGAAAGTATTTCTTGAGTGATTAGTGATATATGAGATGAATCTTTGATGATATTTCTATTAGCTATGAACTGCACCGTGAATAGCCTAGTAAGTTCGTTGAAAGTGTTGATAGTTCCTCCTAGGAGGGAGTAGAACCAGGTGCGAGCTTGACCCTTGAGAATGGTAGGGAACATTTGATAGAGGAGCGCATCAGAGGCACGTTGAATGTGCATTATGGTGCGATAGTGGTTAACATGCTCGTAGATGTTAGTTATCCCTTCATACACATCAATATTTGGAAGCTTAAAATCTACTGGGATGGGATGTTGGAGGACCACCTCAGCCAAGGTTGAAGACTCTAGAAATTTGCGATGAGCAAGGAAGCGATCTCTACTCCCCAAAGGGAACTCTTCTTAAACTGGACGTCGTAGCTCGTCATCGAGCAAGTTTTCAGGAGCAACAGCAAGATACGGTCGAGCTAAGTTTCCCGTGAGCACTGGAGGATTACCAGTCGATCTAGCTATGTATGACTAGCGAGTGGAACTTACAATATCAAGGAGGTCAGCATCTTGTAGGGAAAGGTTCCATCGTTAAGAGATAACCCGGTATGAGTGCACTCAAGCGGAGAGTTTCCCGTTGGTTGTTGGTCTAGCCATGCGGGCATTTACGACCGAGCCTCATGTAGGAGCTGCAGGATCTCATTCTATGATTCCTCCATCCTACACATACGATCCTCTAAGGAGGGCCCGAGGTGCCTTCAACATTAGGATAACGCCTTCCACAATGGGAGTCGGTAAGGCTCGACGGTCTTGGCTTCGTGATTGCCCCTAGAATGATGGGTGTTGGAGTAGGACGCTCTGTTGTGGCGAGTGTTAAGTCTCGTGGCCATGCAGTAAGTCTTAGAAGTAATTCACAAGTGAGATTGTTTTGTTCCCACATATAGCTTCATACTGATGCATGCAAGAGAATTCATGATAATAGTGTGATCAATTAACATCTTAGCATTGTACAAAAACTCAATATTCACTCAACAATAGAAATGATGGGCATAAATACTAGAAGATTATTACGTGAAAAACCTAGAAAGAGCAAAAGTTATGGAGTCTGACCCAATTGAAGAGATCTACTATAAACTAGCAATTACAAGTATAGTCTCTTATCCTATAGGCGGGGAAGGATTACACAGCCTCTCAAGTTATAATATCGATGCTCGGAAGAAATTGTAGTCCTGCAATAGGGAGCGACCGCAAGTAGGAGCATTAGTAGGGGGTTAAATGCACCGTCTTCAAAGTTGAGCCGATGTTCGGGATGATACATCGCTTTACAGGTTGTTTCGTACGGTGTTCGTCGAAAGGAGTGGGCGGCAGCAGTGGAGAAGTGATGTTGAACTTCAGCTCCTTCTCCATGCTTCAGTATTCTTCAGGCTTCAAGTTCTCGGCCCCCCTCATGAGGGGGTTAGAGCTCTATTTATAGAGTCTCGGTTACAAATAAGAAAGAATCTGGATTACTCTTGTCAGATGGCCTGGAGATATTCCCTCAATCAAACGATTCGGTGAATATTTTAGTGACCTAACAAAGTCGAAATTGAGCAATCTTGGGCTCATTACATTCATCTTGTCAAGACACTCAATTCGACTATAAGCTCGTCAAATCCAACATTTGTTTGACCTTCCAATTATGCACAAAAAACTTTCAAAAGTGATTTAATGACTTGATTTACGTCTGATGTAACTCGAATTGGATCGATTTTGGCACCGTTGGTTCTGCCTTCTCAAGTCAATCTGTTTGACTATTAATTTGTTGAAATGAGAGTTCTAGATAACTTTTAATTGAAGTATAAACATTTCTTGCTCAAAGGAATTCATGCCTTGAGATTCGTGTCACATGTGTGAATGATAGTGCTAGATACTACGAGAACACAGTAAGTTATTATTACTCTGGTATTTTTTGAGTTTTCGTCATTTTTTTTACTTCATATATTTTTTATAAATGGGGACATGAATTTTGATAGAGTTCTATTTGATTGTGACATTATCTTGAATGCATCATTAAAAGAAAATGAGTCTAAAGTGGTTTATTATCAAATTTGAGGGCATTTTACGATAACGATCCTCTTCAATTACAATTTTTTGTCAAAATGACCTTCAACAAAATAAATAAATAAATAAATAATGCTTAAAGCATTTGCTTTTAATATGATTTTGGGATAAGCTTTACATGTTATAAAGTGTGATATTTATGCTCATCCTACGGTAAAGTAACTTGGCTTTATGATTTATGATATTACAGATAAAGAACATCTTGATGAGTTGTCCAGTCTTAAAGATATTTAGCATGCCACAAACTTTAAAGCTGATTCCTAACTTCCAAATCTTTTTTGTTATTAAATGAACAGCACTGAACATATATAAATCAAAAAGGAAAGTCGAGAAATTACTCAAGCGAGCCTTCTTAGTTCTTCCATTGATACAGCCCACTCAACCAATAAGCAAGATAGAATGTTTGAATGTATTTTGATGATTAGACGATAAATAAAATCACTATGAAATACATATTTTTGATTCTCTGATTAGATGATATGTTGGATTTGATTTTAGGATAACTATTTCCTCCAAACTTGATCTAAAAATCTATTATTACCAAATTAACATTAGATCGGGAGATAGATGATAAACTAATTTATAATCCTAATAACTTTTATGAATAGTTATGCATTTTATATTTAAATACCTCAACCATATTTTTGAGGCTGATGAATACTATCCATAACTGCTTTCATAAAAAAATTTCAAATAATCAAATAAAATATATTATGATATCCTGATTTTTAGTCCTAATGAATTAGAACAATTACAACATCATCAAGAAATTTTTGAAATACTGAGAAAAAAAAATTAAATATTAATCTTCTTTTTTTTTTTGTTGCAAGTTGCTGTGATTTCTTTGATATTTATTATGTTCACCACTGGAGCATAATACATGATCCTTTCAATCTTAGGACTCCTAAGAGTTTTACATAAGTCAGAAACTTTCATGTTGAAATCACTTCTCATAGAATATTGATCAAGAACTTTAGCCTTTTTATCGCCCAATCATCGATATGTTGAAATTACACAAACCCTATTAGATCCTTGCCATACAAAATGCCTCAAATTAAGCAAAGGTTCAGATTATTTTTATTCATGTCCTAAAGCTATGTGATATTTTAATATCCTTTGAAATACATTGTGAGGTCTCTGAACTTGATATGAACAGGTCTTGAAGTAGGAGAACCAACTAGTAGCAATCTTTAGTGAGAAACAAAATGAATCAAAGCAGAATTATTGTAATTGTGATATAAAGTTTTATACTATAATTCGACCATAAGACAACTGTGATGCTCTCATTTGCATAAGGAACTTATCCTCATTTTAGATCAACATGCTTTAAAATTCATAGGAACCCACGAAAATCAAATTATAAATCAAAATGAGTTAAATTTATCTATTATTACTTCTTCAGTCTCAAACACAAGCATGAAATTGAAAGTTGATGCTTATCTAGGGTGATACAAACACTATAGTTATTGGCAAACAAGTTGTCATCAAGTCTAGTACTCCTACGAAAAAAGCCCATAGTATTGTAATCATATTATTAAAGATACAAAAGATGAAACAGTCCAAAGATCAATCTAATTATTTGATTTAATGTGTTATTTCTTTTAATTAGGTTAAATTATAAGAACAATTAAGCTTTTTAAACTTAGGGTGCATTTGTGGTGGCAGTGCGGCGGCGGTATAGTGTCATACCACAATTTTTCCTGTTTGATAAAACTGTTTTCTGTCTGTGTTCTGAAAAGGCTGTAGCTAAAAGTTGTGTTTTCCCACCATACCTTGCTATCTGCGATGACTGCTAGAAAGCTGTGGTCTGACATTTTCAAAGGAAAAAAAAAATTGTAATGGCCACCAGCAGTTTTTTAAATAACTTCTTCAGCAGCTTCACAACTGCTTCTTCAAACAACTGCAGATGCCCCCAACAGATCCTTAAAATAAGTCATATAGCTTATAGGAATACATATATTAACTTGGTTAAATCAAAATATTCCTTAGAAAGCCCTAAAAAACCATGTTTACAACTCTTATACTTGAAAACAAGTCATTGGCCAACACAGACAGACAAAACATATTGGTCCAATCTAGAACAAGTGAAATTGGCCCAATGGTTTGTCCTATGTTATATCAACAGCATTTGGCCAGCTAGGTTCATGTGAACTTAAGTAACCAACGCAAAAAACGGGATGTCAGCCAAATTGCCAGACCATTTTTATTTGAACTTTGCCGACAGAGAGTAAATAGTTTTTAAGGATAATTTATTGCTTAGCGATTCGTTCTCATTGTAAGATATTCCCTTACCATCTCACCTACTACTCATTCATATTGACCAGGAACATTCCAAAAGATGTTTTATTGGTTGGAGCATGCATGCATACTGTGTTATAAGATTAAACTCACCCCAACCAGTCCAAAGAGTTTTAGCTCTATACGGGATCCACAAAATATAAAAAAACCAGTGTTGAAGTAACTTTATTCTTTACAAATCCAAATAACACTATTTCAAACTCTAGCCGATAAGCTATAAGCCTCCTCTTACTTTCTAAACTTCCTTGCTTGAAGTTTTTCATTTAACCACGTTTGTGCTTCATTGCAAAGCCTATTTGAAGTATTACTGTGTAAATAGGCTGACATTCTTGATGATTAGTATTTTTTGAGCTTAACATTTTGATTCTCATAGATGCATTACTTGGTTAATTTTTCCTTGCATACTCTAGAATATCTAAGAAGGTTGGTTTGGCAAAATAGTTGTGCGTAAGTGCTCCCCACTGTAATAATTATCTTAGTTTTGCTTCATGTATATCGCATGCTATAATGTTCTGGCTTCACATGCTTATTATGAATCTTGTGAAGGTCGTCCATAAGCCCATAACAAGACTAGTGAGGATTAGCCTAGAGCCTGTAAAAAAGGGCAGTATGAATGGCCCTTGAAGCTAGGAAAATACCAGAGTTTCCTCTCAAAACCAAAAGAGAGCAATGGGCCTCGTAATAGCTTTGGCCTTCACAGTCTGCAAAGGTGGTTGGTAGACATCCTCCCTATGGACCACTTGGAGAGTGCATAACAGAAATCCAAAGAACCATAAATTTTGTGCATCTTATGTGGTGCAGTTGACTGGATTGACTTTTCTCTCTTAATCATGTATTTCATGTTTTACGCCACACCACTCCTAGCTCTGAATCAGTTTTCATTTGCATTCTAGAAGTCATTCAATTTTATTAAAAAAAAAAAGATTTGGGCATGGACCCGGGGAGCATATCCATTGCAAAATTTTATCTTGGCCACGATTGAAAAGCGAATATTATAATGGCCTGGAATAGAAGTCTACCAAATATTGAACGCTAAATATCAAGAAATTCATAACTAAGTCATCATGTTCTTACATAATCTCTATTACTTGCCCCCAGCTTATGATAGTAAAAAAATTTGAATCTTTATCATTAAAAACTAGTAAAAGATTTTACTTTATTATAATTTTTTAGGATATTTAGAAAAACTAATGTAAGATTGCTATATATGATGCACCAATAATATGTGATATTAAAAAGTACAATGTCGATTACATATAAACACTTGCATTTTCAAGAGATGAGCCTGAGATGTGTCGGACACACCAACATGTCCAATTAAGAAAACAAAAAAATTAACAAGCATGTGTCCGCTAAATCCTGAATAATAAAGTTTAATTTTAAAATAAGTTATATAACTAACTTTAGTTGTCTCTTCTCTTTTATTTAAGATTAAATTATTTAAATAAATTAATTGCAGTTTAACCAAAAAAAAAAATCCTGTACTGCTTTGTTTATTTTTTATAATATTTATTTTGATTTCCTTTATGAAAGAATCAATTTTTTCAACTTCACATTAATAAACTATACTATCATGTACCTATCTCTTTTTCAATTGAGTTTGAGGTATTTGCTGAATTTAAATTTATGTCAGATTTGATGAACAATCAAAATAAATTTACAGTTATTTTAATCATTTTATATTTATTTGATCCAACAAATTAATATAAAGGTTTTCTAGTATTTAAGTAATAATATTATAATGTGAATCTAATTAATGTTCATGACCGATCTTCAATAATAGAAATATCCCATGCCTGTGTAATATTATGTCCATGTTGCTGCATCATAAATTATTATCCAAAAGACTTCTAGAAATCCTTAAAATTCTTTAAGGATATTTCTGCCACCAAAATTTTAAGAAAAAGAAAAAAAATCAGAAATCAATATTTAACCAGCAAATGCAATGAAACATATAAAAGCATAATATAATTAAATGAAGCAGTGGACTGTTTCAACTAATTAGATGGCATGCAAATAGGATGATAAGATAATCACTTAATTTGACAACACCCACATAGGAAAGTCATGATTTTAGATGCATAGCAGAAATAGCTAGATAACTGTTTAGACATCATATTCAGAAAGAAAGGAATTCTATGATAGTCATAGTGTTTTGACCATACCCATTCAACCAAGCTCTCATCCCCCAAAGGTTGACCGGCATCAACAGGCTTCCGTCCAGTTATAAGTTCGAGTAGAACAACACCGAAGGAGAACACATCAGATCTGTCAGTCAACTTTCCACTCGATGCATACTCTGGGGCCAGGTATCTGAAATCCGATTAATGCACAGAAATAATTATTGATTCCTAAACACGATGTTTATAAAAGATTAAAAACAGTATAAGTTGCATAAAACCAAGTTCTTGATAACTACAAGACTTTTAGGTCACTAATAAAATATGAGAGTGCTTGAAATAAAATTTAAGAAAAAATAAATAGAAAAAATATGGTTCTATGAGATGCAAAATAGAAATATCATCTATTGTGCACAAATGTCTATATGAAGAAAAAAATAAACCTGAGAGGTTCAGGATTGCAAAATGGAGAACAGAGCATGCACCAAAAAGAGAAGAAGAGTCAATTAATGTGAATGCAAAAGAAAATGGTACACCAGAGATAATATAATATAAATTGTTAGAAAAGAACTTGAGAAATTAGAGCTAACAATAGATGGAAGGCAAAATATTATAGGAGGTTAAAGAATGGGTTCCTATAGTTGATTGTTAATATTTTAAATAGAAATTGATATAATGAGGATGTCGATGATTTCATTTAAGCATGTCACTAGAAAATTAGTAACTTAAAGCAGAATAGCAGCTTTCAATTTCTAGTAAAAAAAAAACTTCCTGAAAAAAAAATAAATAAAAAAATAAAAAATCATAACCCACCCAAAGGTCCCCATAACACGAGTTGATACATGCGTATGAGTATCATTTGTAAGTTTTGCAAGGCCAAAATCAGCAACCTGCAATTACCATCTCATAAATCAACAACTAAAATCTGATGATAAAAGGCCAATAATCAACAACAATAAATTTAGTTTACATGCCTGTGCTTCCCAATCATTATCTACAAGAATGTTTGCTGATTTAATGTCCCTATGGATGATCCGAGGGTGACCTGCAGAGATACACAAGCTTAGAAAAAAAAAAGAGAGAGAAATAATAAGAAATGAAAAAACTTTTTAATGGGCGTACAGTCTTCATGCAAGTATGCCAACCCTTTGGCTGAACCAATTGCAATCTTTAGTCTTTTTGGCCAGTCCATAACAGGCAGCCCCTCACCTGATTAGTTGGCATTAAGTTCATCTCAATGCATGAGCGCATTAAGTATTTTGTTTTGCACTTTATCAATTAATGCAGAACACAGAATTAACAATGTTACCATGTAAATGATACTCCAGAGTTTTATTCGGAACAAACTCATAAACAAGCAACCGTTGTGTTTCAGATATGCTATACCCAACAAGAGACACCAAATGACGATGGTGAACGCGACTGATAATCTCAACCTCTGCTCTAAATTCCCTCTCTCCCTGACCACTGCCTGCTTTGAGTTGTTTCACTGCAACTTGTTTTCCATCAGGGAGGGTTCCCTTGTACACACATCCAAAACCACCTTCACCAAGGAGATTTTCATGAGAAAACCCATTTGTTATGCTCATCAGCTCTTCATAGCTGAACCATGACTTACTGCCAGATGGGTCTGGCCCCGAGTAATAGCCTTGGCTTCGCTGACTGCCATTTATGACAATAGAGGAATTAGATAATCGTGGTAGAGCTCCATAATGTTGATCCGAAAAGCTGGGATTCCCCATGGGGTTTCCATTTCTATGGTAATAATTATCTGCAATAACAAAATGCATATCGTTATCATCACTAAAAAAGTTTGTTTCCTCGGAAAACATAGTTACTTGTAGAGAATTCAAAGCGGATTAATTTATCCCTTCTTTATATGATCTGCATTTCTATTTTACTCCTTTTAAGCCCAACTATCAATATCTTCCTCATAGGCTTAGAAACAATACACTAGTGAGGTTTTCTATGAACCGTTCAAGGACATTTGGCAAGTAGAGTAACTAGCCTTTGGATTCTAAATTCAAGGTCCTAAGAAGTAAGACTATCTAAATCAATGATGACTACAATGTTAATCTGCTACCTGACTGGAAGGAAAAGTCAGACGGTTGCCTGTAGCGATCAACCAATGCATCCATTCTTTTCTTCTTCCTTCTTGCAATCACGAAGAAAATAGCTATCAAAGTAATTGCCACTCCAACTAGGACCAAACTAACAACAGCTCCAGTAGAAGTACCTTCTCTATCAAAAGAAACTTTGGATGATCCTGAAGAAGGAGGACTCAAACGGGGGGTGCTTTGAGTTGTTCTTTCATCCAAAGAAAAGGAACCGGAGGGTGTTGTTGGGGAGTCATCTTCAGATCTGTGTGAAGAGTCAGACTGGGGTGGTTTTGACAGTGATTCCTCTTCATCTGCAGGAGGAGACTCATCAGCATTCTGGTTGTCCTGTGAAGTTGGAGATGGAGGAGATGAGGAGGATGAATCATCAGAAGCAACAGACTTTGGGGGTGAAGGTGTTGACCCAGATTTAGATGAAGCAGGAGGGGATGAACCTCCATCTGAAGATTTGCTCTGTGGAGGAGAATCAGATTTACTTGAGCTTGGAGATGAAGGCGGGGGTATTAATGATGGAGGAAATGGTGAAGAAGATGATGAATCAGAAGTTCCTGGCGGTGAAGGTGGGGGTATTAATGATGGAGGAGATGCCGAAGAAGATGATGATGAATTAGAAGTTCCTGGAGGTGAAGGCGGGGGTACAAATGATGGAGGAGGTGGTGAAGAAGATGATGAATTAGAAGTTCCTAGAGGTGAAGGCGGGGGTATTAATGGAGGAGGTGGTGATGAAGATGACGAATCAGAAGTTCCCGGAGGTGAAGGCGGGGGTGTTAATGATGGAGAAGGAGGTGGTGAAGAAGATGATGAATCAGAAGTTCCTGGAGGTGATGGCGGTGATATTAATGATGGAGGAGGTGGTGAAGAAGATGATGAACCAGAACTTCCTGGAGTTGAGGAGTGGCTAGAGTTTGACGATGGAGGCGATGTGCTAGATTCTGGTGACGGTGGTGAGGTCAAGCTAGACTCTGATGAAGGCGGTGAAGACCTAGACTCTGGTGGAGGTGGCGAAGAGCTAGAACCTTGAGGTGGAGTCGTTGAACTAGTCTCCGACGAGGGAGGTGGTGAATCGCCCGAGCTCTCATTGTCCGAAGAAGATGAGCTTTTAGAAGAAGGCGGAGAATTAGATTCAGACATTCCAAACACTTTTCTTATCCCCTAGTCCCTTTGTTAATCTCAATTAATCATGGGACATCTTCAACACAATAGATAAAAAAGGGAAATTTATTATAACTAGGGTTTAGGGTTTAAGGTTTAAGGTTTCTGACCCTAGAAATTGATTTCCCCTGAACAGCAAGAAGAATCCATGCCTCCATACTTTGAAACTAGATCTCTTCCTATGAGACAACGCCTAGACGCTATAGTAATCCAAACAAACCCTAGAATGGCACTGTTTTGTTTAGCAGCTGGAAGAAATGAGAATGTGCAATACTCTGTTTCTCCACCTCGTCTGCAATATGTTTCGAGCTGTATCTTCTCGTTTATTCGTCTTCATCCTCCTTTGCCGGTAGTGAAGGAGCGATCATTGCGGGATTACGCCTCCGCGTCCGGTGAAAGTTGAGGAAAGGAGGTCTCCCAAAATAGATGGACCGCAGGGGGTGATGTTGCTGCCATGAACGAGCTCCTCAGAATAGGAAAGAAGCACAGCCAGAGCCCAGAAATGACGCTCAACCGCTAGAAGAGAACCGACCGATTCCGCCATTCCAGAAATACCTCGTCGGCGGTTTGTCGCTCCAAATGAAAAACGGCTCTCCCACAGATTTGAAAAAATATTGCATCAGCAAAGTGCAGAGGATAATGGCGGGGCACCACATGATAAGTGGGTCCCACTATCATCCGTTTTTTTTAGCCAGCGTGCTAGGTGGTGGGTCACACTTGCCACGTGATGTCCCGCTTTTTGTTTCTACATGCATGCAGAGTCCTGATGTAATATTTTTTCGATTTTTGCCTGTTTGGAGGCTAATGACCCAGGTGAGCTGGCTCAGGCCCTGACTCACTGAGTGGTTCTTGAATTTAGCTCAATCAGCATCGACTCGATTCTTTAGCTCGGGAGCCTGCTCATTTAAATAATAATTAAAAATATATATTACATTAAAGTAAAATTCAAAAAAAAAATATCCTTTACATTATTAGAAATATTTTGAATTTGATACTCTATATTTTCTTAATCAAATGATGTCTTATTAATTATCTCATAAATAATCTTTTTATTTGTCATTTAATTATAACAATAACTTAAATTAATATTTTCTCTCTCTTCCATGCTAAACAAGCATACTCACGAGTCAGCTCGAACTCATAAAATTAAGCTTGATCTCGAGCTCAAACTTGATTAAATTTTCAAACTCAAGCTCAAGCCAAGGGTGGCTCAAACTCGACTGGACTCATTTACACCCCTATATAACCTATAAGAGCAATAATGAATTAAATTAGTGGGGATTTACTCACATAATTTTTAATTTTTTATATATTTATTTGTTTAATAATCTAATAATTATTTCTAATCATATAATATTTTAGTGTATATCATATCATAATATTGCATAAAATGCATTATTATTTTTTAAATAATATAAATTAATATCAAATTGTTTTTATATTAAATATATAAGAATCCAATGGAATGTATTTAAATGCCACATCTAATTATTCTCCTAATTTATAGAAATGACTTTTGAAGCTCAATATATACCAATTCTACTTTGGTTAAATGCAACCAAAAATGTTCCCAAATTGTTCAAAATTCCAATAAATATGAGACATTAAATACATTTGATTATCATATCATTATTATTACATCTTATTTAAATTTATTTATCAAGCTTATCATTATAATATATTATCATTATTAGAGAAATTCTCTTTTATTTATATATAGTACTTAAAAAAAGGGGGATTTCAAATAAAAATTCCCTCAATTCATTACTATAATCATTATAATATATTATCATTATTAGATAAATTCTCTCAATTGATTACTTTATAAAAACAATTTAGCTAAAATCAATTCTAAGTTTGATTATAGTTTTGATTAGCTTTGTTGGGAATATAAAGTTTTTATAAGAGCCTATCAATGATGGTGGCTTTTTAAGTTAATGAAGAAAGTTAATCAAGTAGAGGTGCAGTGATGAGTATGTATATCAAAGGTATAAAAACAAAAATGTGTGATTCTTGGGTTTATTCAGTATAACTTGCTTTGAACTCATCTTAACTAAGCTAGACACTCACTATTTAGATTGTCAATTGAGTCCAATATCCTAAGTTATACGTGTTGCTACTGCCAAGGATGATATGAGTAATCGTTGATTTCATTACATGGAGTGATTAATTGAATCAAAGTTAACAATTGACAAAATATCTTATAAAATTTATCTCCATCCTTAATGCATTTTACATTTAAAACAACATTGGCTTAGCTGAGCTAGAATCTCAACTCAACCAATAAACTAAGTTGATTATATGCCTAACCATAGAATAACTCTAAGTTCTACATGGGGCCTATTAAATTCATAAGAGGAGATCCAATTAAATCTCATTCCCTCTTTGTTATTGATATTGATCTTAGCTAGCTTTATGTTAAGCCAAATTTAGTTGATCTTAATGCATCATTTAGTGGTTAAAGCATTTAATTATAATCCTTGCTTTGAATCATAACCTTACATTTAACATATGGTCAACTTGACCCCAAATCCCCTTAATCCTTGAGCTTAAGTAGCCACTTCAATCAACTTTTAATAACCAACACCAATAGGTCCCAATAACTTAAATATGACCAAGTTAAACTAGTGGACCTTTATATGAGTCAAAATAGATTTTTTACCGTTGTTTACCTAAATTGATCAATTTGATGTAAGAGATGAGTTAAAGTGGTCAAACCTACAGACATTAACCAAAATTTATAAATTTAAACTCATTAAAGCAAAACCAAAAAATTATTTGTATTATTGAATATTGTATAATGGCCATTGTGACAAGGTTTCATCATACACTCTGAGTTATCAGTGGCTTTTAGAATGTTGATTATTAAATCGTATTTTAACATGCCCAAAGGATATTTTAACTAGATAGCATAATTATTGAAGGAGACAAACCTAGAGAAAATTTTAATACCATAGGACATGTACAAAATAAAAACAATAGTGTTGAAGTTACTGTTGATATCGGAGAAGATAGATTATAGTGTTAATGACTGCATGTTGTATTGTCGAGCTTATGTAATAGATAGGTAATATAAATTTTGTGGTGTTGAAAGATTTGAATCAATGAGCATGAAAGATTTTGTGGTGTTGAATGATTCCAATCAGTGAGTTAGAAGTATAAAAATTAGAAATATATTCCATACAATCGTCCCTTATACTTATCACTCATTTCACATCTTCAGAGATTATTTGCATTCATGTGTACTGCTCCACTTATGAGATGACATCAGAACAGATCAGACGAAATGATTTCATTAAGTCATCTGATCGATGGAGAAGCTTGGAATTATGTTCACCTTACTTATCCATTCTTTGTATACAAGTTATATGATATTAGACTTGGCTTATGTGCAAATAATTTTAAACCACATAGTTAATTTTTCTTGCACGCTCATCTTAACCAGTGATTTATACATCGTACAATTTACAACATAAGATGTGCATGACCGCACCTTTCATGCGTCTCACATTGATCATATTTGGTTCACATATCTCTAAGAAAAAATTGATGTATATTTATAACTTTTGATTGACCAACTTTAAATGTTATAACATACACGTGTGATCACCTATGACATTACTGTAAAATAGAATTTTCAATGAAAGCCACCTTGATGTGTGAAAGAAACTATAAAATGTCATCGGGATGGAGCACTACGATAAAGTTAACTTGTCCGTATTATATGAATCTATCGGAGGCATTTAGCCCTCTGCCAAGTATAACTGAGGATGATTTATGATAGATGATCAGTATAATTTTAAGGATTTTTTATTCTCCAAAATTATTTTCACTTCGTCTTCCAGATTTTAGTATTACTCGTAGCTTGACAAAGCGTAATATTTTTAAGGAGCTCTCTTACTGAAGAATTATTTTGATTAGATATAATCTTGATGTCAAGCAAAACTCACGTACTATCTTACTTTGGATCAACAAAGTATAGTTTATGTACTAGTATATAGTTTGATTTATCACCTAACCCCTTTCTTATCATGAATCAAGTGCATATATTATCAATTATTTTTATTTTTTTGAATATAAAATAATTCATTCTTTCATAAAATTATTGATATGTGAGTATTTTATCTCGTCCATACTCTACATATGACACAAAAGATTGTCCCACATCGCATTTTTAATTTTATACGTAAAGATATGCATGCAGTTATTAGATGTTTACATGTTGACCAGAATCCTCAGCATGTTGGTAGAGCTTGTCAGTGTAAGTCCTCTCGAGTCGGGAGTTCGAATCCTCTCCATGCGAGTTGTCCGCTCAATGTTGGTGGTACTCGAATTGATTGGCTCATGAGATCCAATCCCAAAACTAACGGGATTGTGAGCCCAAGAGGTTCGTTGGCGGTTCCGCCCATCAACCAATCTTGCAAAAATAAAATAAATAAAAGGATGTTTACATGTTGAAACTCAAGAATTTGGAACTCATGTTTCTCTCATTCATCAAATTTTAAATTAAGGTATATTATACAGTACAATATCAATTTTATAATATGATCAAAATATTATGATCAAATTAGATAAATTTATTTATTTATTTCTCTCTCAGCACTCTCGCGTTTAATTTAGTTAAATCGACTCAATCAAATCATATTTGTAGTCATCCATAGCACTTATTTTTATGAGGATGAAATCTCTTAATAAATACATATATATTAAAAAGGAACGGTCGTAGGCTATTATACGAGTCTCCAACCACTCATAATATGCCAAACAATTTGTATACCATCTCCTTAAGGTCAACTGTGGCGAGAGGATTTGAACCCCGACCTGAGAGGTCTTATACAGTGGATGCAACTAACATGCCTAATCCATCTCTAATAAATTTTATTTGGAACTTTTACGTATATATCTCCTAATGCCTATATATTTACATATCTAACCTCTAACTTCTATTTTTTACATTTATACTGTCCAAATCTTTCATATCATATCAAAACATCACTGCTTTGAATTTATTAAGAGATTAAATACACATTTGCATGCATACGAAAGGTGACACATATACGTAAAAATTAAAGTTTACGTATTAGATACGCAAACACACAATAATTAAGTGATACGTATGTAAAATATACATTCAACAAAGATAAACTTTACAGATGAGATAGTGACTCGACATTTAGACATTTTCTCGTATACGAAAAAGTCGCTCGAAATTCACTGAAAAACAAAAAAATAATTTAAAAAATGCAACTTGAAAATAAGAAAAAAATAAATGTATATAGTTTATTATTAGTTGGCTTAGAAAACTTGTAAGTTGTGATGCGCATGAAAATGATATTACTCTCTTTGTCAACGGTCAGCAGCATAACTCATCACCTAACCTCTGATTGTAATGTATAGTGACAGTTACATTCAAGCCCCCATTTTTTTTCTATTTACAAGTCTAATACTCAAACTTTCGTATTTACATTAATACCGCTCAAGTATTTAATATTACGTAAAAAAATATTATATATCTTTTAATGCGTAAGTACGTAACATTAAAATGTTATAAATATAAATTTGAAAGTTTAAATGATAGATATGTAAATATATAAGAATTATGTGTTATGCATGTTAATATATCATCAATAAATTTTTATCTTCTAACATGAATCTCGAGGCATGACACGTTTCTCGAATAAATTTTTTAACAAGAAATTCTCAAAGTTCATTTAAAATTTAATCATGAACTCTGATTTCAGCAAACTTATGGGCAAAATGACTGACTCGATTAGCCAAACATAATGATACCAAGGTTGGTCCAATCCATGTCAAATCAAGCCTAGATTATGGAAGTTTCTGATGCTCAATTGAAATGTTAAATATATTTCAAATTTGATAAACTTATAGTCAAATCGAGTATATCGGTGAGATAAATAAAACAAGCCCAATATCATTTAATCCCGACACTGTTAAGGCACTCGAATATCAATAGAATGTGGTGCGATCGAGGGAGTTTTCTTAGGGCCGTCTAAATGACTGTCCAGATTTTCGCTTTATATGTCGAGAGGCCTCTCTTATAGTTTATAAGTAAAACTATATTCCCTTCATTAAACGGGTACAAGACTTGATGAGAATCAATAAGAAAACGAGCTGAATTCTAGTATTCAGCACCGAAGGTCCAACAAACGCTTCTCGCTTATGTCGTCGCCAACCGTCGTTCACCACTATCGACCGCCCCTTGCTCATTGCAGATTAATGAACCCTCGATGGACAAAGTCCACCGCTGAGAATAACGAAGCACCCGGCTGAACAATGAACAACTTTGTGGAGTAACGAAGCGTTGTGGTGGAGTAACGACCAATATAAATTGCAGAGTGATGAAGCATTGTGCGGTGTAAGGACTAACTTTGTGGAGTAGCAGAAATTTCTATGGAGCAGCACATCGTCTCGAACACTGCAGTGCCATGCTTTGAAGTCGGTGTACCAATGTTCCGACAACTGCATTCACTCCTGACTGCTATGCAACAAATCCTCTTGCATACAAACACTATTAACTATATGACTCTTTCTCGCCTGTGAGATAAAGATTTGTACCTGTACTAATCAAGTAACAGTGAATTATTTCTGATTGAATTAGATCTCGTGATTTTCTCTTTTCCAAATTTTTCACATAAAACTTCTAATGTCTCGATCTATCAAATTTACTCTATGAGTTTGAGTTAAAAGTTTCATACAATGTTAAGACGCTAAATAATTATTCGATATCTGAGATTCTTTTGGGCACATCTATCAAACGTAAATTTCTCAAATGTTTATGCCTCCTAACTTGGAAGACCGATTATGTGGTTTGACTTCTGACTTGGATATAGTTACCAATATTTGACTTGTAACAAAGATGACTCGGTCAACGGCGGTACCTTCACTCGCGGGCTTCCAAAATTGAATGATTTTGTGGAGTATTCGAATATTAATTAGAGTGCACCCACGCGCACGACTTTGCAGAACAACAGCCTTTGACTTTGTGATGTGACCTTTTGACTTTTTGAGCCTTCTAGATGCCTTTCGGCTCCTCCTTCTAGATGAATGTTGGTGATTAGTGCTTCATGCCAATTAATTTGGTGTTCCATAAATTACTTTATTCATCATGTCTATAGATGAATAATGAGGAAATCTAACATAAAAGAAGATGACGTGGTAAGTTGGGGCCCACGAGCAGATCGAGGGTTTGCATTTATCTGCTCGACTTTTATTGATCGGGAGAAATCTAACCTTATGTAGGACGAAAGTCAGCAATCCACCCAAAAATAACCCTGACGAATCTCGCACGGACATTTTAACGAAATTCCTCGTATGGGTTGGGCGAACGGTAGAAGCCGCCCAAATCTTAAACAGTTGGTTGACACCTTCTAGTAAACTTCTCGGTCATGGCCGCCCGGATTACAAACCGTCTGAATGCCTATTCAAGCTCTCGGCCTTATTATTATGTATCAAATAAAATATCCAATGCCTACCTACTTTATTAAGGGTACATATGTAATATATTGATCTATTTTCTATAAATAAGGGCTCATTTCATGAATAAAAGTTATGTCTATCTCTATTATTTTCCTCCTCTTTCACGCTCGATTCCTTAGCTGTGTCTCCCGAATAAATTTAGATCGAACAAAATTATAATTATTTATTCATATAATTTAAAAATTACAATAAATTTAAGATATTATAATAGAAATTTATATGCATACCACTTATGTTTGTATCACATCAAAAAATACCGCATTCAAAATCCTATCAAAAGCGAAATATATATATATATATATATTATATACCAACGTGTTATAAATGTAAATATCAACATGAAGTGATGTCAAATCTCCATCTATCTTACTCTTTATTACTTTTCATTAAGTTTACTACACCTATGTGATAACATCTCACTATAATGTATTCTAACTTAAATATATGGTTCTCGAGCTATTGTGTAATATGAAGTACTTGTATAACATAAATATCTTTAATGACACGTGTTGTGAGATGTATACTGGTGTAGGAATGAAACACAAAGAACACAAACAAACACAAATCGTTTACATGGTTTGATCCAACTGGATCTACATCCACGGGAAGGAGTCAACTAGTCAATTCACTAAGACAATAAAGAAGAATTACAAGGCTTCTACACCATTGAGGAATAAGCTCTCATCTCCAGATCTCTCTCTCTCAAGTAACATCGACCATAGATCTCCAAGATCTACCCCCTCAATCCTTGAAGCCTTTCCTTTCTTCTCTACTTCTTCCTAGCTCTAACACTTCTTGGTTCTTCTGCTCATCCATTCACTACAAGCCTGACACCCTCTCTATTTATACAAACCAAGAGAGTGGTAGGTGGGAGGTAGGTAGGAGGTAGGTGGGATTTACACTAGTGTGCCATTGTCTTAGCCCAAGTAATTGAGAGTCATTAATAGAACACATTTAACTTCTATAATAGATAAATCAAAGGAATTTTATTTTTAACTAGACCATAATATAAGTGAAATTTTTAAAAAAACTAGCAAATGCTTAAAGTATTCATTTGATCAACTCTACATCCTATATAGTCAACATTAGAATAACCCATAAGCTTGAAGGATAATTCATTACAAGGATACTATAATTTTAAGTTTGGTGAATTTATAAGATGTCTAAATATTTTCTTCAAGGTTGTCAGTTGGGATCACTTAGGGTTTGCTTGAACTATGGCATATAGCCTTAATACAAATGCAATGTTGAGTCAAGGTGCTATGAAATATCTATATATCATAACATCTATTGAATTCTACTTAAGAATTTTTTTAATTTAGTTGATAGGCTTATGGGGGTACCAATAAACTTATACCTTATTAGATTAAACCTTATAACTAAATCATTAACACATTTAATCTCTCATGCTTTTTCTTCTTAAATTAAATGAATAATGCTCTTTTAGCAATGAGTCATTTAGCTCAAGATTGTTGGGGCCCAAATGTTGATCAAATTAGATTTTAAAAAGCTTAAAACTCACTATTAAAATAGATATGCTTATGAGTCTAAGGGTCTGTTTGGGGCAGCTGCAACTTATTGAATAATCTGCTGATCAGCAGATTAAAATAATCTGCTGATAAGCTATGTGCGGTAGCTATTACAAATTTTTATTTTTTTGGAAAAGCGGACCATGGACAGAAAGCTTCTCATCGCACCTGAGTAGGTGCGGTGTGAAAACGATGTTTTCAGCGTTTTGAAAACGCATAAGCTGCCTAAACGCGATTTACCCAAACAGGTCAGGTGCGTTTTCAAAATTCTACCGCACCAAATAAGCTGCCCCAAACGGACCCTATGTTTACTATTTTCTCGGGTTAATTGGGTAGATTAATTCAGAATTTGTATGATTCATATAATCAATACCATACGGAAATGTTAACTTTGCATCAGGCAGTTTGGGATTAATCATTTTTACTCTTATAATAAGCGATTAAAATTCAGGCAAAGCATATGTATATTTATCGTGCCAACTTCTAAGTTAAAACACGAATCCAATCCGTGAACCCAAATTAACACCCTCAAGTGTCAACATTTTTGTTAATATAGTAAAATTAAGCAACACAATTAATTTTTTTTTTTTAATTTTCAATCACTGTCTGTCACATGTATAGTAATAATCATTATGTATTAAATTATTTGGATTTTTTTATTAAGTGAGGCTAGATTGTACACGTGACAGATAATAATTAGATTCCTCGTGTAATATTTTTTCCTCATCAACATTTAACAAATTAAGTTTCAGCTGCTCTAAATCAACGAAAAAATTTGCGTACGTCAACAGGTACATAGGGGTTACACGAGGGTTACAAGAGGGTTATAACCCACTTCTACCTCCCGTGTAACTCCCGTGTAATCCCCTGTAATCTTGCAACCACTTAATCTACAAATGGATGAAATAGAAGCGCGAGTTACAAGTGAATTACACGGGAGGTACAAGGAGGTTATAACATGCTTGTAACTCCCGTGTAACCGCGGTGTAACCCCTTGTATATTTTTACGTACGCAGCTCTGAATAAAATTGAGGTACGCAAATTTTTCTCGAAATCTGAGGTGGTATGACTAATCATAATTCGTCTGTAAATACCTTATAATTTAATAAATAAACACGAAGAGTTTATATATACAACGGACATCAAAGCCCTCTGAAAGCTTCTCCGAACAGAAGCAGATGTATCAATTATAAATTAAAAAAAAAAAAAAAAAAGAATTCACAAACTGAAATTAAAATAGAATTTAAAAAGGGTGATGTTTTGCATTCCCGAATAGCCCGCCAAGCAGTTCTTGCCGGTACGGCAGAAAGCTCCGCCGATGACCCCCAGCCGCAGCGGGCTGCCCACCGCCGGAGCCGACCTTGCCGTAATAGATTCGGTGGGCTGTGACGATATCCATCTCCTTCACACTCTCGCCCTTCCCCTTCCCGCCCTTCTCCTTCTTCTCCGCCTCCGCCGACGAACATTTAGCAAACGAGTTACAGCTCCGAAAGGTTTTCTTCTCCTTCTCATCCTGCATCGGAATAACCACAAACCTCTCCTTCCCATCGCTCCTACTCCGACCAACAACCAGATCTCGAAGTTTCCACTTCCGCGACACCGATGACGATGCCGATGAACCCGTAGAGCCGCTCTTGCGCCACCGATCGGGAGACGGCGGGACGAAGTTCGTCGGTGCCGACCTCGATAGCCGCTCCAGATCCTTTGCCTCTGACGATGAAGACGAATCACGAGACCCCGATCGCATATCACGCTTCTCATATTCCATCATCAATCGAGCCACCCCCTCCGCCAAATCGTCCTCCTCCTTAGGGTTTCCGGTTCCGCCAATGAGGTCCCGATTGAAGACCGGATAGACGGGGAGGATCTTGCCGTTGTAGAAGATATCGTCCGCTGTTGTATCGGGTAAGGAACCCGGATCCGAATCGATTGAAAAGGCGAACTCGAAATCATCTTCCTCCTCGCTAACCATCTCGAGCTGCGCAGTCTCCGACAGCTCCGCCGCGTCGCCGGATTCCTTGGTTCCTCTCCCCAGCTCCTTCTCCATTACCTCTCCAAGTCGTCCTCTCCCCATATCTCTCTCTCTCTCTCTGAAATTCTTGATTGCAGACGACCCAATAAGCTGCGGGATGGACTGAGACGGTATATAAAGAGGAGCAGGGGGGTGAAGTCGCATGGCGATTTGGCACGTGTGAGGCTAGAGCTCTGCCATCTTCTATGCGGTATAATCACTAACGAATATTATGCGAAACATTAAATCCACCGTTGAATTCGGAGTAAACGGTCAGATCTTTCAGGAAGGTTCTTCTCCAAGTCCCCTCGCGTACGCGTTATGTTCAACGGCACGACTGTTCCTGAAAGGCAACTGGAGAGAGAGAAAAAAAAGCGAACGGCTTCGTCACGTGATCGACGGTAGTGATTTTAAGTTGGTCAAACAATATTAATATTGTTTAAGATTAACTTAAGAAAATTTTATAATTAATAATTGTAGTTGGAATAATTTTTATGTTATATAAAGAGTATACTTTCAACTTAGAAATATCAAACTCAAATGATCTTTACTTCTCTAATCCAAACTCGAATATTAAATAGAACAACAAGTTTAGTCGGAGTATGGCTCAAATAAGGTGTTGGGTAATGTGGAGACCCGGTTCACCATATGTTAATTAGCTTCCTAATTAAGAGGGCTTACCTACCGCTCACATATTTTCCCACATACCGCTCACCAATCACATCTCATCTACCTCCTACCTACCTCCCACCTACCACTCTCCTTCATTCTATAAATAGCTTCTTTTGGCTATTGGAAGGAGAGTAGCCAAGTTCTCAAAGAGAGAAAGAGATGAAGAGAGAAAAGAGAGGAAGAGAGAAAATAAAATAGAGTTTTTCTGGTAAACGTCGAGGTGCTCGACGGTGTAATTACTCGAAGAAATAAAATCATCTGCAGTTCTGTGGACGTCGGCAAATTTGTCAAATCACGTAAATCTGTGTGTAGCTCTGGTGTTTATTTTCTGCGTGCATTTTTCGTTTCATTTTTACTTTATTATCATCGTTTTTCACAACAACTGGTATCAGAGTCCCAGTTCAAATCTGAGGAAGAATGATGGCCGGAGACGAAGTAAGGGTTTCGAGGATCGAGAATCGACAGCACAGATTTTGGTTATTGGATGATGCAAATAGAGGAAGAAACTCCATCTTCCGTTACTAGGAAAGCGACCGGAGAAAATGAGGCCGAATGGAATCTGTTGGATCGATAGGTTCTGGGAGTTATTTGATTGACCCTGTCAAGATCAGTAGCACACAACGTCATCAAAGAGAGGACAACTACATATCTCATGGCGACTTTGTCAGGTATGTATGAAAAGCCGTCAGAAATAATAAAGTGTATCTAATGAAAAAGTTATTCAATCTGAAGATGATAGATGGTACGTCCATTGTACAACATAAGAATGACTTTAATATTATCACAAATCAATTGTCATTTGTCGAAATTGAATTTGATGACGGCTTCATTGCCAAATAGTTGGGAAGCTATGAGGGTGGTAGTTAGCAACTCTGCGGTTAAACTAAGCTGAAATATGATGATATTCGCGATTTAATTATGGTTGAGGAGGTGCGCATGAAAGATTTTGACGAGACTTTGTGTTCGAGTTCGGCACTGAATGTTGATTCCAGAGGGAGATCACATGATAGGAACACAAACAGAGGAAGGTCAAAATCAAACTATAGAGGTAAGAGAAAGTCAAAGCCTGGTCAACAAACAACCTGCTGGAATTGTGGCAAAACTGACCACATAACGAAGAATTGCAAAAATCCTAAAAAGATGAAAAACATCAGTGCTAATGTTGTAACTAAAGAAGTTCATGATGCGTTGTTGCTTGCAGTTCACAACTTCGTTGATGACTGGAATCTCTGGACTCAGGGGCTTCTTTCCATACATCTTCCCATGGAGAGTTAATGCAAAACTATGTTGCAGGTGACTTTGGGATGGTTTACCTGGCTGATGGAGCATCTTTGAACGCGTTGGGGATGAGAGATGTAGAAATCACACTCCCCCACAAAAACAAATGGATCTTACAAAAGGTCAGACACATTCCTGAGCTGAAAAAGAATTTAATTTCTGTTGGGCAGCTTGATGAAGGAGGACATTCAGTAGTGTTCTCATATAACACTTGGAAGGTCTCAAAAGAAGCACTAGTATTGGCTCGGGGTAAGAAAACTGGTACACTGTATATGACTACTGGTTTAATTAACAGTGTTGATACTACAGTTGCAGAGAGCACAACAGACATGTGGCATTGCAGACTTGGACACATGAGTCAAAGAGGCATGAAAGAGCTTCAGCCCAGAGGCAAGCTGCCAAAACTGAAGTCAGTTGATTTTGGTATGTGTGAAAGTTGCATTATGAGGAAGCAAAAGAAGGTCAGTTTCGTGAAAGGTGACATCTGTCCTAACCGCTCCTCTCTTCTTCGACATTCCTTCCCTTCGTGATAGACAGCTCTGCCGTAGCCGCTCCCTCTTCTTTAGCATTCCTTCTCTTTGTGATCAATTGAAAGTCCAGGCTGCACCGATTAGATCATATACAACAAGCAGCTTTCGCCTTTCACCTTCGTTTTGCGATGGCTACGAGCAACCTAGGCGCCCTCCTTCCCCTCCCACTCCTATTGGTCTCCTCATCCCGCTTTCTCCTCCAAGAAGCGCTGCCTCTGCACTCTTCAACTGCAAGTAATCCATTAGCCCCATCTTCCTATCCTTCTTTGTTTCAATTCATTTCTATGCTTGATGAAACCTTAGCTTTTATTTCATCAATTCTTCAATTTTATTTATTTATCTATTATTATTGTTATTATTTAGAATGATTAGGTATGCTTGGAAATGAGGTTTATGATCTATCATCATCAAAGTTTGATTTTAATTTTCTGGCCTAATTTTAAAATCGCTTCTCTTAAAAAGGAGAAAGATTTACATAGTTAAAACTCAATCCTTATGTATTTTTCCTCTCTTAAATCTTCAATTTTTTCATGCAGATCATCTTACTTATGCAAAAGAAAATATATTTCATATTTAAAAAATTAAAATGATGATATTATTTATGTGATATAAAAGAGTTGGACGGTATAAATATAAAAAAATAAACATCAGATATGTGTAAATACAAAGGAATTTGGTGATATGATGTAAATGCTTCATTAAAATATTAGAAAATTTATATAGGTACTACACAAATCTTATTTACGCATATATAACTAAACAACTAAACAGTTTATCCAAAACAAGGGTATAATAGTCATTTATTCAGAATTAGCTGTTTTACAAACTCACAAACCAAACAGTCAGACAACTTATCCGAATAAACTGTTGATTAATAGCTTATCACAATAAGCAGCTTATCTTATCTGAATAAGCTGCAGCTGCCCCAAACTTACCCGAAGATTGCCATTGCTTTTGCTGAATGTTTTCTTATCAGTTGTTATTTCGCTCGCTTCTACGCTGACGAGTCATTCATTTGCTTATTTTAAATCAGCTATCTTGGTTTGGTCAACCAGATAAGCTGCTCGGCGCCACATGAGAGCTCTTTGTGCTCGTTGTGGTTGATTCTTCGACAAATGTTCTGTCTAGAGCCGTCGGATGTTGTTCAATATATTTTGATCATACAATATCACTTGAACTATGAATTTATTTGGTGCGAATCAACTCATGATGAGGTATATAAAATTTATAAAAATTCTAAAAGCTGTTTTTTTCTAATGTCAACATTAAATAAAGAGGGAAAATTACAAACATACCCATCGAGACATTGACATTTATAAATTAACCATCTAGGTGGTATTTTTGAACTATCGAACTGATGTATTTATACGTGCCATGATCAAACTATTGACGATTTTATAAAAATGAAAAAGATGGTTTATTTGACTGATAATTTGAATAGTGGATGAAAAAAAAGATTTGTAAATAACAAGTTTCTGAGGGGTGTGCATGTAATTGGCCCATAAAAAGTTATATTGAATATCTAACTAATTGCAATTTGAAGGTGAACATTCAAAATGATAAACTAAAGAGGTTTGGGAAAATAAAGCCCAAAAAGCCTTCTTCCTAACTAAGATGAAAATGCAGCTTAAGGAAGATATGCCAAGCTTGAGCGAGCTCGTTTTTGAAATCGTCTTGTGATCGAAATTGGCTCATGATCAGTGTATTCATGTTCGATTCGATTTAAATATGCTTGTTCGTGTTCGGTTTGAGATTGACTTGTTAAAATTAATTGTGAAAAATAGATATAGAGTATTAAAGTCGAATTTTGATCAAATCTATGCAATAGAAGTTACGGAACCACATTAGCACACGAACTATTATGATTTAAACTAAGATATAAATATAGATGCTATATTGTTATATAAATAATATATATTTATATAATATTATTACATAAATAATTATATATATATTTTTTATTTCGAGTTAAAATGAGCTGAAGATAAGTGAATAAAAAATTATTCGAGTTCGTTTAAAAACTTTATACTTACTTTTGACAGCCCTAGTGGCTGGCATAAAGAAGAAATTGCGAAGATAAATAAGGAAAAAAATTGTGTACGTCAACCGTACGCAGGAGTTACGTACGTAATATATTACACGAGGGTTACACTGGGGTTAACCCCCTCGTACCCTCCGTGTAACTCCCGTGTAACCCCGCTGTAACCTTGTAACGTCTGTAACCCACAAATAGATGAAATAGAAGCGCGCGAGTTAGAAATCAATTACAGGGGGGTTACACGGGAGTTACGCGGGGGTTATAACCCTCTTGTACCTCCCGTGTAATTCTCGTGTACAAATGGATGAAATAGAAGCACGAGTTACAAGTGAGTTACACAAGAGGTACAACGGGGTTATAACACACTTGTAACTCCTTGTAACTCCCGTGTAACCCCCATATACTTTTTCAAATACACATCTCTGCGTACTCTCAGCGGACGCAAATTTTTTCCGGAATCTTGAAGCTGATTGCATGGGAAAAAATTTGCGTCCGGAGACCGGACGCAGCGTTGCGTCCGGATTTTCGCGTTACATGGGGGTTATACTGGGAGTTCTATCTTTGTAACCTTTATTTAACCTTCATGTAACTCTCCTATTATTTTGGAGGTACATAGGGGTTACATGGATGACGCGGGTGTCTCCTATTGGAGACCGGAAGCGCGCTGCGTCCGGTCTCCGGACGCAAATTTTTTCGGATTGCATGAGGCTGAGAAATTTGAAGAGAGCATTGATAGAGCTCAATGGGATGGTAAGGTTCTTGCAGTTTGGTCTAGAGATGGCAGATTAAGGGCTTAAGGGGAAAGAGGAGAGGAGGAGGAGGAGAATTGTTAGCGTGAATATTGCGGCGGAGCTTGATGTGAGATTAATTTGTTTGCTCTGATGTCCATTCGACTTTGATTTTGCATGCTTAACTACGAATGAAACAGGTAAGCTGACCATCAAATTCATCCATTACCTTCTTTGATTTCTGTTTTTAGCTTAGTATAGAGCCCTTACGAAGCTTACCCTGAGTTTAGGAAGATTTCTAAGTTTATGAAGGTAGTTTTTTTCTTTTTAAACTTTTACTCTTTCCAACATCTAAATCTTTGCAAAGGCTCCAACATTGTTAGTTTGTGATCAAGTTGATAGCTTGGATGCATGCTATTAGAGCCCCATGAGATTAAACCAAATGTGTAGTTAAAATAGCTAGAATTAAATTAGAAGATTACTGATCCATTACCTTCTTTTGTGAAAATATTTTGTGAGATCATTGCAAAATCTTTGAATAGTGTGGTCTGTTGATTATACTATTTTGTTTAAATTAATTTAATTTATTTTTCTTTCAGTTGACCAACTGAGCTTCCATATGACATCACATATTGTTTAGGATCATGTTGAGGTTTCAAAAAGGCTGAAAGAATGGTTTTTTAGTGTCAAATTTAATTTCATGAATGCTTTACTGTAAGTAATTGAAGTTGATAATTCAACATTACTTGAAGATGAACCAGATATCAGATAGAATTACTATCAACTGGGAAGGTAGTTAAGTGACTTAGTAAATAATTTACAAAGCTTATCAAACTGGAAAATGCTTTTAAGGCTATCATTTGGCGCATTGCATGTCAAGCTTTCAAATTTCATATCTGCATTGCCTTAGAAAGCAATTTATGGGAAGATTCGAATGTCTGTTTGGTCCATTGTATGAATAACAATGTATGGCAATTATTTCGGAGAAATAACTACGTCTGCCTTGTTTAATAAAACGTTTTTTTTGTCTTTATATGAAATTGAATAATATATGTAAATTTACGAAATTACCTATTGTTATGAAATAAATTTAAGTATTATGCGGAGAAGAAGAAGTAGCGAGCGGGAAGAAGAAGGAGCGAGTGGGAAGGAAAGAAAAAGTAAACGTCGCGCGGGAAGAAGAAGGAGCGAGCGGGAAGGAAAGAACCGCGTGAGGGCACCAGGGGCAATTTCGCATGCGAAAGCTGGGGCCGCGGGGTTTATCCCGCGGTCCGCTTTTCGCCGGCTTCTCCTTCCTCCCGCCGCGAAGTCGCGCGCCAAACAACTCCTTTTCGCGCTCCGGGGCGCACCGCGCGAAAATAGCCGCGCCAAATGAAGCCTAAGTCTCAAATGAATGAGTAGTTCCATGTTCTGCTAGGATTAATTAGATTCTCTTTGAATCAAGCACTAATGCCCATGTTTAAACATTAGTGGAAGTTTTTATAATGTGATAGTTTGAAACTATTTTTGCTTAATATTATGATGGCTTGATGTTGATTCCTCTATTTTAATCTATTTATTAAGTTTCATTTTCAGTTGAAGTGCATAACATATTATTTTTTTCTTTACAAATCGACTTTTTGAATGTTTTAATAATCTCATTAGACTTTTACGATCATGTGATGAAAAATATGCTATTGTTTCTTTAATCTCTGTCTTCCATGTAAAATTAACGTACTGATGTGCACCTGCCTCAATCATAAGGAAGAACATGTTAGATTTTTAAGATAAATATATAACTATTGATCCACATTTTCATTGATAATTGGCAAAATTTATACAACAACTGGCAGTAGCTGCTAGTATCAACTGCTGCAAATCAGCAATTAACATTTTGACTGCATTCAGAAATTGGATATATATGTATTGAAGTGTTAGGAATGATCATGCAAATCTTGAACTATTGCAACTATCAATTATTTTGATGTTATTATGTGTAGAACTATCTTGTGCTTGATATGACTATTTAGTTACATGTTTGCTTAGTTATATCATAAGAAATATATTACTAATTATAGTTTTCATTTACCGTCTCATAAGTCGCAACAACGAGCAAGCAAGCCGAGGAACTCAGGTCAAAACTGCAGGTATTTGTAGTGTCTTTTACATCTTAATTCTTAGTCTTTAATTTTTATAATGGTATTATTTTTTATTGCCTCTTGTTCTTGTGTTTAAGTAGTGTGAAAATGATAATTTTTTTCTTCCATTTATCTTGTGATGTATAAGGGTGTAAACGAGCCGAACACGAGCTGAGCCAGCTCGTGTTCTGCTCGTTTATATTTCGAGCCCAAAAAGTGTGTTAGGGTTCGGCTCGTTTGCTTAGCGAGCCAAACATGAACTGTTCACGAACAAAGAGTCGTTTTGACAACCCTAATCATGTAACCACAAGATGTTAAGGGTTGGTGCAAGATTTAAGAATTATTGTTTACATTAAAATATCATTTGAATCTAATTTAATAATTTTTATTTTATTTACTTAATGAATAATTTTAATTGATTATAAATCATTTAAATTTTTTAAAAATGCTGCTCGTATGTATGTATGTATGTAATTGATGAATACTATTTCGAGCTAAAACTAGCTGAACATGAACGAACAAATTTTAGTTCATGTTCGGCTCGTTAAGACTTGTTAACTTAGCGAACGAGCCGAACATGAGCTTCTTCACGAGCCGAATACGAGCTGTTCGCGAACAATGAGTCGTTTTGACAGCCCTAGTGATGTATTGAATTTGTTTAGTGCTCGGGATAGTAAGTGTAGATTTATTGGAGTATGGGTGCATCTTTCTGCAATTTTGAATCAGCCCGAGTTTCAAATTACAAGCATCATTGGAACAGAGCAATCTTTGTAGGCAAGAGTCTCTTATTTTCTCGCTGCCTGTCTTTCTAATTAATCCTGAATATATTAAATTTTAATTAAACTTCTTTTAGGTTGAAGAAATCTGGAAAAAGATTTTTAATTCCACACAGCAATGAATTACAACCCACTATATTTATAAAGTGGCGGCATGCCAATAGGGGTGTAAACGAGCTCGTGTTCGGCTCGTTTATATTTCGAGCCCAAAGAATGTGTTCGTGTTCGGCTCGTTTGCTTAGCAAGCAGAACACGAGCTGTTCACGAACAAATAGTCATTTTGACAACCTTAATTAATTAACCATAAGTTGTTAAGGGTTGAAGCAAGATTTAAGAATTATTGTTTATATTAAAATATTATTTGAATCTAATTTAATGATTTTTATTATATTTACTTAATTACTAATTTTAATTGATTATAAATCTTTAAATTTTTAAAAAATTAGTACTCATTAAATAAATAAATAAATAAATAAATAAATATATATATATATATATATATATATATATATATATATATATATATATATATATATATATAATTGAGGAATAGTATTTCGAGCCAAAATGAGCTGAACTCGAACGAACAAATCTTTATTCATCTTCGGCTCATTAAGGCTTGTTAACTTAGTGAACGAGCCAAACACGAGCTGTTTGCGAACAACGAGTCGTTTTGACAACCCTACATGCCAATCCACAAAATAGGAAATCAGAATCACTTTACATTAGGAATCCTACCAAAATACAAAAGCAGAAAAATAGAAAATATTTCTTTGTCAGCTAGATTGCTTTTTTCACTTATGATATGCTTTTTATTGAAATTCATGAGTGTGCCAGCATGTTTACACTCAAGTATACTAGTTTTACTCGATATGCCTAAGATACACATTCTTTGGGATATGTCAATTCCCTTCTTAGAACGAGCCATCTTCATTCTCATAAAATGTCGTAAAGTTCTGGCGTCCTTGATTTTAAACTCTGTTGAAAACATCTTTTTTAGTGATACTGTTCTATGGCTTCTTGATGGTGCGATAAAGCACAACACATGTTGGAGAGGTTGCGGGATTGATATAGGATGTGAGAGGACGGAAGGAAGCGTAATCTGCACAAACAGTAGTTGGGACAGTTAACCGGGAGCAGAGAAGTACAAATTCCTGCTGCCAATAGCAGGTGACCCTGCTCTTGATAACTATCCATCAGGAAACAGTGTTGAACAGTGGATTGGAGGCGCTCTGGCCGCTGTCCCTGCTGAAAACAATGATCGAACTACAAATTTGGCGAGTTGTGGATGTCGAGGGGGATCTACCACCTATTCCTTGACAAGCTACAGACAGACCACTTGTAATAAGAATAGCATACAATACTCCGAAAAACATTAAAAAGAGAACCACATCTCTAAATTCATAAAATCAGAAGAAACTGTTTAAATTCTATATACCAGGCTCAGCTCGTGTTCTGCTCGTTTATATTTTGAGCTAAAAAAATGTGTTTGTGTTCGGATCATTTGCTTAGCAAGCCGAACACGAGCTGTTCATGAATAAAGAGTCGTTTTGACAATCCTAATCACGTAACCATACATGTTAATGATTGGGGCAAGATTTAAAAGCTATTGTTTATATTAAAACATAATTTGAATTTAATTTAATACTTTTTATTCTATTTTCTTAATTAATACTTGTAGTCAATTAAAGTTTTAAATAATACTACTCATCAACACACACACATAATTGATGAATAGTATTTCGAGCCGAAACGTGCCGAACACAAACGAGCAAATCTTTGTTCGTATTCGACTCATTAACTTAGCCAACGAGCCGAACAGTAGCTGTTCGGGAATAACGAGCCATTTTGACAGCCTTAGTTTGCACCAATTGAGGCATCCACGTTTGTTTTTCAACGCTGTTGTTGATAGCTTGCACAATGATTTTATAGCTTTGATGGGTGCAATTACTAATTTTTAAAATTTTAAAAATTAATTCCAAATGAGTAGGCCTTCGTTGATATTACTTTTTTTTTTAATTTTATTATTTATTTATTTTTTTATTAAAGCATAATTTATTTAATACTTTTTTACTATTTTAATTGCTTTTTAAATAAATCAAAATATTTTTAAGAACACTCCAAATAATATTTTAGATATTTATAATATTTTTAAAAACCGTCAAATTTCAGCGTTGTTATCATCATCACCGTATTGACGAGCAAATCATCATCTCATTGGCGAGAAAATATCACGTCGAATAATTGAACGTGGAGTCGCCAGACATAATATTTTCTACTTATTGGCTTTCTACTTATATACTATTATTAAAATTAATTAATAGATGTTATGCAATTTAGGGCGAACAAAACGCAAATCCAGAAGAAGAACACAGAGATTTAGGGTCTGTTTGGGGCTACTGAAGCTTATCTAGTTTATCCGGATGATTCGTTTGTCTGTTTAGTTCATGATTTTGAAACAAATGATTCTGAATTGTTATGGAAAAACGACTATTATGCGCTCGAAATGAATAAGTTCGTTAGATCGTTTTGGTTTCTGCATCCTCGAGAGCAGAGCCACACCTAAACAATAGAATTTAACTTGGCATGTTCTAGCATGTCTAGATTCATAATAATAATAATAATAATAATAATAATAATAATAATAAAAATACTGAATTCATTCATATATCATAATCTCAATGGCACTTTATTGGATGCATGATTGCATTTGACCACCCCTTTTAACAATTAAAGGAACAGTACATAATGACTAAAATAATGAGTCTTAACAGAAGCAATATAACTTCAATTATTTATGCCTTTTTTTTATGATGAGGGGTTATACAGTTCTGCTTTAGCATGACAGCCTTTATAAAGACAATGTAAGAGCTGAATAGTGAGTAGGCTCGAGCTCGGCTTGATAAGTGGCTCTTGAACTAAGCTCGATGAGCTAATAAGCCCAGCTCAAGATAATCTCGACTCGACTCGTTAGCTCGTGAGCCGGCTCGTTAAACAAATATTAATATAGAATATACTCAAAATATATTAAATTTCAAGATTTTATCTTGAAGGAATTAAAAATGTGAAAAAAAAATAATGTTTTGTAAATTGTATTATATATTAGGTAATTTATTATTATTTATCTCTTAATTGTTCATTTTATTATAAAATTAATTTAAATTAATATCATTTTCTCTCTTTTATATTAAACAAGCGCACTTGCGAGCTGGCTCGCATTCGTAGACTTAAAGCTCGAGCTCGAGTTCGAACTCGATAAAATTAATCAAGCTTAAGATCAAGCCAAGGGTGGCTCAAGCTTTACTTGACTTGTTTACGCCCCAAATCTCAACAAATAAAAATTATAGAAAGGCTATTTTTTTAATTTTTAATTTTATTTTATTTATTTTATTTTGTTTGAAGATTGACAGACATTCCACTAAATTGCTATGTTTTTATATATCTCACACATGAACTTCAATTTTTGCATCTATACATCACAACTTAAGCATGAAGATTAGAAGCGTAAATAAGTCGAACACGAGTCACTCAAGGGCTTAGTTAAAAAATACCAATGTTTGTGTTCGGCTCGTTTATATTTAATATGCAAAAAAGTGTTCGTGTTCGACTCATTTGCTTAGCGAGCCGAACACGAGCTCTTCGCGAACATAAAAGTCATTTTGACAACCCTAGTGATGTAGCCATAGCATCTTAAGGGTTGGGGTAAGATTTAAATTTTATTATATATAGTAAAACATAATTTAAATATAATTTAATATATTTTTATTCTATTTTTAATTAATAATTTTAATTAGTTAAAAATCTTTGTAGCCTTATAGACAATTAAATTTTTTTAAAAATATTACTCATCAATTATATATAAAATTTATGAGCAGTATTTCGACTCAAAATGAGAAAAACACTAATGAACAAATCTTTGCTCGAGTTATGCTCATTTATATATTGAGCTCAGAAAAAAAATTATGTGTTCGGCTCGTTAACTTGGCGAATGAAATGAACACGAGCTTCTTAACAAGCTTTTTTGACAGCTTTATTGAAGATTTGTATTTTATTTTCTTAAAAATTAAAATTTGATATTTATTATGTGATATGGAAGTTTTGGGTGGTGTAGAAATAAAAGTATAGATGTTCGAATGTGGTGGCCTAGGAGCGACAATGATGGTTCGGTTGTGAGAGAGGTTTGATGTTGGTGGCTATGAAACAGGGGTATGACGACTCCTGCAAATTTATGATGGTGGCCAGGCAACAATAATTATTTAGCAGTGGTGGTCGGACAGTGGTTGACCAGCGATGGGGCGTCTTGACAGTGGTGGTCGAGCAGCATCGATAGTTGTCTTATGGTGGTGGTGGTGGTTAGTCGACATTAGTTGAACAACAAAAACTATGGTGGCGATGGAAGGTAGTGGTGCTCCGCTGCTAGTCGATGGAGATGGCCGAGTAGTGGTGACGATGAGTGGTTGTGGCTTGACAATGGCAGCAGCTCGATGATGGTAGCCGAGAAGTGGTGGCGGCATAATGGCAGTGGCGATGATGGTATAGCTGTGGCAGCTATTTGACAACGGTAACTGGGCAGTTGTGGTATGGCGGCAGCTACTGTTCGATAGCGGTGGTTGGGCAGATGTGAAAGTGGTTCAACGGGGCAGCAACTCGATGACAGTGGTCTTGCAGCGGTTGTCCAACAAAGGTGACAACTCGACTGAGGTGGTCAGGCAGCTATGACGGTGGTTCGACGGTGGCGGCTAGTAGTAGATGACGGTCCGGTGGTGGTGAAGCTGGAGAATCCTCAAGATCATGAAACTCCTTCAACTTTTTCTTTCAGGTCCAAATGCCAAGTCACCTTTCATGAAGGGAGTCAGGGTATATTCATAGATGATAGATTTTTTGAGTGAATTCTCTGTAATATCGCATAAATTTAGACTATTCTATTGAACAACCCAAAGTGACCCCTTTAATCAAATGATGTTCTATGAGCATTTGAGTGCCTTAACGATATTAGAATTGAGTGAACTTAAGACTTTTGAATTCGACTCGACGAGACGCTCAATTTACTTATAAGCTTTTCGGATTTGAAATTCATTTGACAATTCAATTGCCCATGAAAAGTCTTCAATTGTGCATAAATGGCTTGATCTGGGTTTGATCCGTCTCGAATATGATAAGTTTGGCTTCATTGGGCTCGCCTTCGAGACGTTAGTTTGACTATAAGCTTGTTGAAATCGACGCTCCAGATGACTCTGAATTTGAATATGAAATATTTATTATTCGAATTGCTCTGAGATTCATGCATAATTAAAAAAAAATAAAGGCGATTCCAAGCGGTTTCTTAGTGTGGTGAAGATTTATTAAAATCTAATAAATAACTCAAAAAATGGGAGGGAAAGTGACCTTTATGTTAAAACTAAGTGGTTATACCAAATATCAATCACATTCATTATAAAGTCTAAAGATTCTATGATTGGAATGATAAAGTAGGGGGTCTAAATCATTAATATCATCCATAACCACTAGCACTCAAAACATTGATATTACATTAAAAAAGACCACTATTATTAATTTACATAAAAGTGATAAACTTTGTTATGAAGGTTATTAATATAAATATAACATTTTAGATATGTAGATATGTAAATAAATAGAAATTGTGGGGTATGTATTTAATTTTTTTTTTTTAATTCTTTTCAAAAGTCATAATTACAAATCCATCCATCTTTCCATATTCCCATCAAGTTTAAGTTTATGGACTCTTCTGTCAAAGCTTCTCACTCTATCTTTGTGTATGAATTTATTAAACATCACTATAAATATTCTATCTTTAGATAATTAAATATATTTATCATATTCATCAATGCAAAAAAAGCTTGAATCATTTCTTGATGAAAAAAAAGCATATGTTCATAGTTAATTGTGATCGTAAGCATTGTTAACATAATATATTGTATGATCAAAGCATGCTAAATTAGATCAAGCGGACTTGGGCGGGACGCATCTTGAAGAGTCAAACCTGATGGGCACCGAAAGATACCAGTCATTACGGAGCGGATGATCCAACTGACCGGGCCAAGAAGATCGACCACATGAATAGATAAATGACTCATTGATCTACAAGATAGATATTTGGCAAGTACTGAATCAATTATGGTAATATTTATCTCGATATACGAGAGAATTTCAAGGGATTTATTGATATTTCATAATGTAACTTCTATTTACTGTAAATATGAAAACAATGATATGTAAATGAGACTCTTTTCGGGAATAGACACAGGATATATTATTAACACTTACAAGGCTCTTACATCCCTCATTTTCTCTTCATCCTTTTCTCTCTCTCATTTATGCTCTAATCATTGTGTGTGATTATGGATAAATATGAGTTCAACAACTAAAAGATGTGTTGAGCATGGAATCGTGCCACAAATAAAAAGAAGAGCGACTTAAGAAAAAAATTTCACGCCTCGGGAAGCCTTCGTCAACATGAACCGCACCTGTGAGTTTATGACTCAACATATCAACAAACTTAAAGAGCAAATGATGGGGGCAACATAAGTACACTAAACTTAGAAAGAATGCACCCGCCATGATGAAAAAGGTCTCATCACCGATGAGGAGCAGTCGCCCTGAATGGTTAGAAGATTCTTTCTGTCCTCAAATCGGAGCAAGAAACATACTACCCCAATAACACATATTCCACATAGATTGATCTTCGCAAGCATGAGCGCATGGAAGCACTACAATCCACACAACTTGAGAATATCTTTGATGCTAAACCACTCGAGCGCTTCAAGATCTCTACAATAAAACTCTACTGGGGATGTTCGAACCCGACCAATCATATATCCTCCTTTGAGTCAGTAATATGTATATTAATCATGATCAACAATCCACTTAGATGCCTCATGTCCCTCACAATACTCCATGAGTCAGCTCTTCGATGGTTTAATGGTTTGCTATTAAGGGTTATCACCTTTGTATACTTTAGCATAATGTTCATAACTCAGTTTTCCATCGAACAAAAGCTGGAAAGAAAGTCACAGACCATTCTCCAGCTATGTCAAAGTCAGGTGAACCCTTAAATGCCTTGATAACTTATTTTCATAGGAAAATCCTGGAAGTTCGAGATCTCAAACCCATGGTCAAACAAACCGTCGTCACAGAAGGGCTTAGGGAAGGATTGTCACGCTATGCCTTGGGCCTAATTTCCTAAAATGTTAGTTGATATATTGGAACTGACAACAATCACATATTTGTAGAAGAGGAGCTCCACTTCCATCAAGACAAGGGTGCCTGATGATAACCTATGAAAAGAAGTAGCTGGCGGAGAAAGTTGGAAGTTTAGGTGCAATTCCATCCACTCACCAGGGCCTGCTTTGAAGATTCAAGGCCTCCCTGGAGGGTTAGGTGTTAGATAGAAGGAAATACCATGAAGATGGGGTGGAGTTTTATCTTTAACTTTGATGTTTTGTCGTGGTGTGCGTTGGTTTGTGTATGGAGGTGGTGGTGGCGTGGAGGTGGTGGTTGGTGTGTGGTTGTGTTAGTATTAGAGGATGAGTGGCTGGATGTGTGGAGGTGGTGGTTGGTGTGTAGTTGTGTTTGTGTTAGAGGATGTGTTGGTGGATGAGTATAGGTGGTGGTGTTGCAGAGGTGGCCGTGTTTGTGTTAGGAGATAAGTTGGTGGATGTGTAGAGGTGATGGTGTTTTGAAGGTGATAGTTGGTGTGTGGTTGTGTTTGGGTGGAGGTGTTGAAGTGTGGAGGTGGTGGTTGTAGTGTTGTGGATGCGTTTATTTGTGGGTGGTGGCAGTGATGATGTGTAGGCGGTGTTGTAGTTTGGTATGGAGGGGCATTGGTGATTATATTGTGACATTCTTATTTTTCTTTTAGTTGCAATATTGTGACATTCCTATTTGTGTTAATTAATTATTTTCATGCTACTAATACAATTGTTAAGACAAGAGGTCGGCTCATCTGCAATGTGTGATAAAGAGAAAAAATTAATATTTTGCGACATTTGCTTTAAAGAGGTTAAACTGAGAAATAGGCCGACAACCTATTTCAACATGGAATACTAGCAAAACATTATTAAAAAATTCAAGAAATGTACAGACAGAAAGTATGATAGGATACAGTTAAAAAACAAGTGAGATCAGCTAAAGAATAATTGAAAATCTGGAAAGAATTGAAACGAGGATCAATGGGCTGAGGTGGGATCTGATAAAGCAAAAAATTGGTGCTTCTGAGGAGTATTGGGCAGAGATACTGGAGGTGAGCATTCTTGAAATTTCCCATATTTTTATCAATTTTTAATTTATTTTCAAATCCAAAAACATGTTATATGAAATTGTAGGTTGTGTCTGCTGCAAAAAAAAAAAAAAAAAAGTGGAATTGATTCTGAGATGGAGGAGAAGTTGGATTATATGTTTGGAGGTGTTGTGATAACAGACAACAATGTGTGTGCTCTCAGTGAGGTGGGGGTTGGTGACATCCCCAGAAATTTGAGAGCAGATCAAATATGTGATTCCAACGATGGCCCCGACCAGTACCTCCATGAAGTTGGGTCCATGAGCAGGTTAAAGCGCCCCCGAGTTGAAAAAAAGAAGAGGGAACTGCTTTTCTTAGAAGCCAGATCTCACAGTTAGTGGTTTCATGCACCAATGACACTAGATTATCACAATCAACTTTTGTCCAGCTGATTATGTGAATACTTGATGCAACCCCAGAAATTTACAAGGACATGTCGTTGTATTTATTCTCTATGAAGTTGCTTGAAGTTTCGACCCGGAGAGAGTTTTTTATAATGATGCATGCTGATCCTAGGGTGGCTTGCCAACATTATTTTCATGAAAGCAGTGACATTTGAGGGACAGTTTTTTATTAGATTATTGTGGGACATTTTTCTTTGTTTATGATTTTTCATGAGACTTTGGATATTTATGTTGTTTTGTACACGCCACTTAGAGCTTTTCATTCCTCGTTATGTTTTCTATTTACTTCTATAATGTTATTTACTTATGCTGGTTTTGTTCGTAACCTTATATGATTGTAGCTAATTTAATGATGTTTATGTGGTAGCTACTTCGATATTGAAATACATGGATGCAACAAGGAGTATAGGGAGAGTCTTGATGTACAAATACTATAACTCGTACATAAAGCACTCCCCTTACATGAAATCCTCATATATTGGCGATAAAAGGGGTTGCAGAGGTTCTTACGGGCTATAATTTGGGGCTACATAGTATTGGTGCTATAATAATGCAAAAGGGTTATTTTTTTCACTAACAAAGTTGTTTTCTTGCTTTACGTGAAAAACACCAAGAATTTCATTGTTTTAAATGACAAAGGCTCATAACGGTCCGATTTCAAGTTAAGCTGAAGTTGGCTCAAATAAAATTTGTGCTGCACAAAATTGACTTATGGCTCGTTAAGTTTGATTTCGATCCGAGTCAGGCCGGATCGAGTCTATAATTGAATTGAACTCGATCCAGCCTGAAATCAAAACCAGTTAGCTCAAATTTGGTTATTTGCATCCATTCCAGCTCAGAATCAGCTCGATCCGACTCACTAGAGAAACTGACATGCTCAAATTGAGTTGGATCCGTCCCAGCTCGAAATTAGTTTGTGACTCGTCATATTCAAAAATTTTTTTACTTAGCATTTATATATTACTATCATAAATAATAAATAACATGAGCCAATTCATATAGGACTCAAAATCCGCTCCAAGAAAATTCGATTCAAAGCTTTGGCTCATATCTCTCCTCTCGACCCAAACAACAATTCGAAGAAATTTTCGACCGATTATCAATCTTCGAGCTAAATTCACCCAAAGAAAATGAAGAATGCAACATGAAACGGACTACGGACTAGTTTTTTCTCCAATCGTTCCACCTCAGCAAATGTCTTAGTTTTAAATCAAAGCAGATTCATTGCTCATTCCATATCCCTGCAATTATAATTTTCTCATGTGGTAAACTGCAAATGTTTCCTTCCTCCTCTCTTCTGCCAGCAAAGATCTTCTCCTCCACCATTTCTTTCTCTTTTAAACCCCCCCTTTCAAGCAAGCCAGAGAGAGAAATAGAGAGAGAGAGAGAGAGAGAGAGAGAGAGAGAGAGAGAGAGAGAGAGAGAGAGAGAGAGAGAGATGCCTCAGAGGGGCTATGTTCTCATCTTCTTCTTCTGGGCTCTGCTTGCAATCATCACTCCAACACTGGTTTTATGGTCTGCATCTGCAAAATCCAGCTTTGCTCCAAAAAATGGTAAGCATATATATATATATATAACCCCACAAGCAGAGAAGAAACCCCTCGTCTCTCTTCTTCATTCTTCCTTCTTCATTCTTTTGAACATAATTAACAGCTTAAACTTCTGTTTAACAGGAGAAGAAAGCAGCTTAATGGCGGCGAGGAGAATGATGGCTTCCACAGACAAAGATCATTTGAAGAACGCAACCGTAGTTGAAGGAATGGAAGCTCCCGCACCTTCTCCATTGCCTGTGAGAGGATTTGAAACGTTCAGCTGACAGTAGCATTAATTCAGACCTCCCAAAATTTGCTATTTACAAATCAATCCCTATTTTCTTCCTTTTTTTTTTCCCCTCAAATTCTTACTCAAATATCAAAATTCATGGTGAAACCCCAACCCATGTTTTCCATTTTTATCAAATTTCAATAGTTTGGCGGCGGCGTACATAAATACGAGAAAATATTGCATCAGGACTTAAATAAAGACCTGTCATGTGTAGAGGCAGATCCCAATTTAACACATGGGTGGGCTTGCCTGTACACGTGTCAGATAATGATTGAAGTCCTGATGCCAATACAATAAGTTTTCCATAAATACAGCTGTTATTATGCATGTAATTATCCTATTTTTCTTTCCAACTTTGATTTTTAGTTCACTTGGAAAGAAAACAAAAAGTCAGATTTTTTTTTGGTACTCCATATCCCTTCAAATGGCATAGGAAGATTTGCACTATTGATTTTCTTTGTAGTGATTGTAAAGTTACTATAAATATGTTGTAAAATTCAAGTTGAGAAATGAAATATTTTAAAATTTTATTGTAATTATTATAATAAAAAATTATTCAATCAAGACACCGAATGCAGATTTTACGTCCGGAGTCTAGTGTGCATGTGTCACATGACAAGTGGGCCCCACCCTCTAAAAAACCTACCCAACCAATGTATTCCAATGAGACTCACTTACCACGTGGCAAGTGCTCACTGGACTCTAGACGCAAATTTGCCTCTGGTGTGATGGAATAAGTGCTCCGGTCGCGGTTTAGGTGAAAATTCACGCCTTGGGCTGATTCACATTCGCTGGAACGCTCGATTCAGACACGAATAATCTCAACTCGATTTCAAACTCAGCCCAAAACACCCAAATAAACACACCCTTAGTTGAGAATCATCTTTCAATAAAGAATTTCGTATAAATTAATTATCAATATATTTGATAATGATAATTTAATGCGCTATAGCTATTAGAGCTAAGCTTTAATAATTAATGGCCACCACGTTTATTGTTTGGTATAACTGAAGTCAACTTACGAATTATTCTCTTATTTTTTACATTGGAAACCACTAAAAGTTTGTAATTTGCATGTAAATAAAATATTTTGCATATAAATATTTAGCATTAATTTGTTTGAAATATTTGATAGCACTAACTAAAATTTGATATTTATATTTATAATAATATTTTAGGGTCAAAATTTTTGCCTAAAAATAATTTTTTTTATTTTTAAAAAGTTAATAAGAATGATATTTTTAATATAATATTTAATATTTAAATGCTGTGCATATAAATATAGAGGAGATTTTTATATACCAACCCACCAAAAATATTGAATATAATATTTTAACCACTCAAGTTTTAAATAAAATATTTTAACCACTTTTTTCATTGCAACGACTCTTCTTTACCCACTGATGAAGTAGAATTATTGCATCGAGTCCTGATACAGTTTTGCATTAGGACTCAAATCAGAACTTACCACGTGTATAGACAGACCCTCAATTTACAATTGCTTTCTCTTTTTAAAATAGTTTAAAAAGCTGCAGTTCATTAAAAAAAAAAAAAACTATATGTATATATATCCACATATATCGGCTCATATTCTATCATTTGGTCTATTTAAATTCCTCTTTTTGTTTAAATTGAATTCTCTCGGTTCCGGCGACCCGCCTTCCCATGCTCCAGCTCAAGCACACGGTTCAAATTCCCTCAAACCGGCACGCCTTCCGAACCTCAGCGCAGTCGGTCCACTCCGGGCTCTCAGAATAATTCATTTTAAATTGTAATTATAACAAAATTATATTTACAAGAAATTAATTTTATTTCAATGAATGATCTATGTAATGGAAGTGACAGATCTTAGGTTACTTGAACACTTAGCACATCCATATGGACCTTGAATTATAACATGATAATTTTCATTATTCGATGAGATATTCTCATGAACAATACTATTTAAACTATTATATCTATAGGTGATCTATCATAATATTATGTATAAACACTCAAAAGTTAGAATATGAAATGCATATTCACACATATACTATTGCAACATTTCCATTATAATGAATTAAGTGGCTTATACTTCAAATAATGAAAATTTAACATGTCATGAAACTAGAGCAATATGTATTCTTTGAAAACATAAACAATATGATTTAATATAATTGGATGACATAATACATGATATTAAATAAAATATAAGCAAACATTAATGCAATGACATTAATTATTAATAACATGAGAGCATAATTTACTTAATAACATAAGCATAAACACATATCCCATCCAATGATAAAAATCCCAAGCGTAAAACCTAACCGCAAAGGGGAACTAGGCTTATTTAGCTTATAATTATCATTTGATCATTCACATTTAAACAAATTGATTATGTCAAAGCCATGAAATCTTAAATAAAATAAATTCACATTATAAAGAGAACAAAGTCCCTGACCTTGCCTCCGTAAGCATAGGTTTCCTACATCCAGCAATCCATCAAGGAATATGGAGGAATAGTCAAGTCAAGTTAAAGGTTTTAAATCATGGTGTGAAAATCATTATATTAAAACCTATCTTGAAGGGAAGGATATATAAAGTATGGGAGCACTCAAAGGATGGAGGAAAAGAGTGTAATAAAATGAATCTTAACCTATATTTCTTTTAAATATTAGCTTATCTTAGTCTTTAAAAAAAATCCGAGGGGCTTTAATAAGAAAAAGAGATGAAGAAAGATGTAAATAAATTCCTACAATCACAGAGTTGCGGTCTATTATTGTTGCTCTAGAGTTCCTTCTCTCAAAGATGATGAAGCACCAATATTCTTCTTGAGTCTTCACTTTAGCTTCCTTCCTTGCTCTCTCAAAAATTTTCTTAGATTTTCTCATCAAAGGATGAGTTGCCCACGTAAATCTCCTAAGAGGAGGTCCCCCTTAGGCTCTAAGAGGAATAAGAAGAAAATAACAAGAAGAAGAAGGATACTAAAGTTTCTACGTTTTCTCTAGCACTCTTTGCTCTCTCAGTGAATTGTCGGTCGTTAAAAGTCTGGATTTAGTTTAATATAGATATTTATGTAATTTTGAAAAATAACATTTTAAAAAATAACATTTAAAAAAATATTATTTTAGTTTGAAAATATGAAATCAAACCGATCTCATATATGCAGGAGTTTAAGTAAACAAGCACCACATTACAAGCTATGCACATATCCCAAAGAATGGACACATTACTTGGTGATGAGACTCATTTAAACAAACTGATAAACTTATTGTCGGTCGAATAAATTTTGAAATTGAAATTTCTGAACAGTTTAAAATATAGTTTTATGAAAAAATAGAATTTTGATTTAATTTAATATACATAGGTTTTTTAAAATAATATTTTGATTAAAAGAAATGAAATCAAACCGATCTCATATAAATAATAGTTTAAATAATCAAGAATTTCACCACGAGACATGTATCTATCCTGGAGATAAGATACATCACTTGGAGTGAGGCTTGATCAAATAAACTAAATAATTCATAACATCTGTTTGGTCTGCGAACCATTGTTGACCGATAATTTTCCCTATCTAATATGAATGAATTAGATAGGGTTTATTTTAATATGGGGTTTTTGAGTTTCCTATAAGGGCAAGCCCCTATAGTTAATTACATATTAGATAGTCAAAGTCACATAAGAAAAATCTTGATATAGATCAAGAAATATTTATATTCATGACTTCCAAAAGGGTAAGGTTCTTCAAGAAATGTGATGATAAGAAATCTAATAGGTGAGTGGCTCAAATTTTTGGTACAATTTTTGTAGGAATCCAAAGGAAGGAAAGACTAAGGGAAGGACAAAAGATCCAAGAAGAATCTCGACGTTTTCCTGAACTATCCTATTGTTTGGCTCTAATTTGAAATATTTATTTGATGTTTTATCATGCCAATTTTATTATTTAGGGCTTACATTCACCTGACACTGATCATGTGAATAGCCTAGAAGATAAGAGGGTTTATGTCATACCCAATGACAATCTCAGAATCCTAAAATGAGTTTGGGCTTATATTGCACAACATGGTTATGAAAAGGGCTTAAAGAGGTAAAGTGAGGGTTTATGCTGCACTAAGCAAACTACCTCGAAGTCTTATGACTTATTGTTTCAATTTTTAAGGAGTTTTGCTGTTGAAGATGGCCATGCTGCCCACTATGCATGCTCCAAGCTCCTCTTCGTAGCAGGTTTAGTTTAAAGAAGTGTCAATTATAGAGAGAAGAGAAGTGTCATGTTTTGAGAATATTTAAATTGAGGTGTCTTAATATTATATTAGGGGAACATTAAAGTTGATTATAACGACACCGGTTAAGATCCCACGGTTCCATCATTCTGACACCACTATTTTCATCGGATTCACTTAGTTCAAATAAATTTACTAAACTTAACTTATTGAGTACCGTACTTTCATTTAGACCGTGGAAAACCCTGTTAGCAACACTTAAGTTTCTTCCTCTGAGAGATTTCTGATCATCCAACGAGACATTTTAATTTAGTTGCAATTATGATTTTTTGTTTTGTTTGTGATTAAATTTTGAGTTGTTTTATATTTTGACTGTTGTGGGGTGAAATTTATCTTGTTTTGATATTTAATTTTGATTTTGGTTCTGGTTTTGTGACTATCCTAAAGGTTGTAGTTTTCATGCAGGGTGACACTGTTGTTTAACAGGTAAGCTTACAAGCACAAAAAAAGGTAAAGAAAGTGCAAGAAAAGAATGCGCTGTAAACTTGTAAAAGTGTACCTGATGATTCTTCTCGTTCCTCCACCTGAGACTTTAGTATTTTTGCAATAAACATTTATATTTTGTAGAAAAGTAAAAACTCATGGATAGGTTCATCACAAGCCTACCAAATCCTATACCATAACTTGATGGGTCATATTCAGTTTGTTTAGTTAATTTGTGTTTATTTTGAAGAAAAATCCAAAATACCAAGAATGTTCCCTAGATGGGTAGCTTTTATGTACTTAAGTATATTGAGCTTCAACTCCTTCACCTTGTAGATGTATCAAAGCTCCTCGTATGATTCCTTTCACTTTCTCCTTCATTACATGCGAAAAACCCATCCACGTCCCAATTAGATATCATTTCTCCAAAGAGGGGAAGTAGAATTTTCATCTTCTAGTTCAACATACTCTCCAAGCCTTGGAGACAGGACTACGGCCCCAGAGAATTGGATGAGTTCCATATGGTAGGTTCATATGGAGAAAAGCGAGCTATAAAAGTCTATCGACCAAAGAAATTTCATTCTCCTTGAGTATACCACGAATGTCATTACTTTAGAAAAAGAATTCAACATCCCTTGGGAGGGACAACTCTAAATAAACTAAAGACGTACACCAGCTTTGGCGCAAAGTGGCAACTAAAGTACGAGTGTAAATTGATCCTAATGAAATAATAAGTTATTATTAAATAATGAGTTCTCCCATTCATTAGTATCTGCTACTTTTAGTTGAATGGAGTCAGAGATGTACGCTACTTTAATCAATTGGATCTGTTCATAAGTCATATTCAAAGAACCAAAATATTTAGCTACGATGACTGTCACAGTGCAAGATAAGCCATACAGGGTGAAATAGGGAGAGAACAAAAATTATAGATGGAATTAAATAATCATGATGGAACCATTTTTATAAATGGAATCATAATCCTCCTAAGGGTAAGAAGGTATAATACATGATACGAGATGTAAAATAGATGCATTTGATAAAAAAATTGAATCATTGTTAAAATCAAAGAGTCAAGTAAAATATTTTATTTAAATTATAAATTAAAATTTCATTGTAGAAAATATTATAATAAATATAGAAGTTTCATCTTAAGTACAAATAGAACATTATGAATCAAGTTCGTAGGAGTCCAAAATAATCTTGATAGGGAGACAACTTAACCGAATGAGCTTCTCCAATAGGAACTCCCCTCTACCCTTGAATTGACTTCGGTTGCTAGGGTTGGTCTTATTTTGAATCACTAAGAATTTGTCCTTCACATCTCCTGAGCTTCCTTTGCATATCAAAGAACTTTCTCTTCAAATTAGAGAAATCTCACCCTAGGCTGACTAATCACTTTGCTTACTTAAACACATCCCAAATAAAAGCAGTAACAAAAGAGAATAAAGAAAATTCTCAGCCTCCTCAAGGAATGGTGGTGGCACCACTATCGCATGTTCCCATTCGATTTTTTTCGCTCACCATCTACTGCTGCCAAATAGTCCACTTTAAGAAGCGATTGGCCGACTCCTTCAATCGCATGCTCATCCCTCCCATAGAAGCATCCAAACCACTTTCAAGTTCGATCAGCCAACATTCTCCATGTAACAACTGTGCTGCAAAGTTCATGAAGAGTAGACATGTTTATCATAATATGCAAAAAGTAATAGAGATTCTACCAGCCGATTTAGACTAACTGAATTTTCTTAAATGAGTTGGTGTTGTTACCCACATCTCCATAGCTGAGTGTATCTACAAGTGTCAGGAAGTTGCCAATGAACGTAATTCTTTTAAGGAATTACCCATTGGCGTACTGACGCCCAGGATAATCACCCTGTCAATAGCTTTTATAGGAGTCTTTCTTGAAATTTCTCCTTCAACTATAGGATGAACCTCCTCATCTCCATTTCCTTACAAACTTAAAATTCATATATATATACAAGCCTTCCAACCAACTTCATATATATATATATATATTTCTAATTCTTATTATTAAGAATCATAGAAAATAAATATTTTATTTTTTAATTCCCTAAATTAAACTTCTGAGGGCATCCATTAACGGTAAACTAACTCTATCTGTGATTACAAGTTCAAAAAACCGCGTCCACCGACACCGTGCCATTTGGGCTCCCCGAAGAAGAAGAAGAAGAAGAAGGAAAGATTTAATGCCACCTGACAAAACCAAGTTGTTTCTGGTTTTCGTTCGGCTTCACCTACGGTAACCCGACGCCACTCACTCCGCCTATTTAAGTCTTTACCTTTCTATTTCCAATCGCCGGAGAAGAAGAAGAAAACGAAGAACAGGAAAGCGAAAGGCTCAACAGCATGGTGGCAGAGAAGAGTCGGATTCTAGTCATCGGTGGGGCGGGGTACATTGGGAAGTTCATTGTGAAGGCGAGTGCTGTCGCCGGTCACCCCACCTTCGCCCTCGTCAGGGAGAGCACTGCCGCCGATCCAGCTAAAGCCAAGATCCTCGACGAATTTAAGGCCTCCGGCGTTACCGTCGTCCATGTATGAGTTTGACTACGATATTAACCTCCGAGAAACAGTAGCTGTTTCAATTTGTTAATGCTTCTTTGTTTGTGCTATCGCAGGGGGATTTGTTCGATCACGCTAGCTTGGTGAAGGCGATTAAGGAGGTGGATGTGGTGATCTCAACTATCGGGCAAGGCTGGCAAGCTGAGCAGACCAAGATTATTAGCGCCATTAAGGAGGCGGGAAACATCAAGGTTGGCCAACTTTTAACCTTGTCCCATATTTTCATATAAAAATACATATAATTTTCCATCTACCTGCAATCAACACTAACATTTCAGTGGCTAATTCTGCTAATTTCTTACAGCGATTCCTTCCTTCAGAGTTTGGCATGGATATTGATCGATGCGACGGTGTGGCTGATGCTAGAGCAACATTCGACGTAAAAATTCAGATCCGCCGTGCAGTTGAGGCGGAGAAAATCCCTTATACCTATGTCTCATCCTACTTCCTTTCGGACGTTTTCCTTCCTTGTTTGGGACAGGCCACCACTAGAAGCCTCCCAACTGACAAGGTCTTTATCCTTGGCGATGGTAATGTCAAAGCAGTCTTCAATTGTGAGGAAGATGTTGCCGCATTCACCGTCAAAGCTGTGGATGACCCGAGAACCCTGAACAAGGTGTTGTATGTGAGACCTTCCCACAACACCTACACACACAACGAGCTAGTCTCTCTCTGGGAGAAGAAGACTGGCAAGACTTTTGAGAGAGTTCATATTTCAGAAGAAGAAATCCTCAAACAAATTCAAGGTATTGAAATATTAATTTCTTTTTACAAATTTACTTCTTCCCCCGTCTTGGAATTATGATCATCATTCTATATATGTTCTATGGATTGCAGAAACGCCCGTGTCACAAAATCTTTTTCTGTCGATCCATCATGCGACTTATATGAAAGGAGGCCAAACAGATTTAGCGGTAGATCTATCATTTGGAGTGGAGGCCACACAGCTTTACCCGGATGTTAAGTATACCACTGTGAATGAATACCTCAACAGGTTCCTCTGATAAAGGCTAATAGTATTATGGGCAAGGGCCTATAATGGCTTATTTTCTTCCTAGTAATAAGTGGCTTTTATGTCGTGCCTTTTCGAAAGAGTCTTATGTTTATGCATGCTCTTGTACTGTGTCTTGTATTGTATCTTAAATGCAAGATAGAATAAATAAATATTGCAATAACTAATATCAAACTTGGTTCTCTAAGGATTTGGTCTTCTTCATGTCACTTCTGTTGTGCTCTGATGACAATTTTATGTAGCTTCGATTATTAAGTCATTCTTATTTATTATTCAACTTGGGATTGTTCAAAAATTGGTAGCAAATGAGAAAGGGATTGCTTTGGCCGCACATGTCGTTGCAATTGTAACTAGATTGGAGTTGAATGTTCGATAAATTTTTTAGTTGAATGTCTTAGCATTATACAAAGATCTAACACATACATATAATTTGAAAGTAGTTGTAGGAGGTGATTTCATGCTTTTTTAAGTGAAAAAATCTTAGAAAAAGAAAAAAAATCACAGAGCCTAAAATAGTCAAAGCAATCAATAATGTAATTGTAAGTACATAAACCCACTCTTATCCTGAATTAGAGAAGATAGAATTACAGAGCCGATAATCATATATGTACAATGATAGTTTAACTATAATAGTCATAGTTAGGCTACAATAAATTTAATTATTCATGAAGGTTGTAGTTAGTGGCTGCAATATAGTAGTAGATGACTACATAGGCTGTAAGCAGCGGCTGTAACAGTTGCAGTTAGCTACAAAAGCCATAGTTGAAAGTTATAGCATCACCTGAAGAGGTTGCAATCGATTACTAATAGCATCAGTTTGCCACAAAGTTCGTAATTGAATGTCGTAGTAGCATAAGTTGCGGAGGTCGTATTTAGTGACTACAATTGCATCTATTGGTTCTAAAGCACAAAGTTGGAAGTTGTAACAACACTGATCTTCCATAATATGTGTTTTTATGTGTTTTTTTTGTTTTTTTTTCTCCTGCATATCACGTTCATGATCCGGACGCAGCTCATGTCCGGAGACCGGCGCGGGAGGCGAATAATAAAAAATAATAATAAAAAAGGATAAATCTTCATAGATAGCACCTAATTCTTATGCCCAATTTTTTATTTTTACATGATAAGAACCCAAATTAAAATCTATTATTTTGCCGCCCATCATACATATCATCTTCTAAATTTCAAAGCGATCCGCATCACCATCCACTGGGCAATATTATTAGCTTACTGACTGGCAAAACTACAAAATGATTGTCTAAACAGATTACTTAAATTAGATTACAAACAAAGAACAAATTAGATTCAATATGAGATGACTCCAAATTAGATTTCAAAATTCTATTATTTCAGACCCTCCCAAAGCCTGCCAACAATTGATTCAGAAGAAGTCATAATCCTTAATTCATGATAAACTTGACAAAGTATTTCAATCATCTACAGTACAACACATAAAATATACAAATCTATCTAAAATTCATTTAGAAATTGACTGAGATAAAACCGAAATGATGAGAGGATAATTTTTTTTTTTAATGCAAAAATATAATTTGGGTTACGCGCAATCAAGTTCTCAGTACTCGTTCAAATGTTTGTTTTCGGTTACTTTTTCTCTTTTTTATTTTAAAAGGAGTTTGATTAAATCTTAAATCAGTGATTCAAAGAGGAGAGAAACCGAATAAGAAGAAACATACGATAAAGTGACAAACAAGAGAAAATTCAAACTTGGAAAGCCTACGTGCGATAAACCTCGCAATGATAGGTCAAGTATATCCTCCCAAATAAGATTGGGCAGAGGCATCTGTCGGTCGCCAAATGGGTTTTGTCGGTTGCTTTGAAAATATATTTAATTTAATATATATGTAATTTTGAAAAAAACACGTTTTAATTTTGGAAAGTAAGAGACCGAACCGATCCCTTATCTTTAATATTTTAAATAATTGAGCAAAACACCATAAGTCATGCACCTATCCCGAGGAATATACACATTACTTGATAGTGAGATTCGATTAAATAAACTAAAGAAATTATGACATCTGTGTTTGGTCTGCAAACATTTTATGTTGACCGAAAGGTTCCCTATGTAATATAAAAGACTAGGTTACTTGGGTTCTAAAGCTTCATATAGAGACAAACCCCTATAGTTAATTGCTTTTTAAATGACCAAAGTCACTTAAGAAAACTCTCGATTTAGATCAGAGGTATTTGTCTTCATGAATTCAAAGTTTAAGGTTTTCAGGATTGGACATGAAAAAATCAAGTGGAAATGGTTCAAAATGGGAACAATTATTTGTGGAATATAAAGGGGTGAAAGGTAAGGGATTTTATAGATCTTAAGACGGAACTCGGTGTTTAGCTCCAATTTCGATGTTTCATCTTGCAATTTTTTTTTTAATTTTAGAATTATGTTTGTGTGATCCTGATCATGCAAATAGCCTAAAAAGATAGGTGGATTTACGTCGCATCGAACGAGAATCTCATAGCCTAAAAAGAGTTAGGGCTTAGATTGAACAACATAATTGTGCAAAAGCCTAAAGATGAGTTGAGGATTGACGTCGTACTAGACGAGATACTTCGAAATCCTATGGCTTGTTATTCAAGCTAGGAAGGGATTTGCTGATGATGATCTTGCTTGCTCTCTTAAAGATGTCGCCTGTCCACAATGTTTGCACTGAGCTTCTCGTCGAAGTAGCAGTTTTATGGTTTTGTAGGTTATGTGTCACGTTTTGTTATTGTTGTTGTTGTTGTTATTGTTCAAGTATTTTGGAAGAATTTTAATTCAAGTTAAGTGATACCGGTTAAGATTCTACGGTTCCATCATCCAGATATCACTATTTTCTTTTGAGTTTACTTAGTTTAAACAAGTTTTTAAGCTTGTTCAAACTGGAGAATCCTCTTTAGCAACTGTAAGTTACATCATCTAAGGAATTCTCGTAAACCAAAAGAAGTAAATTATGTTCGATAATTATTTTAAAAGTGTATTAATATTTTCAAAAGTGTATTTTGTTGTTTTTGTTTTGCAATTAAAGTATACATGCATGGGTATGAATGGTGTTGTAAAGTAAATGAAATTTGCAATGCATAAACTTAAATTCGTACATGGGCCTCCGCTATCGTTGCATTATTAGTATCATAAAGTATAATATAATTACAAGAAAATTAAGTAAATTGCGGAAAAAGAAAGCAGGAAAATCCAGTACGAGAAAGTAAAAAAAAAGTTAGTCATAAGAAAACATGAACAAGTAAGAGAAAAACCAGTGGTCACATATGAAAAATCGGAACTACGTGCAAGAATTTGGTGAAGGTGGGGGCTCGTAAGCTGGACTGTGTCCTAACCTAGTACCAAGTGCACAAGGTAAAGTCTTCGCTACCGTATGACTTTGACGGGTTGCCACACTGGCCCCGTCCTAAAGATCCAAGGGATCTAAAGCACGTCACAAAATGGATGACATTTAAAAGAGATGGCCTCACATATGACATAACATATATGATTTTTAAAAGTAGGGTGAGTAGTACAATAATTCAAAAAATATCCATTTTTACTATTGTGCGGGTCTGTAACGCATATGACGCACATTTGAACCCTTGGATCTATTCATACTCCTTGTTGTGTGTGATACATAAACTCACACTACTCGTGGAGGCATCCTCACGGGCAACACTCATTTGAGTATCACGACCAACAAACAGGTAACTCTCTTAACGGGTGGGACTGCCATCGAGGTGAATGGGCAAGTATACAAACATGTAAGAAGCCAATATTGTGACCGCTCAACCGAAGTACTGAACAATCACAACGAGCACCCAAAAGAGCGTACATATCTCATGAAAATAATTGCAAGGATGCTACAAGAAACATGACACATGCAAAAGAGATGTACTAGTAAAGCAAACTACCTATAAAGTGGAATCACGTTTTCCTAGGGTAGGGGGGTTGGGGCAACATGCGACCAGCAGACACCAACAACAAGTGAGTTTGCATCGAGTAAAATGATATCTATAAAAAAGATTTACACGTTACCAGAGATGCTCTCACCGAGCACACATGCATGATATGAACAAGAAGACAAGAAAATGCATCAAATTGGTGAGGGTGAGTATACCGTGAAGGCAGTGACTCAAAAAGGACGGCATGCCATGGAGGCAGCGGCTTAAAGGATGGTTATGCCGAGCAGGCAGTGACCCGGAGATGATGATGCCATGGCGGCAGCGGCCAAAACAAAATGGTATGTCGAGGAATTTTTGGTGAATTTTGAAGTGATGTTTGAGGAAACCTTTGGTACAAATGTTCGTAACTGATCAAGAGCGCAAAAAACATTCAAATTTCAAGTGAAATGATGCATTTTTTGGGAAGATTCATTAAATACAGATACATTTTGAAGAGGCACTAAGACACTATTCGAGAAAATATAAAAGAATAAACTTATAAAAAATTTAGAGAGGTTGTTAGAGAGTTGAATTAGTGTGTTTAGAGAGAGTAGCTGTAGTAAAAAGCTGTGGGATTATTACTTAGAGTTTCTTCACAATTATCTCATTCCTAGTGAAAGGGAAGGTGGTTAGAGATTTTTAAGTAAAAATCCATTTTTTAGAGAGATTTAAACCCTCTAAAGTTGGGCGACTAGTCCTAGAAAGTCTTGTAAGAGAAATGAAGAGATTCAAAAGAACTTCAAAAGTTTGGTGGAGAGGAAATTGAGATAAGTTTTTATCTTTGTACTTCATTTGGTTTTAATTTAGACTTTTTGTGTTTTCTACATGATTTCTACTTTTAAAATTACTTGTTATTGTGTTTTCTCCATGTATTCTGAGTAGTTTTCTTTATCTTATTCCTTAGAATGAAAAGTAATTTAGTGTTGGAAGGAAGTTGTGGAAGTATATATCTTTAATGTTGGAATTAGTTATTGATTTAATCTTTGCACTTTATTTACTTATTGCTTTAGCCAATTAAGATATTAACATTTGTTGTGAGAACATGTAAGATCATTGTAGGTTTTTTTTCAATCAACAATTGGTAGAAATCACATGAGATTGTATGGATGAGAAAGTAATTCATATAATTTTATGCAAATAAATAAGGAAATATACTTTGATAGGTATATAATTAGAGAACTTTAGGGTGATAAACTAAAGCACACAAATTAGTTTATTGTTTTAGGTTTTGATGCGAGATGTTAGCCCCCGGTTGGTGGGAAAGGAGAGAACTCTAGAGTGAGAGCTGATATCTTCCCTACCTAACCCGTCTTCAAAACTATTCAAACTTCAAACCAACCAATGTTCTTTATAACATCTCTAGTAAGGGTAAAGAATAATATTACTCATATTTGACACAACACAATTTGCATACTTCCACAAGAGAACTCATGTACTTATTACTTATTCATGATAAGAAAAAATATATTTTCATTTATGGTTCTTTAATCTTACAAAAATCTCGTTATAATTAGTTAATTATTTTCTTTATTTCATAATATAAGAAAATACCAAAAAGAATCGCATTTTTAAGTTTTCTATTATCTTAAACTATTTAAGTAAGTGTCTTTTTCTAAATAGATTGTGTGATCTAAATTCTTTTTATTTTAATATATCTAAAAATTTCCTCGTGGAATTGATATTTCAAGGCTTAATTAGAAAGTGCTATATTACTTAATAACGATATGTATACTTGCATAGAATCCCTAAGTTTAAATATAATCGTTGAATTCTTATTTACATTGGAATCAAATTTTTGTGTCATTGTAAAGAAGAAAATTTTATTTTATATATATATATATATATATATATATATATATATATATATATATATATATATATATATATATGTATATATATATATATAATATTATATCATAAATATAATTGTAAATCATATTACCACAAGTATAAATATCTGCAATCGGGATCATGTTTTTGACGCCGTTGCCAGAGAATATTTCTTTGAATTGGATTTGAATTGAAAAGAAAAATTAAAAGGACTTTTAAAAAAAACAAAATTTATATTTTTAGAAAGTCATATTTAAACTTTATTTGTTTATGCGTGTTTTATTTTATTTTCAGTGTTGTGTTGTAATAGTTTATGCGTAGTTCAGGTTCTGCAGGGCTAGTGCCCTATAATTCTGAATTATAACGAACTATTAGAAAAATTAAAAAATTAAAAATACAAAAAAATTTCAAGAATTAACAAATCAAAATAATTAAAATGTTGAAGTTCATCAAAAGTTTAGACCTTTAAGAGATTATGCAAGCTATACAGTGGATGAACTTCATGGCAGTATTCAAAATCCTGTTGTGACTACTAATTCATTTGAACTTAAACCTTCTATTATTCAAATCGTATCAAATAATTAATTCGGGGGAGTCTCAACTGAAGATCCAAATTTACATCTTATCAATTTTCTAGGATTGTGTGCTACATTTAAATATGATGTTGTTTCTGATAATGATATTAGACTTAGGCTTTTTCCATTCTCACTTAGGGATAAGACTAAGATATAGTTGAATTCGTTAACAACTGGATCTATCAGAACTTGGGGTGATTTAGCAAAGAAATTTCTTGCTAAATATTTTACACCATCAAAACTGTAAAGCTTAGAAATGATATTGCATCTTTTTGTTAGTTTGAAGGGGTATTTATTTATGAAGCTTGGGAACGATTTAAAGAACTCCTAAGAAAATGTCCACACCATGCTGTGCCAAATTGGTTAATTATTCAAACTTTTTGTAATGGATTAGCTGGATCTCTTATATCTATTATCGATGCCACTGCTGGTGGTTCATTGATGTCAAAGCCATTTCATGAAGCTTATGCTATACTTGAAGAAATGACTACTAATAATTTCAATAGCCTTCTGAAAGGGTACATCCCTAAAAGGTGGTCAATATTTATGAATCTAAAGCTTTTGTAATGTTAGCGAACCAAGTTGTTATATTATTAATGAAGATAGACCAATTTGGAATGAATTTTTCTCAACAAATTCCAATGATTGAATAAATAACGTCATATTGAAGATGCAGCGACAACTCCAGATGACAATTACTTGCAACCCACCACACTCATAATACGAAAAAATTATCTAAAGTCATAAAATTTTCTCTATGTTGTATAAAAATAAATGTCATGTTCGACGTAAAATTGTAATCTAGTTCTTTCTGAGAGAAGGATTGCAATCACCAAATACAATGTCTGTGGGTAATTGACATTATTGTAATCATCGATTGTAGAATTTGTGGCACACTAACGCTATTACATCTTCTAACTACATTCTTTATGGCCACCTGATAGTATTACAAGTGCCAACTATGATTTCTGGTGAGAAATGTCACTATTACAACTTCCATGTAGGGTCTATGTGGCCAACTATCACTATTGCAGTCACCAAATATGGACTTTGTGGACAAATAACACTATTATAGCTTTCAAATACGACCTCTATGACCAAACAACACTATTGAAATCATCTACTATGGTCTCTGTGACCGACTGACACTATTACAACTTTGAACTGCGGCTTCTATGACAAAGTGACGATGTTGGGATCATCAACTATGGATTTTTAAGAAAGATTAGTGTTGTTACAACTTCCAACTGTGAACTTCATGATCAACAGATGCAATAGTAGTCACCAAATACAGTCTTTACAACATACACTACTCCAACCTTCAACTATGAACTTTGTCGCCAGTTGATGCTATTAGTAATCGATTGCAGCCTCTTCAGCTGACACTATTATGGTTTTTGTGGCCAGCTGCAGCTATTACAGCCACCGCTTACAGCCTCTATAGTCAATTACTGCTATTGCAGCCACCACCTACAGCCTTTATGATCAATTATATTTATTGTAGCCTAATTATGACTACTAAAGCTAAACTATTATTCTACATTTATGATTATCAGCTTTGCAACTCTATCTTCTTTAATTCAAGAGAAGAGTAGTCTTATGTACTTACAATTACATTGCATATTGCTTTGAATTGGCTAGGCTCCATGATATTTTTCCTTTCCCAAGATTATAAAACCTTGGAATCACCTCCTACAGCTACTTTCAATTATATGTACATGTTAGGTCTATGTATAATGCTAAGGCATTCAACCAAAAGTTTATCGAACATTCAACTCCAATCTAGTTACAATTGCAACGATGCATGCGCTCAAAGAAAAGCCTTTCTCATTTGCTACCATTTTTTGAACAATCAGAAGAAGGAAAATAAATAAGAATGACTTTATAATCGAAGCTATATAAAATTGTCATCATATCACACCACCATGTGACATTGAAGAGAACCAAACCTTTAGATAACCAAGTTCGATATTAATTATTGCAATATTTATTTATTTATTTCATCTTGCATTTAGGATACAATACAGAAAGCCTGCACAACCATAAGATTATTTCGAAGAGGCATGACACAAGAGCCACTTATTACTAGGAAGAAAATAAGCCATTACAGGTGCTCGCCCATAATACTATTAGTCTTTATCAGAGGAACCTGTTGAGGTATTCATTCACAGTGGTATACTTAACATCCGGGTAAAGCTGTGTGGCCTCCACTCCAAATGATTGATCTATGTTAAAATTTGTATGGGCACCTTTCACAAAAGTCGCGTGATGGACCGAGAGAAAAAGATTCAGTGGCATTGGAGCTTCTTGAATTTGTTTGAGGATTTCTTCTTCTGAAATATAAACTCTCTCAAAAGTCTTGCCAGTCTTCTTCTCCCAAAGAGAGACGAGCTCGTTGTGTGAGTAGGTGTTGTGGGAAGGTCTCACATACAACACCTTGTTTAGGGTTCTCGGGTCATCCACAGCTTTGATAGTGAATGCGGCAACATCTTCCTCATAATTGATGATTCCTTTGACATTGCCATCGCCAAGGATAAAGACCTTGTCAGTTGGTAGGCTTTTGGTGGTGGCCTGTGCCAAATAAGGAAGGAAAATGCCGGCGAAGAAGTTGGATGAGACATATGTATAAGGGATTTTCTCCGCCTCAATAGCTCGACGAATCTGGAGTTTTACATTGAATGTTGCTCCAGCATCACCCACACCGTTGCATCGATCAACGTCAATGCCAAATTCTGAAGGAAGGAATCTCTGTAAGAAATTAATACAATTAGCACAGTAAGTCATGTTCCACTGAATGTCTGTAACAAGTTGATTGCAGCAAACAATTTATTATAGATAATGTTAGGGTTGACTGCAGCTAGATGGAAACCTTGATGTTTCCCGCCTCCTTAATGGCCCTGATAATCTTGCTCTGCTCAGCTTGCCAGCCTTGCCCAATAGTTGAAATCACTACATCCACCTCCTTAATCGCCTTCACCAAGCTAGCGTGATCGAACAAATCCCCCTGCAATAGCACAAACAAAGAAGCATTAACAAATTGAAACAGCTACGGTTTCTCGGAGGTTAATATCGTAATCAAACTCATACATGGACGACAGTAACGCCGGCGGCCTTAAATTCGTTGAGGATCTTGGCTTTAGCTGGATCGGCGGCAGTGCTCTCCCTGACGAGGGCGAAGGTGGGGTGACCGGCGACAGCACTCGCCTTCACAATGAACTTCCCTATGTACCCCGTACCACCGATGACTAGAATCCGACTCTTCTCTGCCACCATGCTGTCTTCTTCTTCTCCGGCAATCGGAAATGGAGAGGGAAAGCCTTAAATAGGCGGAGTGAGTGGCGTCGGGTCAAAAATCGGTGAAGGCAAAAGAAACGTGGTTTAGTCAAGTGGCATTAAATCTTTCCTTCCTTTTCTTCTTCTTCTACTTCTTCTTCTTCGGTGAGCTGAAACGGCATTAAACAGAAGGAGGGAGCGGTGTCGGGTCGCCGTCGGTGAAGGCGGTTCCATTTTTCCAACGTGTACTCACAGATGAGTTAGTTGACCGTTAATGGATGCGCTCAGAAGAATTTTAGGAAATTAAAAATAATATATTGAAATTGATTTTATATGATTCTTAATAATAAAAATTAGAAGAATAATGTCACCTAATACTTCAATTCCTATAAAAAATATATTTTATGTTGAATCTATTTTTCTGGAAGGCAGAAAAAGAAGATGGCATAAACATTCCATTCAAACATGTTCACTATTTCTATTTAACTTGGAAAAAAGAAGCCATATATATATATATATATATATATATATATATATATATATATATATATATATATATATATAAAAAATTGATCGACAGTCGGAGACCACCGATCAACCCCTATGTTGAACCGACCGAGGAGCGGACCCTCTTTCACGTCCGATGCTTATTCAAATCCTCCCGTAATGAGTGAGATTCGAACCCTAACCTGAAGTGACATATATATATATATATATATATATATATATATATATATATATATATATATATATATATATATATATATATATAACAAAACGACACCATATATATATGAGGTCGTTTTGTTACGTTTAAAATTGTTAGTTGTTTGATAAATAAATAAATTGCGTTGAGGGTTTTCCTGGAGCGGATCGTGGGTTTCTTTTTCCCTTTTCTTCTCCCTGTTTTGCCCTAATTTCGTGTTAGGTCTTTCGAGATGCATAGATAGGAGACCCTCCTTTTGCGATGTTGTGGTGAATCAATTAAATGTTCTAGGGAATGCTTTGTTCCCTTCGAACTTTAAAGATCAGTTGGTAGATGCATCTTCGGTTGGACTTTTGAAGAAAGCTTCTTCCAAAAATGGTAAACTGGTTTTGCTTTTGCTTGATGAAGGTACTAATCTTCTTGTTGAGCCTTTACGATTCACTCTCATAGGTAAGTTTTCCTATTCTCATCCTAAATTTGAATCTATCAAGAGGTTTTTTGTGTATTTGAAACTTTTGGGAATTAGAATATTGGTTTTATGGATGGTAGACATTTAATGATCAAGCTTGAGAAGGAAGAGGATTATACTGCTATTTTTTCTAGGAAAGTTTTATTTATTGATAAAACTAATATGAAATTCTTGAAATGGTCTCAAGATTTTAATCCCAAGGAAGAACTTCTCATCGTTCTTGTTTGGCTTAGATTCCCTGGTCTTAAATTACATCTTTATAATCTAAAGTTTCTTTTCTCTTCAAGGAATATTTTTGGTAATCCTTTAAAAGTGGATGATGCTACTTTAAATTTTTCTAGGCCCTCGATGGCTAGAATCTTAGTTGAAAGGGATGTTTTGAAACTTTTCAAAGATCAAATATGGATTAGTAATGTGAACAATGGTTACTGACAGAATGTTGAAATGGAATTCGTTCCTCAATATTGTACTAATTGTTGTATATTTGGTCATCTTTTTAATTCTTGTTATTTTGCACATCCTGAATTAAAGAAACCTTCTTCTAAACGTGCGCCTGTAGGGAAAAATTTCTCTGAAAAGGGTCCGAACATTGGGTTAAACAATTATAGGATGCAACCTCAAGGAACTAATACGGCAGAATTGCCTATTATAATTAAAAATGATTCTATTGAGGCTACAGTTATACCCCTTGTTCCAGTTGCTATGCAAAATGATCAAATTATTGCTGATGTTCCTAATGTGCCTTCTATTCCTAAAGAAATGAGAATGTTTCCTTCTCTTTCCAATGATCCTATTGCGCTTGATAAGTTAAATGTAACTACCATGGCTATTGGAGAAGAGATGAGAAAATTTCTAGTAGTTCTTTTATATACGGTGATAAAAATACTGCTTATTATCATGCTATTATTAAATGAAGAATATGCTTAATTATATTGGTCACATCAAGTAGGATAATTGTAATATTCTTACTGCTTCTGATCATGTTGAAGCTGATGGCATTGATTATTTCTATAAGCTATTTATTTGTGCGGATATTATCTCCTTTGATATTGATAATACTCTTTTTTAGAGGATGTTAATTTTGCCGGTGGGATTGATCTTACATATATTACAAATTTTATTGAAATTAAAAGTTCTTTTTTTCTATTGATAATAATAATGCTCCATACTTCTGTTTTTTATAAATCTTGCTGGGATATTGTTGGTATTGATGTAGTCAATTGTATTAAAGATTTCTTTAAAGGAAGAGATCTTCCTAAATATTTTAAATCTTCTAATTTAATTTTTATTCCTAAGATTATGATTGTTATTCATTGGAATGATTTTAGATATATTAGCCTTAATACTGTTATTTCTAAAATCATTTCTAAGATTGTGGTGGACAGACTACAATCTCATCTTAATAATTTGATTTCTCTGAATCAATCTGCTTTTATTAAAGGCAGAACTTTTGATGATAATTTTTTGATCGTGCAGGAGCTGGTCTTAGAGCTTGGCAAACGTTGTAGAAATGGAAATATTATTTTTAAAATGGACTTAAAAAAAGCTTTTGATACTATAAGTTGAGATTTTATTTTTAAAGTTTTTGAGGCTAAGGGTTTCACTAACAGTTCCTCTTATATTATCCAAAGAATTCTTGAAAATAACTATTATTCTTTACTGATTAATGTTGTTGTGTTGTTACAACTTTCAACTGTGACCTTTATGACCAACAGATGCAATAATAGTCACCAAATACAACCTCTCCAACTTCGCTACTCCAACCTTCAACTACTAACTCTATGGCAAATCGATGCTATTAGTAATCTATTGCAATCTCTTCAGCTAACACTATAACTTTCAATTATGATTTTTGTGGTTAGCTGCCGCTATTACAGTTTATATAGTCAATTACTACTATTGCAGCCACCACCTACAACCTTCATGATCAATTATATTTATTGTAGTCTAATTATGACTACTATAGCTAAACTATTATTCTACGACTATGATTATCAGCTTTGTAACTCCATCTTCTCGAATTCAGGAGAAGAGTAGGCTTATGTACTTACAATTACATTGTCTATTACTTTGAATCGGCTATGCTCTATGATCTTTTTTTTCCTTTTCTAAAATTTTTTCACTTAAAAAACTTTGGAATCACCTCCTACAGCTACTTTCAATTATATGTACATGTTAGGTCTTTGTATAATGCTAAGGCATTCAACCAAAAGTTTATCGAACATTCAACTCCAATCTAGTTACAATTGCAATGACGCATGCGCTCAAAGAAAAGCCATTCTCATTTGCTACCATTTTTTGAACAATCACAAGAAGGAAAATAAATAAGAATGACTTTATGATTGAAGCTATATAAAATTGTCATCATATCACATTAAAGAGAACCAAACCTTTAGATAACCAAGTTCGATATTAATTATTGCAATATTTATTTATTTCATCTTGCATTTAGGATAGAATACAGAAAGCCTGCACAACCATAAGATTATTTCGAAGAGGCATGACACAAGAGCCATTTATTACTAGGAAGAAAATAAGCCATTACAGGTGCTCGCCCATAATACTATTAGTCTTTATCAGAGGAACCTGTTGAGGTATTCATTCACAGTGGTATACTTAACATCCGGGTAAAGCTGTGTGGCCTCCACTCCAAATGATTGATCTATGTCAAAATTTGTATGGGCACCTTTCACAAAAGTCGCGTGATGGACTGACAGAAAAAGATTTAGTGGCATTGGAGCTTCTTGAATTTGTTTGAGGATTTCTTCTTCTGAAATATAAACTCTCTCAAAAGTCTTGCCAGTCTTCTTCTCCCAAAGAGAGACGAGCTCGTTGTGTGAGTAGGTGTTGTGGGAAGGTCTCACATACAACACCTTGTTTAGGGTTCTCGGGTCATCCACAGCTTTGATAGTGAATGCGGCAACATCTTCCTCATAATTGATGATTCCTTTGACATTGCCATCGCCAAGGATAAAGACCTTGTCAGTTGGGAGGCTTTTGGTAGTGGCCTGTGCCAAATAAGGAAGGAAAATGCCGGCGAAGAAGTTGGATGAGACATATGTATAAGGGATTTTCTCCGCCTCAATAGCTCGACGAATCTGGAGTTTTACATTGAATGTTGCTCCAGCATCACCCACACCGTTGCATCGATCAACGTCATTGCCAAATTCTGAAGGAAGGAATCTCTGTAAGAAATTAACACAATTAGCATGGTAAGTCAAGCTCCACTGAAATGTCTTTAACAAGTTGATTGCAGCAAACAATTTATTATTGATAATGATAGGGTTTACTGCAGCTAGATGGAAACTTATATTTAAACTTATATGAAAAATGTGGGACAAGGTTAAAAGTTGGCCAACCTTGATGTTTCCCGCCTCCTTAATGGCCCTGATAATCTTGCTCTGCTCAGCTTGCCAGCCTTGCCCAATAGTTGAAATCACCACATCCACCTCCTTGATCGCCTTCACCAAGCTAGCGTGATCGAACAAATCCCCCTGCAATAGCACAAACAAAGAAGCATTAACAAATTGAAACAGCTACGGTTTCTCGGAGGTTAATATCGTAATCAAACTCATACATGGACGACAGTAACGCCGGCGGCCTTAAATTCGTTGAGGATCTTGGCTTTAGCTGGATCGGCGGCAGTGCTCTCCCTGACGAGGGCGAAGGTGGGGTGACCGGCGACAGCACTCGCCTTCACAATGAACTTCCCTATGTACCCCGTACCGCCGATGACTAGAATCCGACTCTTCTCTGCCACCATGCTGTCTTCTTCTTCTCCGGCAATCGGAAATGGAGAGGGAAAGCCTTAAATAGGCGGAGTGAGTGGCGTCGGGTCAAAAATCGGTGAAGGCAAAAGAAACGTGGTTTAGTCAAGTGGCATTAAATCTTTCCTTCCTTTTCTTCTTCTTCTACTTCTTCTTCTTCGGTGAGCTGAAACGGCATTAAACAGAAGGAGGGAGCGGTGTCGGGTCGCCGTCGGTGAAGGCGGTTCCATTTTTCCAACGTGTACTCACAGATGAGTTAGTTGACCGTTAATGGATGCGCTCAGAAGAATTTTAGGAAATTAAAAATAATATATTGAAATTGATTTTATATGATTCTTAATAATAAAAATTAGAAGAATAATGTCACCTAATACTTCAATTCCTATAAAAAATATATTTTATGTTGAATCTATTTTTCTGGAAGGCAGAAAAAGAAGATGGCATAAACATTCCATTCAAACATGTTCACTATTTCTATTTAACTTGGAAAAAAGAAGCCATATATATATATATATATATATATATATATATATATATATATATATATATATATAGATATATTAAAAAAATTGATCGACAGTCGGAGACCACCGATCAACCCCTATATGTTGAACTGACTGAGGTGCGGACCCCTCTTTCAGTCCGATAAGCTATTCAAATCCTCCCGTAATGAGTGAGATTCGAACTCTAACCCAAGGAAGTTACATATATATATATATATATAACAAAACGACACCATATATATATGAGGTCGTTTTGTTACGTTTAAAATTGTTAGTTGTTTGATAAATAAATAAATTGCGTTGAGGGTTTTCCTGGAGCGGATCGTGGGTTTCTTTTTCCCTTTTCTTCTCCCTGTTTTGCCCTAATTTCGTGTTAGGTCTTTCAAGATGCATAGATAGGAGACCCTCCTTTTGCGATGTTGTGGTGAATCAATTAAATGTTCTAGGGAATGCTTTGTTCCCTTCGAACTTTAAAGATCAGTTGGTAGATGCATCTTCGGTTGGACTATTGAAGAATGCTTCTTCCAAAAATGGGAAATTGGTTTTGCTTTTGCTTGATGAAGCCACTAATCTTCTAGTTGAGCCTTTACGATTCACTCTGATAGGTAAGTTTTCCTATTCTCATCCTAAATTTGAATCTATCAAGATGTTTTTTGTGGATCTGAAACTTTTTTAGAATCAAAATATTGGTTTTATGGATGTTAGACATTTAATGATCAAGCTTGAGAAGGAAGAGGATTACACTGCTATTTTTTCTAGGAAAGTTTGATAAGACTAATATGAAGATCTTGAAATGGTCTCAAGATTTTAATCCCAAGGAAGAACTTCTCATCGTTCCTGTTTGGCTTAGATTCTCTGGTCTTAATTTACATCTTTATAATCTAAAGTTTCTCTTCTCTTTAGAGAATTTTTTTGGTAATCCTTTAAAAGTGGATGATGCTACTTTAAATTGTTCTAGGCCCTCGATGGCTAGAATTTTAGTTGAAAGGGATGTTTTGAAACCTTTCAATGATCAAATCTAGATCGGCAATGCGAACAATGGTTACTGGCAGAATGTTGAAATGGAATTCGTTCCTCAATATTGTACTACTTGTTGTATATTTGGTCATCTTTTTAATTCTTGCTATTTTGCACATCCTGAATTAAAGAAACCTTCTTCTAAATGTGTGCCTCTAGGGAAAATTTTCTCTGAGAAGGGTTTGGACATTGGGTTAAACAATAATACGATGCTACCTCAAGGAACTAATACGGCAGAATTGCCTATTATCATTAATAATGATTCTATTGAGGCTACAGTTATACCCATTGTTCCAGTTGCTATGCAAAATGATCAAATTATTACTGATGCTCCTAATGTGCCTTCTATTCCTAAAGAAACGAGAATGTTTCCTTCTCTTTCCAATGAGCCTATTGCGCATGATAAGTTAAATGTTACTACCATGCTATTGGAGAAGAGATAAGAAACATTCCTTATAATGAGCCTATTCTTTCTAATGAGGCTTTTATTGCTAAGGAACTGATTATTACAATTGGTGATGAGGATTTAGAGATTCATGATAATCAAGATTCCTTATCTTGTAACAATGATAAAGCTACACTTGAGTCTTGTTCTCCTAATGATAGTTTCACGGGTTTACTTGATAATACCTTTGATGTCATAAATGATGATACTCCTGATCACACTAATACTAATGTTATTCATGAGTGTGGAAATGACTGGGATTCTGCTAATTTCAATGATGAAGTTGAATTAGATAGCAAATTGGCTTTCTCAAAAGAAGATTTTGAAAAAGAGTGCTTATCTATTAAATCTATTAGAAAAAAACTTAAAGGTAATAGAGATTCTTCTTTTATGCATTCTGATGGTTCTGAAAAAGGTAAGGAGATTGTAATCTTTTATGTTTAATTTTTTAATCTGGAATTTTAGAGGAATTGTTGATATCAATTCTTCTAATCGTTTGAAACATATTATACATTCCAATAAAATACCATTCTTTGGTATTTAGAACCTATGATTGATGTTCATAATACTAATATGATTATTAATAGATTTAAAAGTTTCTATTTTCTTGCTAATTGCAACAAGAAGATTTGTTTTTTCAGGAATAAAAATATTAATGTTCAAGTTATTATTGATCATTTACAATTTCTTCATTTACATATTAGTTGGGATAATGTAAATTTTCTCGCTACCATTGTTTATGCTTGATGCTCTAGTCTTGCTAGAAATGAGCTCTGGAATTGTCTTTATTTACTTAGCATTTTTGATAATATTCCTTGGATTTTTGGAGGTGACTTCAATGTTATTCTTTTTGTAGAGGAAAAGAATGGTGGTAATCACCCCTAATAGATATCTAATTGATCATTTCAATAATTCTTTAGTTAGAGCTGGTCTTTCTGATGTTGGTTTTAATGGAAATGCTTTTACTTGGCATAGAGGTAAATTTTTTGAAAGGCTTGATCGATTTTTAGTTAATACTATTTGGTTTAATTCTTTTCTCATTAATTATGTCATTCATCTTCCTTTTTCTTGTTTTGATCCTACTCTTATTTTGATCTCTGTTAAGAATCCTGATATTTTTAAATCTTATCAATTCAGATTTTACATTATTCATTTTTTCAGTTTGTTAAGGATAATTGGTATACTGATTATGTTGATAATACTGCTTGCAAGCTTTGGAGATTACAAAAAAACATGCCCAATAAACTTAGATCTTGGAATTGCAATATTTTTGGTAATTTACATACTCTTGTTCATACTCCTGAGACTAATCTTCAAAGATTAAAGAATGATTATGCTAATGATAGAATCAATTAATCTTGTTTGTTGGATGGGCGGGAAAAATATATCAATGTTATAAATATGGAAGAAGTTTTTTTATAAACAGAAAACTTCTCGTAGTTCTTTTATATACGGTGATAGAAATACTGCTTATTATCATGCTATTATTAAATGAGGAATATGCTTAATTATATTGGTCACATCAAGTATTCTTACTGCTTCTGATCATATTGAAGCTGATGGCATTGATTATTTCTATAAGCTATTTATTTGTGCGGATATTATCTCCTTTGATATTGATAATACTCTTTTTTAGAGGATGTTAATTTTGCCAGTGGGATTGATCTTACATATATTACAGATTTTATTAAAATTAAAAATGCTCTTTTTTCTTTTGATAATAATAAAGCTTCTTACTTCGGTTTTTTATAAATCTTGCTGGGATATTGTTGGTATTGATGTAGTTAATTGTATTCAAGATTTCTTTAAAGGAAGAGATCTTCTGAAATATTTTAAATCTTCTAATTTAACTTTTATTCCTAAGATTATGATTATTATTCATTGGAATGATTTTAGACATATTAGCCTCAATACTGTTATTTCCAAAATCATTTCTAAGATTGTGGTGGACAGACTACAATCTCATCTTAATAATTTGATTTCTCTGAATCAATTTGCTTTTATTAAAGGCAGAACTATTGATGATAATGCTTTGCTTGTGCAGGAGCTGGTCTTAGAGCTTGACAAACGTTGTAGAAATGGTAATATTATTTTTTAAATGGACATCAAAAAGGCTTTTGATACTATAAGTGGAGATTTTATTTTGAAAGTTTTTATGGCCAAGGGTTTCACTAATAGTTCCTCTTCTACTATCCAAAGAATTCTTGAAAATAACTATTATTCTTTACTGATTAATGGTAATAAATGCAGTTTTTTTCTCTAATAGAGGAATTAAACAAGGTGATCCCTTATCCCCCTTTATTTTTATCTTGGCTTTTGATTACTTGTTGATGCGGTGCTTTTTTATTTCAATATATATTCCTTTAAACACCAGAATACAAACGCAAGTATACTATTGCACAACTAATACATGTTATATTGGAGTCCTAATTATTGATCCCACGAGGAAGGTGTTAATTTATGAAAAAAGAACTGAAACACAATGTTTAAACTTTATAAAATTGACAGGTGAAAAGCATAAATTGATAATTTTTTAATATGCTAATTAAATAAAATTTAACAAACTATTTTCTAAATTTCAAAGTAAATTTACTTATTCTAAATAAAGATTTACTCTTTTTAATAATGAAAGATTCAAATTTTGAGAAAGCATCATCCTCCTTGCAATGAGTTTTATGGTTAGTGAAAGATTTAAATTGTGTTATATTGTGCCAAATACGAGCATTCATATTCTTTACCCTCTGCCTAGAGCATAAAGAACATTGGACAATCCTATATTTGGTCCCTATCGTGGTTAGGCTGAGAGGATACTGGCTCCCACTCCACTGCTCTCACTTCCCACTCGCTCGAGGGCTAACTCTCACTTTAGTTTCCAAAGACTAGGATCGAAATGAAGATTTTAGTCTGTCACCCATAAAATCTCCAATTCTTTGCCCAACAAAGTATATTTCCATATCTATTTGCACTCAAACCTATGAACTACATTCTCATCCACATAATTGAATGTGATCTCCACTTTGTTGTATAACTCATAGTCCTTTCGGATCTTATGTTTCACAATAAAATTTAACATTTCAATTGGTCAAATCGAAAAGTTAAATGAAGAAAGAAGTATAAAATCATCACAAGTATTTAACATTTAAAAAGCACTTCCAAACCATCTCTTCATTTCATCATATCCCATTGCAAGGAGAAAGACAAAGAAATCTACTCATAATTCATAAGAAATATACGAGAAAGCATGAATTTTATATATAAAAGAAAATTCATACAGACACAACTTATCTGTAACTCTTCCCCAAAGTAAATCCTTTGATGTTCTTTTGATTCTCTTTTTCTTTGTACAACAACACTCAAAACTCACTCCAAGCAAGACTCCACAAGATCTCACAGTCTCCCTACAACGTATCGTCACTTTCTTCCACTCATACCCACGCCTAACACACTTAAAACCAGCGAACTCTCCTTCCTTTTTGCTAGGTTTAGTCTTTTAATATAATGTAGGGACGAGTTTTACAAGAGATGCCTAAAAAAACTCTTCAAAAAGCTTTCAAATATGCAAATCTACAACGAATTCGTGGGCAACTGCACTGGTCATCGTCGGCACTGGACTTGGGCGTTGTTGGCGCCAGCCGCGAATTAATTCATGAGTTCTCCATCAAATGGCGTCGTCAGCGCCCAGCCTGGCTCCCAAACTCAAAATTCCAAAAATCACCTCTTTTGACTCCAAATTTCATCTTTTTAGCTTTCTTTTGCTTCAAATGCCTAAAATCACAACACATGCAACAAAACATGAAAAATATCTTCTTTTAAAGCACAATACCACCAAAAATGAGTATAAAATATAGGTGAAAAATCAAACATCTTTTTGTGCATCACTTGTCTAGGTATCTGAATCAGTTATTTAATACTTACCCTAGCATGTATTAATCTCTTAAAAGCAATTTCAGACTTTCTCATCTTACTTTTGGTGATGATTTGATTACTTTACTAATGCTAATAAGAAGTCCATTAAAAGACTTTGGGATGGCCTTCTTCTTTTTTAAAATATTTATGGATTGTCTTTTAATATGACTAAATGTAATTTCTTTTGTTCTAAAAGTATTTCTAGCTTGAAAAAGAATTGGATTCAGGACTATATTGGTCGCCATAAAGGATTTCTTCCTTTTAATTATCTTGGTTTTAACTTTGATAAAGGTAAAAGGAAACTTCATCCTTTTGATAATCTTACTGATGAAATCAATAAGATATTTATGTCATGGGATAATCTACTTCTTTCTTATGGAGGTCAAGTTACTTTACTTAAAAGTATTCTTACTTCTTTGCCTTTGCATATGTTACTTTTAATGAAAATTCCTATTACTCTTATTAAGAAAAATGAGCTTAGTTTTAATAAATTTCTTTGGTCGGGTAAAGACTCTAAACTTCACTAGATGAGTTGGAAAAAGATGTGTAAGTCTATTCATTCTGGTGGTTTGGGTATTAGAAGTATTTCTGATTCTGTGACTATTAATTTTATGCAGCTATGTTTTCACTTTAGAAATGATTTTTCTATTTGGTCCTCTTTAATGAGTAAATATTTTGGCAATAGTCATCATCTTTCTATTACATCTAACTGTACTGATTCTTTCATTTGGAAAGAAATGCTTAAAGTGGCTAAGATTACTGAGAATTTTATGTGTTGGGATGTTGGTAGAGGCAATTGTAGCTTTTGGTATGATTGGTGGGTTGGTGATGCTCCTTTGGCTAATTATAATATTACCCCTTTTTTATGTCAATTTTTCTGTTAACCACTGTTAGGATAATAACAATTGGGATTTTCAGAAACTTTGCAGTCTGATTGGTGCTGAGCAAGCCTCTTTAATTGCTAAAATTTTTTTTGCTGGTTAAAATGATAAAATTAGTATTAAATGTAATAGTGGTAATTCTATTTCCAAAACTTTTGCTAATTCTTTACCTGTTTCTAATGGTTTTGATTTGTCTTGGGCTTGAAATTCTTTCATTAAACCTTCTAAATCTTTTTTCATTTGGGGGATTTTCCATCGTTGTCTTTCAACTGATGATGTTCTTAAATTAAAAGGATTAAGAATTACTTCTCGTTGCTTTCTTTGTAATCTTAATGATGAAAATCTGGAACATATTTTTATACCTGTTCTTATACTAATGACGTTTGGAAAAAATGTTTTCAGTTTTTGTGATTTGCATATTAACAATCTTTGCATTAATTCAATTAATGACCTTTTTAAGATTTGGAATCAAGTTGGTGGAGGTGTTTCTTCACCTACATTTCCATTGTTGTTTGTTGGTATTTTTGGTTTATTAGAAATAATGCTAAGCACAATGATATTTTGATCCCTCCTTACTCTTTCTTTATTTAAATTAAAATTATATTTTTTAAGATGATGCATTTTGACATTTTTAAGAAACCAGTGGGTTAAAATTGAGGATTTTATTTCATAAATATAATTTTTCTATAACTTCTTATTGTAAGCAGTTACTGGTTTAATTTATTGGAATAAGCCGCTAAGAAATATCCTTAAAATCAATATTGATGGGAGTTGGAATACTTCTTATGCTGGTATTGGAGGTGTTTGTCGTAATCATACTAAAAAATGTTTATTTTGGTTTTCTGCTTCTACTTTGGTTGAAACTTCTATTTGTGTTGAAGTTGTTGCTATTATAATTGTTTTAGACTTAGTTGTTAGATGTGGTTTGAGTTTAATTGAGATCGAAATGGACTCTTGGGAGTTATGGAATTATTGTACCAAGAAAAAGCTGTATTCCTAGATCCTTATTACTCAAATGAAAAAAAAAATGGCTTTTCTTAAGAATATTTAGATATGCTGGTTGTTCACTCATCGGGAAAAAAATAAATGTGCTAACTGGGCTGCAAAAAGAGGATTACAGAAACAAGTCTTCATTTTTTCCGACAAGATTCCAAGTAAATTATCGGTACTTATCAGAGGAGACTTCTTAGATTTACCTTTTGTTAGACCTTAAATTATTTTTTAGTTTTTTGTCCTTACTTTTTTTCATTGTTTTAGGAGGTTTTTTTTGTTGTACTTATTTTCTTGTTGAAATAAAATTTCCCTATGGGATTTCATTATATATATATATATATCTGTGTGTGTGTGTGACGCCTACCTTGACTCTTTGATTTGCAGATTTTGTAAGACCCTTGAGGTTATGGGTTTGATTCTGCCTATATACGGGATAAAATTCCTAGGCACCTGAAGTTGGTTGGAAGGCTCTTATATACATATGAATTTTAAGTTGGTGATGAAATGGAGATAGGGAGGTTCATTAAGGGAGAACATTCAAGGATGACCCCAATAAAAGCTATTGGCATGGTGAATATCCTGGGAGTCAGTACTCCAATAGATAATATGTCCAAAGAACTACTTTCATAGGTGACTTCCCGACACTTGTGGATACAGTCGGCTAGAAATATTTTGTCTGTCTAAATGACTGGTAGAATCTTTGTTACTTTGTGCACATTAGGTTAAACTTGTTTACTCTTCATGAACTTTGTGGCACGATTATTACATAGAGAAGGTTGGCCGATTGAACTTGAAAGTGGTGTAGAAGAAATTTAGGGAATTACTGGCGGTTTTTTGATGTGATTTTAATATGTTATTGACGGTTTTTTCAACATGTACTCACATATCAGTTAGCTTACCGTTAATGGACGTGGTCAGAAGAAATTTAGGGAATTAAAAAAAAGGAAATATATATATATAATTCTTAATAATAAAACTTAGAAGAATATAGTTACCTAATGATTCATTTCGTATGAAAATATGTTTTATTTTGAATCTATTTTTCTTGAAGGCAGAAAAAGAAGACGGTTACGGCGATTAGGTCATAATATTCCATTCAAACATATTCGCGTTAGTGGGTATTTCACAATTTCACTATTACTTTTTATATACGAACGATATTATAGCTTTCAACTATGATCTCTATAACCGACTGACACTATTGAAGTCATCTACTATGGCATCGGTGACTGACTAACACTATTAAAATTTCAAATTGCGGCTTATATGACAAAGTGACACTATTACAGTCATCAACTATGGACTTTTATGGAAAATTAGTGTTGTTACAACTTTTAGATCTAAATGAAAATTTGACATTAACAGGACGCAATAGAGAAAAAAGATTCATGTAGCCAACCCCACGTAGTGGGACAAAGGCTTTGTTGTTGTTGTTGTTGTGTTGTTACAACTTTCAACTGTGACCTTTATGACCAACAGATGCAATAATAGTCACCAAATATAACCTCTGCAAATTGCGGTACTCCAACCTTCAACTACGAAATATATGGCAAATCGATGATATTAGTAATCTATTGCAACCTCTTCAGCTAACGCTATAACTTTCAACTATGATTTTTATGGCCAGCTGCCGCTATTACAGCTTATATAGTCAATTACTACTATTGCAGCCACCACCTACAACCTTCATGATCAATTATATTTATTATAGTCTAATTATGACTACTATAGGTAAACTATTCTTCTACGGCTATGATTATCAACTTTGTAACTCCATCTTCTCAAATTCAGGAGAAGAGTAGGCTTATGTACTTACAATTACATTGTCTATTACTTTGAATAGGCTATGCTCTATGATCTTTTTTTTCCTTTTCTAAAATTTTTTCACTTAAAAAACTTTGGAATCACCTCCTACAGCTACTTTCAATTATATGTACATGTTAGGTCTTTGTATAATGCTAAGGCATTCAACCAAAAGTTTATCGAACATTCAACTCCAATCTAGTTACAATTGCAATGACGCATGCGCTCAAAGAAAAGCCATTCTCATTTGCTACCATTTTTTGAACAATCACAAGAAGGAAAATAAATAAGAAAGACTTTATGATTGAAGCTATATAAAATTGTCATCATATCACATTAAAGAGAACCAAACCTTTAGATAACCAAGTTCGATATTAATTATTGCAATATTTATTTATTTCATCTTGCATTTAGGATAGAATACAGAAAGCCTGCACAACCATAAGATTATTTCGAAGAGGCATGACACAAGAGCCATTTATTACTAGGAAGAAAATAAGCCATTACAGGTGCTCGCCCATAATACTATTAGTCTTTATCAGAGGAACCTGTTGAGGTATTCATTCACAGTGGTATACTTAACATCCGGGTAAAGCTGTGTGGCCTCCACTCCAAATGATTGATCTATGTCAAAATTTGTATGGGCACCTTTCACAAAAGTCGCGTGATGGACCGAGAGAAAAAGATTCAGTGGCATTGGAGCTTCTTGAATTTGTTTGAGGATTTCTTCTTCTGAAATATAAACTCTCTCAAAAGTCTTGCCAGTCTTCTTCTCCCAAAGAGAGACGAGCTCGTTGTGTGAGTAGGTGTTGTGGGAAGGTCTCACATACAACACCTTGTTGAGGGTTCTCGGGTCATCCACAGCTTTGATAGTGAATGCGGCAACATCTTCCTCATAATTGATGATTCCTTTGACATTGCCATCGCCAAGGATAAAGACCTTGTCAGTTGGGCGGCTTTTGGTAGTGGCCTGTGCCAAATAAGGAAGGAAAATGCCGGCGAAGAAGTTGGATGAGACATATGTATAAGGGATTTTCTCCGCCTCAATAGCTCGACGAATCTGGAGTTTTACATTGAATGTTGCTCCAGCATCACCCACACCGTTGCATCGATCAACGTCATTGCCAAATTCTGAAGGAAGGAATCTCTGTAAGAAATTAACACAATTAGCATGGTAAGTCAAGCTCCACTGAAATGTCTTTAACAAGTTGATTGCAGCAAACAATTTATTATTGATAATGATAGGGTTTACTGCAGCTAGATGGAAACTTATATTTAAACTTATATGAAAAATGTGGGACAAGGTTAAAAGTTGGCCAACCTTGATGTTTCCCGCCTCCTTAATGGCCCTGATAATCTTGCTCTGCTCAGCTTGCCAGCCTTGCCCAATAGTTGAAATCACCACATCCACCTCCTTGATCGCCTTCACCAAGCTAGCGTGATCGAACAAATCCCCCTGCAATAGCACAAACAAAGAAGCATTAACAAATTGAAACAGCTACGGTTTCTCGGAGGTTAATATCGTAATCAAACTCATACATGGACGACAGTAACGCCGGCGGCCTTAAATTCGTTGAGGATCTTGGCTTTAGCTGGATCGGCGGCAGTGCTCTCCCTGACGAGGGCGAAGGTGGGGTGACCGGCGACAGCACTCGCCTTCACAATGAACTTCCCTATGTACCCCGTACCACCGATGACTAGAATCCGACTCTTCTCTGCCACCATGCTGTCTTCTTCTTCTCCGGCAATCGGAAATGGAGAGGGAAAGCCTTAAATAGGCGGAGTGAGTGGCGTCGGGTCAAAAATCGGTGAAGGCAAAAGAAACGTGGTTTAGTCAAGTGGCATTAAATCTTTCCTTCCTTTTCTTCTTCTTCTACTTCTTCTTCTTCGGTGAGCTGAAACGGCATTAAACAGAAGGAGGGAGCGGTGTCGGGTCGCCGTCGGTGAAGGCGGTTCCATTTTTCCAACGTGTACTCACAGATGAGTTAGTTGACCGTTAATGGATACGCTCAGAAGAATTTTAGGAAATTAAAAATAATATATTGAAATTGATTTTATATGATTCTTAATAATAAAAATTAGAAGAATAATGTCACCTAATACTTCAATTCCTATAAAAAATATATTTTATGTTGAATCTATTTTTCTGGAAGGCAGAAAAAGAAGATGGCATAAACATTCCATTCAAACATGTTCACTATTTCTATTTAACTTGGAAAAAAGAAGCCATATATATATATATATATATATATATATATATATATATATATATATATATATATATATATATATATATATGATATATTAAAAAAATTGATCGACAATCGGAGACCACCGATCAACCCCTATATTGTCAATCGACCGAGGCATGGGACCCTCTTTCAGATCCGATAAGCCTATTCAAATCCTCCAGTAATGAGCTGAGATTCGAACTCTAACCCAAGGAAGTTACATATATATATATATATATAACAAAACGACACCATATATATATGAGGTCGTTTTGTTACGTTTAAAATTGTTAGTTGTTTGATAAATAAATAAATTGCGTTGAGGGTTTTCCTGGAGCGGATCGTGGGTTTCTTTTTCCCTTTTCTTCTCCCTCGTTTTGCCCTAATTTCGTGTTAGGTCTTTCAAGATGCATAGATAGGAGACCCTCCTTTTGCGATGTTGTGGTGAATCAATTAAATGTTCTAGGGAATGCTTTGTTCCCTTCGAACTTTAAAGATCAGTTGGTAGATGCATCTTCGGTTGGACTTTTGAAGAAAGCTTCTTCCAAAAATGGTAAACTGGTTTTGCTTTTGCTTGATGAAGCCACTAATCTTCTTGTTGAGCCTTTACGATTCACTCTGATAGGTAAGTTTTCCTATTCTCATCCTAAATTTGAATCTATCAAGAGGTTTTTTGTGTATTTGAAACTTTTGGGAATTAGAATATTGGTTTTATGGATGGTAGACATTTAATGATCAAGCTTGAGAAGGAAGAGGATTATACTGCTATTTTTTCTAGGAAAGTTTTATTTATTGATAAAACTAATATGAAATTCTTGAAATGGTCTCAAGATTTTAATCCCAAGGAAGAACTTCTCATCGTTCTTGTTTGGTTTAGATTCACTGGTCTTAAATTACATCTTTATAATCTAAAGTTTCTTTTCTCATCGAGGAATATTTTTGGTAATCCTTTAAAAGTGGATGATGCTAATTTAAATTTTTCTAGGCCCTCGATGGCTAGAATCTTAGTTGAAAGGGATGTTTTGAAACTTTTCAAAGATCAAATATGGATTAGTAATGTGAACAATGGTTACTGACATAATGTTGAAATGGAATTCGTTCCTCAATATTGTACTAATTGTTGTATATTTGGTCATCTTTTTAATTATTGTTATTTTGCACATCCTGAATTAAAGAAACCTTCTTCTAAACGTGCGCCTGTAGGGAAAAATTTCTCTGAAAAGGGTCCGAACATTGGGTTAAACAATTATAGGATGCAACCTCAAGGAACTAATACGGCGGAATTGCCTATTATAATTAAAAATGATTCTATTGAGGCTACAGTTATACCCCTTGTTCCAGTTGCTATGCAAAATGATCAAATTATTGCTGATGTTCCTAATGTGCCTTCTATTCCTAAAGAAATGAAAATGTTTCCTTCTCTTTCCGCCTGATAAGTTAAATGTAACTACCATGGCTATTGGAGAAGAGATGAGAAAATTTCTAGTAGTTCTTTTATATACGGTGATAAAAATACTGCTTATTATCATGCTATTATTAAATGAGGAATATGCTTAATTATATTGGTCACATCAAGTAGGATAATGGTAATATTCTTACTGCTTCTGATCATATTGAAGCTGATGGCATTGATTATTTCTATAAGCTATTTATTTGTGCGGATATTATCTCCTTTGATATTGATAATACTCTTTTTTAGATGATATTAATTTTTCCAGTGGGATTGATCTTACATATATTACATATTTTATTGAAATTAAAAATTCTTTTTTTCTATTGATAATAATAAAGCTCCTTACTTCGTTTTTTATAAATCTTGCTTGGGATATTGTTGGTATTGATGTAGTCAATTGTATTAAAGATTTATTTAAAGGAAGAGATCTTCCGAAATATTTTAAATCTTCTAATTTAACTTTTATTCCTAAGATTATGATTCTTATTCATTGGAATGATTTTAGACATATTGGCCTCAATACTGTTATTTCTAAAATCATTTCTAAGATTGTAGTGGACAGACTACAATCTCATCTTAATAATTTGATTTCTCTGAATCAATCTGCTTTTATTAAAGGCAGAACTATTGATGATAATGCTTTGATTGTGCAGGAGCTAGTCTTAGAGCTTGACAAACGTTGTAGAAATGGTAATATTATTTTTTAAATGGACATCAAAAAGGCTTTTGATACTATAAGTTAAGATTTTATTTTGAAAGTTTTTATGGCCAAGGGTTTCGCTAATAGTTCCTCTTCTATTATCCAAAGAATTCTTGAAAATAACTATTATTCTTTACTGATTAATGGTAATAAATGTGGTTTTTCTCTCTTATAGAGGAATTAAACAAGGTGATCCCTTATCCCCCTTTATTTTTATCTTGGCTTTTGATTACTTGTTGATGCAGTGCTTTTTTATTTCAATATATTTTCTTTTAAACACCAGAATACAAACGCAAGTATACTATCACACAACTAATACATGCTATATTGGAGTCCTAATTATCGATCCCACGAGGAAGGTGTTAATTTATGAAAAAAGAACTGAAACACAATGTTTAAACTTTATAAAACTGACAGGTGAAAAGCACAAGTTGATAATTTTTTAATATGCTAATTAAATTAGATTTAACAAACTATTTTCTAAACTTCAAAGTAAATTTACTTATTCTAAATAAAGTTTTACTATTTTTAATAATGAAAGATTCAAACTTTGAGAAAGCATCATTCCCCTTGCAATGAGTTTATGGTTAGTGAAAGATTTAAATTGTGTTGTATTGTGCTAAATAAGAGCATTCATATTCTTTACTCTCTGCCTAGTGCATAAAGAACATTGGCTAATCCTATATTTGGTCCCTAAATTCGTGGTTAGGCTGTGAGGATACTGGATCCCACTCCAGAGCTCTCACTTTCCCCTCCCTCGAGGGCTAACTCTCGCTTTAGTTTCCAAATACTAGGATCGAATTGAAGATTTTAGTCTGTCACCCATAAAATCTCTAATTCTTTGCCCAACAAAGTATATTTCCATATCTATTAGCACTCAAACCTATGAACTACATTCTCATCCACATAATTGAATGTGATCTCCACTTTATTGTAGAACTCATAGTCCTTTCGGATCTTATGTTTCACAAAAAAATTTAACATTTCAATTGGTCAAATCGAAAAGTTAAATGAAGAAAGAAGTGTAAAATCATAACAAGTATTTAACATTTAAAAAGCACATCCAAACCATCTCTTCATTTCATCATATCCCATTGCAAGGAGAAAGACAAAGAAATCTACTCATAATTCATAAGAAATATACGAGAAAGCATGAATTTTATATATAAAAGACAGTTCATACAAACACAACTTATATGTAACTCTTCCCCAAAGTAAATCCTTTGATGTTCTTTTGATTCTCTTTTTCTTCGTACAACAACACTCAAAACTCACTCCAAACAAGACTCCACAAGATCCCACAGTCTCCCTACAACGTATCGTCACATTCTACCACTCACACCCAATCCTAACACACTTAAAACCATCGAACTCTCCTTCCTTTTTGGTAGGTTTAGTCTTTTAATATAGTGTAGGGTCGAGTTTTACAAGAGATGCCTAAAAAAACTCTTCAAAAAGCTTCCAAATATGTCGAATCTACAACGAACTCGCGGGCAACTGCACTGGTCACCGTCGGCACTAGACTTGGGCGTTATTGGCACCAGCCACGAATTAATTCATGAGTTCTCCATCAAATGGCGTCGTCAGCGCCCAGCTTGGCTCCCAAACCCAAAATTCCAAAAATCACCTATTTTGACTCCAAATTTTGTCTTTTTTGCTTTGTTTTGCTCCAAATGCCTAAATTCACAACACATGCAACAAAACATGAAAAATATCTTCTTTTAAAGCACAATATCACCAAAAATGAGTATAAAATATATGTGAAAAATCAAACATCTTTTTGTGCATCACTATTCTAGGTATCTGAATCAGTTATTTAATACTTACCCTAGCATGTATTAATCTATTAAAAGCAATTTCAGACTTTCTCATCTTACTTTTGCTGATGATTTGATTACTTTACCAATGCTAATAAAAGGTCCATTAAAAGACTTTGGGATGGCCTTCTTCTTTTTCAAAATATTTATGGCTTGTCTTTTAATATGACTAAATGTAATTTCTTTTGTTCTAAAAGTATTTCTAGCTTGAAAAAGAATTGGATTCAGGACTATATTGGTTGCCATAAAGGATTTCTTCCTTTTACTTATCATGGTTTTAACCTTGATAAAGGTAAAAGGAAACTTCATCCTTTTGATAATCTTACTGACAAAATCAATAAGAAAATTATGTCATCGGATAATCTACTTCTTTCTTATGGAGGTCAAGTTACTTTACTCAAAAGTATTCTTACTTCTTTGCCTTTGCATACGTTACTTTTAATGAAAATTCCTATTACTCTTATTAAGAAAAATGAGCTAAGTTTTAATAAATTTCTTTGGTCGGGTAAAGACTCTAAACTTTACTAGATGAGTTGGAAAAAGATGTGTAAGTCTATTCATTCTGGTGGTTTGGGTATTAGAAGTATTTCTGATTCTATGACTATTAATTTTATGCAGCTATGTTTTCACTTTAGAAATGATCTTTCTATTTGGTCCTCTTTAATGAGTAAATATTGTGGCAATAGTCATCATCTTTCTTTTACATCTAACTGTACTGATTCTTTCATTTGGAAAAAAATGCTTAAAGTGGCTAAGATTACTGAGAATTTTCTGTGTTGGGATGTTGGTAAAGGCAATTGTAGCTTTTGGTATGATTGGTGGGTTGGTGATGCTCCTTTGGCTAATTATAATATGACCACTTTTTATGTCAATTTTTCTGTTAACCACTGTTAGGATAATAACAATTGGGATTTTCAGAAACTTTGCAGTCTGATTGGTGCTGAGCAAGCTTCTTTAATTGCTAAAATTCTTTTTACTGGTGAAAATGATAAAATTAGTATTAAATGTAATAGTGGTAATTCCATTTCCAAAACTTTTGCTAATTCTTTACCTGTTTCTAATGGTTTTGATTAGTCTTGGGCTTGGAATTCTTTTATTAAACCTTCTCAATCTTTTTTCATTTGGAGGATTTTCTATCGTTGTCTTTCAACTGATGATGTTCTTAAATTAAAAGGATTAAGAATTACTTCTCGTTGCTTTCTTTGTAATCTTAATGATGAAAATCTGGAACATATTTTTATACCTGTTCTTATACTAATGATGTTTGGAAAATATGTTTTCAGTTTTTGTGATTTGCATATTAACAATCTTTGCATTAATTCAATTAATGACCTTTTTAAAAATTGGAATCAAGTTGGTGGAGGTGTTTCTTCACCTATATTCCTATTGTTGTTTGTTGGTATTTTTGGTTTATTAGAAATAATGCTAAGCACAATGATATTTTGATCCCTCCTTACTCTTGCTTTATTTTAATTAAAAATTATATTTTTTAAGATGATGCATTTTGGTATTTTTAAGAAACCATTGGGTTAAAATTGAGGATTTTATTTCATAAATATAATTTTTCTATAACTTCTTATTGTAAGCAGATTACTAGTTTAATTTATTGGAATAAGCCGCTAAGAAATATCCTTAAAATCAACATTGATGGGAGTTGAAATACTTCTTATGCTGGTATTGGAGGTGTTTGTCGTAATCATACTCGAAAATGTTTATTTTGGTTTTCTGCTCCTACTTTGGTTGAAACTTCTATTTGTGTTGAAGTTGTTGTTGTTATAATTGTTTTAGACTTAGTTGTTAGATGTGGTTTGAGTTTAATTGAGATCAAAATGGACTCTTGGGAGTTATGGAATTATTGTACCAAGAAAAAGCTGTATTCTTGGATCCTTATTACTCAAATGAAAAAAAAATTGGCTTTTCTTAAGAATATTCAGATATGCAGGTTTTTCACTCATCGGTAAGAAAATAAATGTGCTAACTGGGCTGCAAAAAGAGGATTACATAAACAAGTCTTCATTTTTTTCCGGCAAGATTCCAAGTGAATTATCTGTACTTATCGGAGGAGACTTCTTAGATTTACCTTTTGTTAGACCTTATATTATTTTTTAGTTCTTTGTCCTTACTTTTTTTCACTGTTTTAGGAGGTTTTTTTTGTTGTACTTATTTTCTTGTTGAAATAAAATTATATATATATATATATATATATATATATATATATATATATATATATATCGTGTGTGTGTGTGTGTGTGTGTGACGCCTACCTTGACTCTTTGATTTGCAGATTTTGTAAGACCCTTGAGGTTACGGGTTTGATTCTGCCTACGTACGGGATAAAATTCTTTGGCACCTGAAGTTGGTTGGAAGGCTCTTATATACATATGAATTTTAAGTTGGTGATGAAATGGAGATAGGGAGCTTCATTAAGGGAGAACATTCAAGGATGACCCCAATAAAAGTTATTGGCATGGTGAATATCCTGGGTGTCTGTACTCCAATGGATAATATGTCCAAAGAACTACTTTCATAGGTGACTTCCCGACACTTGTGGATACAGTCGGCTAGAAATATTTAGTCTGTCTAAATGACTGGTAGAATCTTTGTTACTTTGTGCACATTAGGTTAAACTTTTTTACTCTTCATGAACTTTGTGGCACGATTATTACATAGAGAAGGTTGACCGATTGAACTTGAAAGTGGTGTAGAAGAAATTTAGGGAATTAAAAAAAAGGATATATATATATATATATATATATATATATATATATATATATATATATATATATATATATATAAAATTCTTAATAATAAAAATTAGAAGAATATAGTTACCTAATATTTCATTTCGTATGACAATATGTTTTATTTTGAATCTATTTTTCTCAAAGACAGAAAAAGAAGATGGTTACGGCGGTTAGGTCATAATATTCCATTCAAACATATTCTCATTAGTGGGTATTTCACTCTTTCACTATTTCATTTTATATACGAACGATATTATAGCTTTCAACTATGATCTTTATAACCGACTGACACTATTGAAGTCATCTACTATGGCCTTGGTGACTGACTAACACTATTAAAATTCAAATTGCTGCTTATATGACAAAGTGACACTATTGCAGTCATCAACTATGGACTTTTACGGAAAATTAGTGTTGTTACAACTTTTAGATCTAAATGAAAATTTGACATTAAATAGGATGCAATAGAGAAAAAGGATTCATATATCTGACCCCGTAGTGAGACAAAGGTTTTGTTGTTCTTGTTGTTGTTGTTATGTTGTTACAACTTTCAAACGTGATCTTTATGACCAACAGATGCAATAATAGTCACCAAATACAACCTCTCCAACTTCGCTACTCCAACCTTCAACTACTAACTCTATGGCAAATCGATGCTATTAGTAATCTATTGCAATCTCTTCAGCTAACACTATAACTTTCAATTATGATTTTTGTGGTTAGCTGCCGCTATTACGGTTTATATAGTCAATTACTACTATTGCAACCACCACCTACAACCTTCATGATCAATTATATTTATTGTAGTCTAATTATGACTACTATAGCTAAACTATTATTCTACGACTTATGATTATCGACTTTGTAACTCCATCTTCTCGAATTCGGGAGAAGAGTAGAGCTTATGTACTTACAATTACATTGTACTATTACTTTGAATCGGCTATGCTCTATGATCTTTTTTTTCCTTTTCTAAAATTTTTTCACTTAAAAAACTTTGGAATCACCTCCTACAGCTACTTTCAATTATATGTACATGTTAGGTCTTTGTATAATGCTAAGGCATTCAACCAAAAGTTTATCGAACATTCAACTCCAATCTAGTTACAATTGCAATGACGCATGCGCTCAAAGAAAAGCCATTCTCATTTGCTACCATTTTTTGAACAATCACAAGAAGGAAAATAAATAAGAATGACTTTATGATTGAAGCTATATAAAATTGTCATCATATCACATTGAAGAGAACCAAACCTTTAGATAACCAAGTTCGATATTAGTTATTGCAATATTTATTTATTTCATCTTGCATTTAGGATACAATACAGAAAGCCTGCACAACCATAAGATTATTTCGAAGAGGCATGACACAAGAGCCATTTATTACTAGGAAGAAAATAAGCCATTACAGGTGCTCGCCCATAATACTATTAGTTTTTATCAGAGGAACCTGTTGAGGTATTCATTCACAGTGGTATACTTAACATCCGGGTAAAGCTGTGTGGCCTCCACTCCAAATGATTGATCTATGTCAAAATTTGTATGGGCACCTTTCACAAAAGTCGCGTGATGGACCGAGAGAAAAGATTCAGTGGCATTGGAGCTTCTTGAATTTGTTTGAGGATTTCTTCTTCTGAAATATAAACTCTCTCAAAAGTCTTGCCAGTCTTCTTCTCCCAAAGAGAGACGAGCTCGTTGTGTGAGTAGGTGTTGTGGGAAGGTCTCACATACAACACCTTGTTTAGGGTTCTCGGGTCATCCACAGCTTTGATAGTGAATGCGGCAACATCTTCCTCATAATTGATGATTCCTTTGACATTGCCATCGCCAAGGATAAAGACCTTGTCAGTTGGTAGGCTTTTGGTGGTGGCCTGTGCCAAATAAGGAAGGAAAATGCCGGCGAAGAAGTTGGATGAGACATATGTATAAGGGATTTCTCCGCCTCAATAGCTCGACGAATCTGGAGTTTTACATTGAATGTTGCTCCAGCATCACCCACACCGTTGCATCGATCAACGTCATTGCCAAATTCTGAAGGAAGGAATCTCTGTAAGAAATTAACACAATTAGCATGGTAAGTCAAGCTCCACTGAAATGTCTTTAACAAGTTGATTGCAGCAAACAATTTATTATTGATAATGATAGGGTTTACTGCAGCTAGATGGAAACTTATATTTAAACTTATATGAAAAATGTGGGACAAGGTTAAAAGTTGGCCAACCTTGATGTTTCCCGCCTCCTTAATGGCCCTGATAATCTTGCTCTGCTCAGCTTGCCAGCCTTGCCCAATAGTTGAAATCACCACATCCACCTCCTTGATCGCCTTCACCAAGCTAGCGTGATCGAACAAATCCCCCTGCAATAGCACAAACAAAGAAGCATTAACAAATTGAAACAGCTACGGTTTCTCGGAGGTTAATATCGTAATCAAACTCATACATGGACGACAGTAACGCCGGCGGCCTTAAATTCGTTGAGGATCTTGGCTTTAGCTGGATCGGCGGCAGTGCTCTCCCTGACGAGGGCGAAGGTGGGGTGACCGGCGACAGCACTCGCCTTCACAATGAACTTCCCTATGTACCCCGTACCGCCGATGACTAGAATCCGACTCTTCTCTGCCACCATGATGTCTTCTTCTTCTCCGGCAATCGGAAATGGAGAGGGAAAGCCTTAAATAGGCGGAGTGAGTGGCGTCGGGTCAAAAATCGGTGAAGGCAAAAGAAACGTGGTTTAGTCAAGTGGCATTAAATCTTTCCTTCCTTTTCTTCTTCTTCTACTTCTTCTTCTTCGGTGAGCTGAAACGGCATTAAACAGAAGGAGGGAGCGGTGTCGGGTCGCCGTCGGTGAAGGCGGTTCCATTTTTCCAACGTGTACTGACAGATGAGTTAGTTGACCGTTAATGGATACGCTCAGAAGAATTTTAGGAAATTAAAAATAATATATTGAAATTGATTTTATATGATTCTTAATAATAAAAATTAGAAGAATAATGTCACCTAATACTTCAATTCCTATAAAAAATATATTTTATGTTGAATCTATTTTTCTGGAAGGCAGAAAAAGAAGATGGCATAAACATTCCATTCAAACATGTTCACTATTTCTATTTAACTTGGAAAAAAGAAGCCATATATATATATATATATATATATATATATATATATATATATATATATATATATATATATATATATATATAAAAAAATTGATCGACGGTCGGAGACCACCGATCAACCCCTATATGTTGAACTGACCGAGGAGACGGACCCCTCTTTCGGTCCAGATAAGCTTATTCAAATCCTCCAGTAATGAGTGAGATTCGAACCCTAACCTAGGAAGTTACATATATATATATATATATATATAACAAAACGACACCATATATATATGAGGTCGTTTTTGTTACGTTTAAAATTGTTAGTTGTTTGATAAATAAATAAATTGCGTTGAGGGTTTTCCTGGAGCGGATCGTGGGTTTCTTTTTCCCTTTTCTTCTCCCTGTTTTGCCCTAATTTCGTGTTAGGTCTTTCGAGATGCATAGATAGGAGACCCTCCTTTTGCGATGTTGTGGTGAATCAATTAAATGTTCTAGGGAATGCTTTGTTCCCTTCGAACTTTAAAGATCAGCTTGGTAGATGCATCTTCGGTTGGACTTTTGAAGAAAGCTTCTTCCAAAAATGGTAAACTGGTTTTGCTTTTGCTTGATGAAGCCACTAATCTTCTTGTTGAGCCTTTACGATTCACTCTGATAGGTAAGTTTTCCTATTCTCATCCTAAATTTGAATCTATCAAGAGGTTTTTTGTGTATTTGAAACTTTTGGGAATTAGAATATTGGTTTTATGGATGGTAGACATTTAATGATCAAGCTTGAGAAGGAAGAGGATTATACTGCTATTTTTTCTAGGAAAGTTTTATTTATTGATAAAACTAATATGAAATTCTTGAAATGGTCTCAAGATTTTAATCCCAAGGAAGAACTTCTCATCGTTCTTGTTTGGTTTAGATTCACTGGTCTTAAATTACATCTTTATAATCTAAAGTTTCTTTTCTCATCGAGGAATATTTTTGGTAATCCTTTAAAAGTGGATGATGCTAATTTAAATTTTTCTAGGCCCTCGATGGCTAGAATCTTAGTTGAAAGGGATGTTTTGAAACTTTTCAAAGATCAAATATGGATTAGTAATGTGAACAATGGTTACTGACATAATGTTGAAATGGAATTCGTTCCTCAATATTGTACTAATTGTTGTATATTTGGTCATCTTTTTAATTATTGTTATTTTGCACATCCTGAATTAAAGAAACCTTCTTCTAAACGTGCGCCTGTAGGGAAAAATTTCTCTGAAAAGGGTCCGAACATTGGGTTAAACAATTATAGGATGCAACCTCAAGGAACTAATACGGCAGAATTGCTTATTATAATTAAAAATGATTCTATTGAGGCTATAGTTATACCCCTTGTTCCAGTTGCTATGCAAAATGATCAAATTATTGCTGATGTTCCTAATGTGCCTTCTATTCCTAAAGAAATGAAAATGTTTCCTTCTCTTTCCGCCTGATAAGTTAAATGTAACTACCATGGCTATTGGAGAAGAGATGAGAAAATTTCTAGTAGTTCTTTTATATACGGTGATAAAAATACTGCTTATTATCATGCTATTATTAAATGAGGAATATGCTTAATTATATTGGTCACATCAAGTAGGATAATGGTAATATTCTTACTGCTTCTGATCATATTGAAGCTGATGGCATTGATTATTTCTATAAGCTATTTATTTGTGCGGATATTATCTCCTTTGATATTGATAATACTCTTTTTTAGATGATATTAATTTTGCCAATGGGATTGATCTTACATATATTACATATTTTATTGAAATTAAAAATTCTTTTTTTCTATTGATAATAATAAAGCTCCTTACTTCTGTTTTTTATAAATCTTGCTGGGATATTGTTGGTATTGATGTAGTCAATTGTATTAAAGATTTATTTAAAGGAAGAGATCTTCCGAAATATTTTAAATCTTCTAATTTAACTTTTATTCCTAAGATTATGATTCTTATTCATTGGAATGATTTTAGACATATTGGCCTCAATACTGTTATTTCTAAAATAATTTCTAAGATTGTAGTGGACAGACTACAATCTCATCTTAATAATTTGATTTCTCTGAATCAATCTGCTTTTATTAAAGGCAGAACTATTGATGATAATGCTTTGATTGTGCAGGAGCTAGTCTTAGAGCTTGACAAACGTTGTAGAAATGGTAATATTATTTTTTAAATGGACATCAAAAAGGCTTTTGATACTATAAGTTAAGATTTTATTTTGAAAGTTTTTATGGCCAAGGGTTTCGCTAATAGTTCCTCTTCTATTATCCAAAGAATTCTTGAAAATAACTATTATTCTTTACTGGTTAATGTTGTTGTGTTGTTACAACTTTCAACTGTGACCTTTATGACCAACAGATGCAATAATAGTCACCAAATACAACCTCTCCAACTTCGCTACTCCAACCTTCAACTACTAACTCTATGGCAAATTGATGCTATTAGTAATCTATTACAACCTCTTCAGCTAACACTATAGCTTTCAACTATGATTTTGTTGGCCAGCTGCCGCTATTACAGTTTATATAGTCAATTACTACTATTGCAGCCACCACCTACAACTTTCATGATCAATCATATTTATTGTAGTCTAATTATGATTATTATAGCTAAACTATTATTCTACGGCTATGATTATCAGCTTTGTAACTCCATCTTCTCGAATTCAGGAGAAGTGTAGGCTTATGTACTTACAATTACATTGTATATTACTTTGAATAGGCTATGCTCCATGATCTTTTTTTTTTCCTTTTCTAAAATTTTTTCACTTAAAAAACTTTGGAATCACCTCCTACAACTACTTTCAATTATATGTACATGTTAGGTCTTAGTATAATGCTAAGACATTCAACCAAAAGTTTATCGAACATTCAACTCCAATCTAGTTACAATTGCAACGACGCATGCGCTCAAAGAAAAGCCTTTCTCATTTGCTACCATTTTTTGAATAATCACAAGAAGGAAAATAAATAAGAATGACTCTATAATCGAAGCTATATAAAATTGTCATCATATCACGCCACCATGTGACATTGAAGAGAACCAAACCTTGAGATAACCAAGATCGATATTAATTATTGCAATATTTATTTATTTCATCTTGCATTTAGGATACAATACAGAAAGCCTGCACAACCATAAGATTATTTCGAAGAGGCATGACACAAGAGCCATTTATTACTAGGAAGAAAATAAGCCATTACAGGTGCTCGCCCATAATACTATTAGTCTTTATCAGAGGAACCTGTTGAGGTATTCATTCACAGTGGTATACTTAACATCCGGGTAAAGCTGTGTGGCCTCCACTCCAAATGATTGATCTATGTCAAAATTTGTATGGGCACCTTTCACAAAAGTCGCGTGATGGACCGAGAGAAAAAGATTCAGTGGCATTGGAGCTTCTTGAATTTGTTTGAGGATTTCTTCTTCTGAAATATAAACTCTCTCAAAAGTCTTGCCAGTCTTCTTCTCCCAAAGAGAGACGAGCTCGTTGTGTGAGTAGGTGTTGTGGGAAGGTCTCACATACAACACCTTGTTGAGGGTTCTCGGGTCATCCACAGCTTTGATAGTGAATGCGGCAACATCTTCCTCATAATTGATGATTCCTTTGACATTGCCATCGCCAAGGATAAAGACCTTGTCAGTTGGTAGGCTTTTGGTGGTGGCCTGTGCCAAATAAGGAAGGAAAATGCCGGCGAAGAAGTTGGATGAGACATATGTATAAGGGATTTTCTCCGCCTCAATAGCTCGACGAATCTGGAGTTTTACATTGAATGTTGCTCCAGCATCACCCACACCGTTGCATCGATCAACGTCAATGCCAAATTCTGAAGGAAGGAATCTCTGTAAGAAATTAATACAATTAGCACAGTAAGTCATGTTCCACTGAATGTCTGTAACAAGTTGATTGCAGCAAACAATTTATTATAGATAATGTTAGGGTTGACTGCAGCTAGATGGAAACCTTGATGTTTCCCGCCTCCTTAATGGCCCTGATAATCTTGCTCTGCTCAGCTTGCCAGCCTTGCCCAATAGTTGAAATCACTACATCCACCTCCTTAATCGCCTTCACCAAGCTAGCGTGATCGAACAAATCCCCCTGCAATAGCACAAACAAAGAAGCATTAACAAATTGAAACAGCTACGGTTTCTCGGAGGTTAATATCGTAATCAAACTCATACATGGACGACAGTAACGCCGGCGGCCTTAAATTCGTTGAGGATCTTGGCTTTAGCTGGATCGGCGGCAGTGCTCTCCCTGACGAGGGCGAAGGTGGGGTGACCGGCGACAGCACTCGCCTTCACAATGAACTTCCCTATGTACCCCGTCCCACCGATGACTAGAATCCGACTCTTCTCTGCCGCCATGCTGTCTTTTTCTTCTCCGGCGATCGGAAATGGAGAGGGAAAACCTTAAATAGGCGGAGTGAGTGGCGACGGGTAGAAGTCAGTGAAGGCGAAAAAACCAGAAAGGACGTGGTTTTGTCGAGTGGCATTAAATCTTTGCTTCATTTCCTTCTTCTTCAACTACTTCTTCGGTGAGCCGAAATGGCAGTAAATAGACGCAGGAGCGGTGTCGGGTCGCCGTCGGTGAAGTCGGCTTTTTCACTCGCAGAGACTTTTTTTACAGCACGCTGCTTTTCAATTTTTCAGCTGAAGTTGCACCGTCACCGTCGTAAGTTATTGTAGAGAAGTTGACTGTCTGTTTGGACAACTGTGTAAAACTAATTGTGGAGCAGCTGTTTCTGAAAAAATATCTATTATGCTTCTATATAGGGCTGTCAAAAAAGCTGGTTGTTCGCGAACAGTTTGTGTTCGGTTCGCCAAGAAGTTCGTGTTCGACTCGTTGGATAAGGAAACGAGACGAACAAGAACAATTTTTTTCGTTCGGTTTGTTAAACGAACCAAACACAAACAGTGATGTGTTCTTTTATGTTCGGTTCGTTTTTGTTCGAAATATAAAATAATTAAATAATTATATATAAAAAATTTATGATATTTTAAACGTTATTATACATTATAAAAATTTATCATATTTTAAATAATTAAACTACTATAAATTATAATATAGGATAAATTATTAATAACAATAATAATATTATAGTATTAATTATATTAATATAAATATTATAATTAATATATTATACTATATATTAAAATAAAACCCTTAAACAAAACCCTAAACGCCTTATTCGGTTTACTTCATTTTGAGGAAGTATGAATTACCCGATGTAGTACGGAATATACGATCAATTTACTTCATTTTAAAGAAGTATGCTTATCAAAGTTAGGGTTGTCAAAAAAAACTTGTTGTTCGTGAACGGTTCGTGTTCGTTCGATAAGCAAACGAGACGAACACGAACAATTTTTTTTTCGTTCGGTTTGTTAAACGAACCAAACACGAACAGTGATGTGTTCGAAAATTTCAAACACAAACACTAGCTCTGTTCGTTCGTGTTCGGTTCGTTTACACCCCTACCTCTATATAGTAAAACTGTTTAAAACTGAACCGTAACAACCACATAAAAGACATAATTGACATAATAAAAAAAAAAATATGATGACAAAGAGTAATAGTATTAAATTGGAAGGTGAGCACTTATAGTGATCTATTTGTAAAGTGTATGTAAATCATTTATATTTTAGTGGTATGCTTGTAAAATTAAAGTTTTTATAACGCATAGAATAGTTCACTATAAGTGCAAGCTATACAAATCAAATTTAATACTTACTCTTTATAATTCATCTAACATAATATGAATGGATTGAACCACATAGTTTAAAAGTTTTATAAAAAAGAATAGAAAATTTTACGTACATATCACACAATTCTTACTTATTTACATATCTAACACCAAAATTTTAGAAATCTCAAGCAAAGGAAAACAAGTAAAATCGAAAGGTGAGAAAAATTCTCCTGATGCCTAATCAAAATTAATTGAAATTTTTAAACAATGGCAGAGGGATGATATAGGTCATCGAACTCATCGTCGACGTCCCTCATCTCCTCAAAAAATGCTTTTGTAAGTCCTCTCCGCTCCAATAAATGACGTTGATTCGCGATAAATCCAGGATTTGCTAAATCCTGTGAATTGTCGGGTTTCCGGGATGAGCCAAGAGAAAGAATGACATGAACAGGCCAACCTTCCTCAATAGATTCTGGTGAGAATGATGGGAGTTTATGTGGTCTCATTTCTGCTCCGTCGCCTCCGATTTTCAAAAGGAAGAACGTGGAACGTGGGGCTCTATCCACGGCCTGCTTTTCGCCAAAATCTCAGCCCTTGGCCAGCGGGAAGCCAAAACAAACAGTAAAATATCGCGGCAGCTTGCCACAACTCTGTTGGTCCCAAAGGAACCCTTAGTTGACCGTTAATAGATGCGCTTAGAAGAATTTTAGGTAATTAAAAAAAAATATTTATATTGATTTTATGATTCTTAATAATAATAATTAGAAGATTATAATATAGTCACCTAATATTTTATTTCCTATAAAATTGTGTTTTACGTTGAATCTATTTTTCTCGAAGACAGAAAAAGAATACTCATCAATTATATATATATATATATATATATATATATATATATATATATATATATTATATATATATATATATGCATATATCTTTTTTTTTCTTGTTTTTCTTCTCTCTTCCTTCATTTCTAGTCTGTAGTCGTTTTCTTATTCAATGCTTCCTTCTCAAGGAAAGCATATATGACAGTTTTCTAATCCTAATCTGCAGCTTTAGTGGAGCAAGAAATTGACTTTTTTCTCTTGGAGCCATTGTTGTCTTATTGGGCTTCTGGAAATCTCAAAAGGAGCTATTTGTTTTACTTTACTTCTATGCTTTCAGTTTAATTTGGTATTTCTGTTTTTTCTTTGTAGTAACTATCATGTCTCTGCTTTGCCCGTAAATATAATTGCTGATGTATGTGGTTTGAATTACAATGTGAACATTCTATTTCATATATGTTTAGCAAAGTGCTTGATGTTTGGCCTCATATAATTGCTCCTACAGGCAAACCGAGTTTGGAAGAGTTTGTAAGACCCTTGGGGTCACGAGTTTGATCCCACCTATGTGCGGGATAGAATTCTTAGGCACATAAAATTAGTTGGAAGGCTTGTATAGACGTATGAATTTTAAGTTGGTGATGAAATGGAGATAGGGCAGTTAGTCAAGGGAGAACTTACAAGGATGACTCCCATAAAGGCTATGGGCAGGGTGATTATCCTGGGCGTCGGTACGCCAATGGATAATCTGTTTGATGAACTACTTTCATAGGTGACTTCTTGAAACCTTTAGAGATAGTCGACTAGAAATATTTAGTCTGTCTAAATCGACTGATAGAATCTTTGTTACTTTGTGCACATTAGGTTAAACATGTTTACTCTTCATGAACTTTGCGGCATGTTTGTTACATAGAGAATGTTGGTCGATTGAACTTGAAAGTGGCGTAGATGCATGTATGGGAGGGATGAGCTTCTGATTAAAGGAGTTGGTCAAACGCTTCATAAAGTGAACTATTTGGCAGCAGTAGATGGTGAGCGAAAGAAATGTAATGGGATCATGAGATAGAGGTGTGCACCCACCACCCCTTTAGGAGGCTGAGAATTTTCGCTATACTCTTTTGTTAATGCTTTTGTTGGGGATGTATTTAAGAAAGCAAAGCGTTTTGCCAACCTAGGGTGAGAAATCTCTAACTTGAAGTGAAAGTTCGTTGATATGCAAAGGAAGCTCAGGAGACGTGAAGGGTAAATTGTTAGTGATTCAAAATCGGACCAACTCTAGAAACCTAAGCCAGTTCAAGGCTAGAGGAGAGTTCCAATTGGAGAGGCTCACTCAGTTCATTGGGGATTTCCTATCATGATTATTTTCGGCCCCTACAACCTTGAATCATTTTTTATATTTGTACTTATGAGAACTGAAATGTCTACAACAAAATTTTAATTTATAATTTGAATAAAATCTTTTACTTGTCTCTTGAATGATTCAAATTTTTTGACGGATGCATCTTTTTATATCACTTGTTGTGTATTTTACCTTCTTACACTTAGGAGAATTATGATTCAATATATAAAAATGGTTCCATCATGATTATTTCATTCCTTTTCTAATTTTTTTCCAAGTCCTCTCTCCCTATTTTACCATATATGATTTGTCTTGCACTGATCCTATGATGTTCATCTTAGCTGAATATTTTGATTTTTTGAATATGACTTATGAACAGATCCAATCGATTAAAGCAAAGTACATCTGTGACTCCATTCAACAAAAAGTAGCAGATAAGAATGAAAGGGAGAACTCGTTATTTGATAATTAGTTATTATGTTATTAGGATCAAGTCAAACTCAAACTTTGGCTGCCACTTTGCCCAAAGATGGTGTACGTCTTTAGTTTATTCAGAGTTTTCCTTCCCAAGAGATGTTGAAGTTTTTTACTAGAATAACGATATTCGTGGTATACTTGAGGAGAATGAAATTTCTTTGGTCGATGGACTTTTATAGCTCGCTTTTCTCCATATGAACCTACCTTAAGGAACTCATCCAATTCTCTAGGGCCAGGGTCTGTCTCCAAGGCTTAGAGAGTAATTTGAAGATCTAGAAGATGAAAATTCTACTTCCCCTCTTTGGAGAAATGATATCTGATTGGGACGAGGATGGTTTGTACTCATGTAGTAAAGCAGAAAGCGAAGGCATCATACCAGGATCTTGGACACATCTATAAGGTGAAGAGGTAGAGCTCAATATACTAAGCACATATAAGCCACCCGTCTAGGGAAAGCTCTTGCTCCTCCTCGATTATTGAAAATAATCATCGAGGAGGATTGGGCGTTTGTGAATGAGGAGGCCTAGCTCATTTTGAAACTTATCGCCCGGCATGAATTTCAATGTATTTTTTAATAATAAATGTTCTAAATTGAAATTCAAGATCATTCAATACTCCATTTTCAATAAGTTTATAGTGAAACTGATTAATTTAACAAGAAGAACCTAATGATACCAAAATTGATTTGATCCGAATTCGATCAAGTACAAATCAAGCTATTAAAGCACATTTAGAGGATTTATATTGTTAATTGGATGATTAACTGAACTCCAAATTTGACATATTTATATTCAATCGAGTGCTTCTACTAGAAGAATCCAATGAGCCTAAGCTTGCTATTTGCTTAATTCTGAGGTATCTTAGATCCTCAAATCATTAAAAAAACCTTATGATCGAAGGGATCAATTTGGGTGGTCATTCGTTAGGTGGTTATAAGAGTTATTTTCCAATGGACCAAAATTATTCTCCCATTAGCTTTAAATATACCCCTCTCTTCACTTGAGAGGGGATGAGTTGAATTTTAATATTATTTTGGGCTGAAGACCTAACGTGACAACCATTGACCACTACTTACAACCATTGACCACTACTGACAACCATCGACCACCGCTCGTTAGCTGTCGTCAACCACCGCCTGTCAACCACCGTAGGTCACCCCTGCTCATCGTTACCGGAGAACTCTACGAGCTAATGGTGTATCACGAATGTGGTGTAACGATGTATCTCAAATATGGTGTAACGCTTTATCCTAACTATAGTGTAATGGTGTTTCCCAAATGTGGTGCAATAAAAAACACCGTATACAAGTCCCAGCGATAACTTTGGGCCTTCGTAGTTCCCAACCACATTCAACCACTACTCACCGATTGTCATCGACAACTGTTGACTGATCCTGCTCTCTACCGTTGATGAATTCTGTTAGCTAATGATCTATCTTCAATGTGGTGTAACGACGTATCTCAAATATGGTGTGACAACATATCATAAATACGATGTAATAATGTATCCAAAATGTGGTGTAACAGATAGCGATGTATTAAAGTCTCGGTGATAACTACTAGCCTCCGTAGTCGCCAACAATTGTCTACCACCACCCACCACTAGCAGTCGACCACCATCGGCCATCACTGCTACCCACTTTCACGAACTCTACTACCTAACGACATATCATAAATATAGTGTAATGATGTATCTTGAATACAACGCTATGACTTATCTCAAATACTGTGTAACAACATATCCCAAATATAGTGTAACGAATAATATAATGTTAAAATCACGACAATAACTTTCAGTCTCTGTAGGTGCCGACCACCGCCCATCGGTCGCTGTTGGCCACCATCATCCGCCCTACTTGCTGGCATTGGTAAACTATGCAAGCTAATGATGTATCTCAAATATTGTATAACAATGTATCCTGAATACAGTGTAACAACATGTCTCAAATACAGTGTAATACCATATCCCAAATGTTATGTAATAAATAATGCAATATTAAAATTCCGACAACAACTTCTGACCTCCGTAGCAGCCAACCCCTATCGACCATAGCCCACCAGTTGCTTTTAAGCATCGTTGAATGCCCCTGCTCACCAATGTCCGCAAACTCTACTAGATAACGATGTATCTTGAATGTCGTGTAATTACATATCCCAGATATGGTGTAACGATGTATCATAAATTCAGTGTGGCAATATATCCCAAATGTAGTGTAACAAATAATGATGTATTGCAGTCCTAACAATAATTCTCAACATCCATAACCTCCAACCAGCATTGACCACCACCAGTCACCTTTGCTAGCCGCCGTCGGTGAAATCTTTTAGCTAATGATGTATTCTAAAAATTTGATGTAACTACGTATCTCGAGTATGATATAACAATGTATCCTAAATATGACATAAATAGACATCTCGAATATGTTGTAAACAAAATATGTTGTTTTGAAGATCTGACGATAAATTGCCGATGATGAATGCTTATAATTGTCGTACTCAAAATACAACGACTTTCTCCAGAATCCTAAAATATTTTCTATGCTTTAAATGGACAATTGACTTTAGTACAAATTTCAACTATGATCTTTGTGGCAACTTACCTTATTACAGTAATCGACTACGACATCTATGGCTGACTGACGGTATTATAGTTGTTGTTGTGGTCTATAAAATAACGAACGTGGACTAAGCAAAAAATAGAATGAGAAAAAATCCACAAGCAAAAGAACACAAAGATTTACGTGGTTTGGCAAATTGCCTACATCCACGAAGTTGCAGAGGATTTTATTACTTGAAGATTTTACACAACAAAAGCTTTAATTTACAAGAAACACTTATCTCAACTTTCTCTCTTCATCCGTAAGCCACGAAGAATAAGGAATCTAAAAAGCTAGAACCCGCAATGCCTACAATGCTTCAAACTGTTTCTCCTACTTCGCCCACTGCCTTCTGGATCGCTCTCGACCAATGAGCAACCACCGAATTCCCGCTGCCTTCTGTTCCCACTCTCCATTCAGTCTTCTTTGGCTCAACAGGAGCACTTCCCTGTGTGCGGTCACGTGAGGCGAATACAATCTGTCGAGGAGTCACTAAGGCGATGGGCTTTTTTCGTATATTGTAAACAGAAGGTGGGAGAGCTTAAATCACTAACAAAGATGGCGTAGAGTTGCGACTCTTCGCGAAAATAGAGAGGGCGGGAACAATTCTTTTTCTTTTTCTTTTTTAAACCGGGGTCCACAAACTAACAATAGCTTTCAACTATACTTTTTGTGATCGTCACTTTACAGCCATCGACTACAGCCTCTATGATCAACTACTGCTATTGCAGCCATTGTCTACAACCTTCATGATCAACTGCATCTATTGTAATCATTGTATGATTATTATAACTAAATTATTATTGTACATATGTGATTATCAATTCTGTGACTCTATCTTCTCTAATTCAGAAGAAGAAAAGACCTATATAATTGCAATTACATATTAAATTACTTTGATTATGCTACACTTAGTTTTTTTCCCTTTTCAAGATTTTTCCACTTGAAAATTCTTTGAATCTGCTCTTACAACTACATTCAAATTATATGCATGAATCTTCGTATAATGCTAACACATTAAATTATCACACTCGCTGGCACACAACACTATCTAAGAACAAATTGTAACTTGTATCACATACTATGAGATTTTTTTCCTCTCAAAATCTAGTTAGCATCCAATAATCAATTTTGTAGAGGCATTAAAGCTTTGTATGAAGAAAAAACTACATGTGATCATGAGAGATCATGTTCATGTTGTGACCAACTAGCTTCAAGTCCTTCACAAAGAAATGTACCATTACGAGAATTTTGCTTCTTCAAATCCATGATTAAATTTGCTAAAAAAACATGAAAGATGTTCTTGTTTGTGAGATCAAGTTGTATAATATACCAAAACCTAAACTGAACAACAGGTCACATTCAACTCCAATCTAGTTACAATGGCAACAACATATACATCCAAAACAACCCATTTGCTATTATTTTTTGAACCATCAAAAGATGTAAAAACAAATAAGAATGAATTGATAGTTGAAGCCATATAAAATTGCCATCAGAGCACACCACCAGGTGACATTGAAAAAGACCCAAATCTTTAGATAAGCAAATTCGATATTAGTTATTAAGCAGTCAAGCATGTATATATCATAATCGTTCTGCAATAAAAGGAACCTAACTACTAAAAATAAAGCACAAATGCACATAAAGATCCGACTCCACGAACATCGAACATCAAACCTGCATGACCTAGCTCGAACAACAACAAAACCACAAGACTATTTAGATAAGTAGTACACAAGAGCCATTTATTAGCAGGAAGAAAATAAGCCAGTTCATGCCACTCGCCCATACAATTAACTTTGTCACAGGAACCTGTTGATGTATTCATTGACAGTGGTATACTTAACATCCGGGTAAAGTTGTGTGGCCTCCACTCCTGATGATTGATCTATCTCAAAATTTGTATGGTCTCCTTTCACAAAAGTCGTGTGATGGATCGATAGAACAATATTCAGTGGTACTGGCGCTTCTGCAATCGATAGAACATAGAATTATAATCTTGTTTCAATGATAGAGAAAGAAACAAGTAAATATGAAAAAGAATTTAATGATTCAATGCCTTGAATTTGTTTGAGGATTTCTGCTTCTGAAATGTAAACTCTCTCAAAAGTATGGCCAGTCTTCTTCTCCCAAAGAGAGACAAGCTCGTTGTGTGAGTAGATGTTGCGAGGAGGTCTCAAATACAACACCTTGTTAAGGGTTCTCGGGTCATCCACAGCTTTGATGGTGAATGTGCCAATATCTTCCTCATAACTGAAAATTGCTGGAACATTTTAAATCCAATTTGTTATGATATGATAGTATGATTTCAATTCCTTGGTCTCGCTTTACCAGAAATCAAACAAAGCCTACGTGTAGACTATACAAAATACCTTTGGCATTGCCATCGCCAAGGATAAAGACCTTGTCAGTTGGGAGGCTTGTAGTGGTCGCCTGTGCCAAAGAAGGGAGAAAATAGCCAGCAAAAAAGTTGCATGAGAAAAAAGTATAAGGGATTTTCTCTGCCTCAATTGCTCGGCGAATCTGGGATTTTATCTTGTATGTGGATTTAATAGGATCCACAGCATTGGTTCGATCAACATCATTGCCAAACTCAGAAGGAAGAAATCTCTGCATGAAACACAATTAGCATAAAAGCCAAGTTCCACTGAAATGTTTGTAACCAGTTGATTGCAGTAAACAATTTACCATTGATAATGTTAAGGGTGTTAAATAGATCTATCACCATCTAGTAGCTGGATGGAACATTATATGATTTTCCTTTAAAACTATACCATATAGCCATACAAACTATCAAGTCAAAGTAAGGAGCCAGAAATTGACAAATTGATGTTGTCTTGTGTGGTTTTCATGAACAATAGTTAGCTCAATTGTAAGCTCACTCACTGATACAAAATTTATTGCCAAGATACCAAATCAAAAAGACTAGTAGTGCTTTATCACAATTAAAGAATCTAACATACTGAACTTTAAAAGCAAACTTTATTAAAAATATATCTATATTAATGAATACTTGGAACAAAAAGAGCACCTCAATTGTATCCAAAAAGTTTAATGAAAATCATTTGTATTAGCAAAAAATACATAATATTCCACACATTAGCGCCATGTAATTGTTTAGTTGCTTGAGGTCAGTAAACCACAGATTGAAAAATTGCTCTAATGCGCAGAACAAAACATCAGAAGACATAGAAACAGAACCATACAAGGTTAAGAGTTCGCCAACCTTGATGTTTCCTGCCTCCTTAATAGCCGCAATAATCTTAGTCTGGTCAGCAAGGTGGCGGTGTCCGACAGTTGAAATCACCACATCCACCTCTTTAATCGCCTTCACCAAGCTAGCGTGATCGAACAAATCCCCCTGCAATAGCACAAACAAAGAAACATTAATAAATTGAAAAAGCTAGAGTTTGTCGGAGGTTAATAGTAATCAAATTCATACATGGACGAGGGTAACGCCGGAGGCCTTGAATACGTCGAGGATCGTAGCTTTAGCTCGATTGGCGGCAGTGCTCTCCCTGACGAGGGCGAAGGTGGGGTGACCGGCGACAGCACTCGCCTTCACAATGAACTTACCTATGTACCCCGTCCCACCGATGACTAGAATCCGACTCTTCTCTGCCGCCATGCTGTTGAGCCTTTTGCTTTCCTATTCTTTGTTTTCTTCTTCTTCTTCTTCTACGTCGATCGGAAATGGAGAGGGAAAAATAGGCGGAGTGAGTGGCGTGGAGTCACCGTCGGTGAAGGCGAGAGAAAGACGTGGTTTTTGCGGTGGGACCTTAGCTTTGCTTCGGTGTAGAAAGTGAGATTATGATCTGTCGGGAGCGTATGCAGAGATGCGTACTTAAAATAGTATATGGGAGTTATACGAGAGTTACAAATGAGTTACAAGCGTGTTATAACATCTTTGTATCTCCCGTGTAACTCACTTGTAACCCGTGCTTCTATTTCATCAATTTGTACACGAGAGTTAACACGGGAGGTACAAGAGGGTTATAACCCCCGTGTAACCCCCGTGTAACTCCCGTGTATATTTTTACGTACGCATCTCTCCGATCTGTAGGGTGTGCAGATAATGTGGACGGAATGTTGCGTCTAGATACACAATTATTTTGATCTCAAAGTACACTTAAAATAGATTAGATGAATATTAATTTTTAATTTATTTAAAATAAATATAATAAATAACAATTTAATTAAAATTATATTGCATATTTGAAAGAAATTTAGATAATGAAAATTATGTGACTATATTGACATAATATTTCATTTCGTATAAAAATAATTTTATATTGAATCTATATATGTCCGTGAATTCAATCTAAGGAATATAGCGAGAGGAAGGAGAGAAATAAAGAGATCAAAGAGAGAGGGAGTGAGAGGGAGGGAGCTTGGATCCAAAAGATTGGGGGACCCGTTTTACATTTAATATAATCTATTTATAGGGGTTGGTTTCTTTAGAAGAGTAAATATAGACTTTTATTATGCCTAGACCACTTAAAAACATATAATTATTTTGTTCGTCATGTAATCGTTAAAGTCAATATTTTTAAGATAGTTTTCTCCAAAAGGATGGTTGAGTTCATCTCCTTTTAGTGGTCTATATTTTCCATACATGTGCTCGATCACTTACTCGCACTCTACTCTGTGGACTCGACCAATCCTTGTATGAATGTCTAGTAACTTGAATCGATCTCCCTTGTGATTCTCATATGGCTATTCTCCTTGGAAGGCTTGGACGGAAAAAGTTCTTTTAGTGAGCATAGATTCCTACTGGTTTTGAGTAGCTACTTTCAATCATACATATTAAGTTCTTCAATTCTGTAGTCGCTTAAGAAGTTGTTCTATAATAAAAACGAGAGAACTAATTATAATGATTAATTACAAAAATTATGTAATGCTTATGACATGAACACTCCCTTGAATTCTAGGCTCTTGACTCTTATAAATAGGCCAATGAAACATTCCTTCAACCCATTTGTGTTCTAACATCCTATCCTTGCTTCTTAGATTCAATCGTTCTCTACTCGCTCAGTTCATCATAGCGGACCTTAATCAGCTAAACACTGATATCCTACATAAGGAGTTGTTGTAGGGCATGCTTACCAACCAGGAGCGAGCGATTGGTGAAAGAGAGCATAAGGTGATGGTGAAATGTAGATAGAAAGGTTCATCCTCTAATTAGGAGGGATTTCAAAGAAGGTTCCTACAAAAGTTGTTGCCATGGTAATTATCCTAGGTGTCGATATGCCCATGGTCAATGCGTCCGAAGAAATGCTTCCATAGGAGACTTCTTGACACCTCTTTTAGAAATATTCGATCTGTGTGAGTCGATTGGTAAGTTAAGAATCTCTTTTATTTTATGCGCATTAGGTTAAAACATGTTTTGATTTTACTTTGCTTTTTTTCTTTAGTGTGTCAGAATGCTGCCCTATTGAACTTGAATGAACATGGTGTCTGATGCTTCCATGGGGAGGAATGAGCATGTGATTAAAAATCTAGTTAGCATCCAATAATCAAGTTTGTAGGGATATCAAAGCCTTGTATGAAGAAAAACTACATGATCATGAGAGATCATGTTCATGTTGTGACCAACTAGCTTCAAGTCCTTCATGAAGAAATGTACCATTAAGAGAATTTTGCATCTTCAAATCCATGATTAAATTTGTTAAAAAACATGAAAGATGTTCTATTTGCGAGATCAAGTTGTATTATTTATCAACCAAAACTAAATAAAAGGTCACATTCAACTCCAATCTAATTACAATGGCAACAATGCATCAATCCAAAACAATCCCTTTCCCATTTGCTACTATTTTTTGAACCATAAGAAGATGTAAAAACAAATAAGAATGAACTGATAGTCGAACCCACATAAAATTGTCATGAGAGCACACCACCAGGTGACATTGAAATAGGCCCAAATCTTTAGATAAGCAAATTTGATATTAGTTATTAAGCAGCTAAGCATAAATATATCATAATCATTCTACAATAAAAGGAACCCAACCACTAAAACCAAGGCACAAATGCACATAAAGACCTGACTCCACCAACATTGAACATCAAACTTAAGCTACAATACAAGATCCTGCATGATCTGGCTCGAACAACAACAAAAACCATAAGACTATTTAGATAAGTAGTACACAAGAGCCACTTATTACAAGAAGAAAATAAGCCAGTTCATGCCCTCGCCCATAGTATTAACTTTTATCACAGGAACCTGTTGAGGTATTCATCGACAGTGGTATATTTAACATCTGGGTAAAGCTGTGTGGCCTCCACTCCTGATGACTGATCTATCTCAAAATTTGTATGGTCACCTTTCACAAAAGTCGTGTGATGGATCGATAGAATAATATTCAGCGGCACTGGCGCTTCTGCAATCGATAGAACAAAGAATCATAATCTTGTTTCAATGATAGAAAAAGAAACAAGTAAATTAGCAAAAAGAATTTAATCATTAAATGCCTTGAATTTGTTTGAGGATTTCTTCTTCTGAAATATAAACTCTCTCAAAAGTCTTGCCAGTCTTCTTCTCCCAAAGAGAGACAAGCTCGTTGTGTGAGTAGATGTTGCGGGGAGGTCTCAAATACAACACCTTGTTAAGGGTTCTCGGGTCATCCACAGCTTTGATGGTGAACGTGCCAATATCTTCCTCATAATTGAAAATTGCTGGAACATTATAAATGCAACTTTTTATAATATGCTAGTATGATTTCAATTCCTTGGTCTCGCTTTACCAGAAATCAAATAAAGCCTACGTGTAGACTAAACAAATTACCTTTGGCATTGCCATCGCCAAGGATAAAGACCTTGTCAGTTGGGAGGCTTGTAGTGGTCGCCTGTCCCAAAGAAGGAAGGAAATAGCCAGCAAAAAAGTTGGATGAGACATAAGTATAAGGGATTTTCTCTGCCTCAATTGCTCGGCGAATCTGGGATTTTATCTTGAATGCGGATTTAGCAGGATCCACAGCATTGCTTCGATCAACATCATTGCCAAACTCAGAAGGAAGGAATCTCTGCATGAAACACAATTAGCATAGAAGCCAAGTTCCACTGAAATGTTTGTAAACTGTTGATTGCAGTAAACAATTCACCATTGATAATTTTAAGGGTGTTAAACAGATTTAGCACCATCCAGTAGCTAGATGGAACATCATATGCTTTTCCTTTAAAAATATACCATACAGTCATACACAGTATCAAGTCAAATTAAGAAGTCAGGAATTGACAAATTAATATTGCCTTGTGTGGTTTTCATGAACAATAGTTAGCTCAATTGTAAGATTACTCACTGATACAAAATTTATTGCCAAGATACCAAATCAAAAAGACTAGTAGTGCTTTATCACAATTAAAGAATCTAATATACTGAACTTTAAAAGCAAACTTCATTAAAAGATATATTAATGAATACTCAGAACAACAATACCTAATATTCCACAAGATTAGCACCGTGTAATTGCTTAACAGCAGGAGTATAGAATAGGACAAACTACTTGTGTTGCTTAAGGTCAGTAAATCACTGATTGAAAAATTGCTCTAATGCGCAGAATAAAACATCAAAAGAAATGAAAAAACAGAACCATACAAGGTTAGAAGTTCGCCAACCTTGATGTTTCCTGCCTCCTTAATGGCCGCAATAATCTTAGTCTGGTCAGCAAGCTGGCCTTGTCCGACGGTTGAAATCACCACATCCACCTCCTTAAACGCCTTCACCAAGCTAGCGTGATCGTACAAATCCCCCTGCAAAAACACAAACAAAGAAACATTAATAAATTGGAACAGCTAGGGTTTCTCCGAGGTTAATATCGTAATCAAACTCATACATGAACGAGAGTAACGCCGGCAGCCTTAAATTCGTCGAGGATCGTAGCTTTAGCTGGATCGGCGGCGGTGCTCTTCCTGACGAGGGCGAAGGTGGGGTGACTGGCGACAGCACTGGCCTTCACAATGAACTTCCCTATGTACCCTGTCCCGCCGATGACTAGAATCCGACTTATCTCTGCCGCCATGCTGATGAGCCTCTTGCTTTCCTATTCTTCGTTTTCTTGTTCTTCTTCTCCGGCAATGGGAAATGGAGAGGGAGAGCCTTATATAGGCGGAGTGAGTGGCGTCGGGTCACCGTCGGTGAAGGCGAAAGAAACCAGAAACGACGTGGTTTTGGCAGTGGGACCTTGATGTCACGCTCCCAAAAGAGCTCTTCGGAGGCTAGGCAGCCTCGCGATCTTTACATGCATCGCTTTCGCCCTACACCTCACCTGGATGCGCGACTAAATGTCCGTGACATTCTCCTCCACCCAATCACGCGACGCCCTCGTCACGGACGGGCCCACCGAGCGCCCTACACCGTGAGAGTCCCCACAACCTGCAGGCAAGCACTCTCGCTCCGATACCACTCGTCACGCTGCAGCAAGACTCCGCTCTGATACCACTCGTCACACTCCCAAAAGAGCTCTTCAGAGGTGGCACCGGTGATCTTTACGCATCGCTTTTGCCTCTACACCTACTGACGTGGGACTAAATGTCCGTGACATTGAGCTCTGCTTCCGTGCAGAAACTGAGATTGTGACCGGGAGGGTGCAGATAATGTGGACGGGATGCTGGATCTTAATGGATGCGTCTAGATACACGCAATTATTTTGATCTCAAAGTAAACTTTAGATTAAGATGAATATTTAATTTTAATTTATTTAAAATAAATATAATAAATAACAATTTAATTAAAACTAAATTTCATATTTGAAAGAAATTTAAAAAATTTTGATTTTATATGATTCGTAATAATTAAAATTAAGTAAATATATTGATATAATATTTCATTTGGTATAAAAAATAATTTTATATTGAATCTATTTCTGTGTGTGAATCCAATCCGAGGAATACTGCGTGAGGAAGGAGAGAAAAATAAAGAGATCAAGAGAACGGGAGGGAGAGCTTGGATCCATAGTCTTTATTTTCCATATATGTGCTCGATCACTTATTCGCATTCTGCCATTCGCACTCGACTCTATGTACTTGACCATTTCTTGTTTGAATGTCGAGTAACTTGGGTCGATCTCCGTTTATGATTCTCATCTAGCTATTCTCCTTTGAAGGCATGAAGTGAAAAAGTGCTTTTAGTGAGCATAGAATCCTACTAGTTCGAGTAGGTACTTTCAATCATACATATTAAGTTCCTTAATTGTATTGTCACGTAAGAAGTTGTTCTGTGATAAGAACTAGAGAACTAATTATAACGATAAATTACACAAATTATCTAATGCTTTGACATGAACACTCACTTGAATTCTAGACTCTGACTCTCATAAATAGGCCAATGAAACATTCTCTGAGCCCATTTGTGATCTGGCATCCTCTCCTTGCTTCTTAGATTCAGTCGTTCTCTACTCGCTCGGTTCATCATAGTGGACCTTAATCAGCCAAACACATACATCCTACATAAGGAGTTGTTGTAGGGCGTGTTTACCAACCAGAAGCAGGTGATAGGTGAAAGAGGGCATAAGGCGATGGTTAAATGGAAATAGAGACGTTCATCCTTTAGTTAGGGGTAATTTCAAAGAAGACTCCAACAAAAGCTATTGTCATGGTAATTATCCTAGGTGTCGATATGCCAATGGGTAATCCGTCCAAAGAACTGCTTCCATAGGAGACTTTTCGACACCTCTTTTAGATATATTCGGTCAGTGTTAGTCGACTGGTAGGTTAAGAATTCCTTCTATTTTACGCACATTGGGTTAAAACAAGTTTTTATTTTACTTAGCTTTTCCCTTTGTTTTTTTTTTTTTTTTTTTTTTTTTGTAATGTGTTTTATTTTTAGTGAACTTTGCGGCCGGTACATACAGAATGTTGGCCAATTGAACTTGAAAGACATGCTTCAATCATGACTTATTATTTTCTCGTGTAATGGTATGCATTACTTTGTATCTATGTGTATATAAAATAAAAAAAATTTTGTATCGAATGGCTGAAATGCATCTAAAATAAAAGAAGGGCTAAATGAACCATCCATAGTTGGATAAATCTCAAGGTTCCCTACTGTATGAGGCAAATTGACTAGTTTGCCTATATCATTGAAAGAGAACATATGGAATTGGGTTTCTTAATCCTAGCTCACTACTAAGCCCTTAATATCCAACCTTTAGGGTAGATTTGCAAAAATCAGGATGTTAAATTAAATGAGATTCAATTCTCATTGAAGGATTATACTTATCAACTAATCACCAATTAGGGGGGCTTCAAAAAAGGAAGTTATTATCTTCCTAGCTTAAGCTCACTACCTTAGTGTCATCGAATCAAGCTAACTTCTAACCCTCAATATAAAAATCACATTTTTGCCCTTATTATGAAAAAGACGACGAGTTGGTTTCTACCTTTTAACCCATTATGTTTCAATCATCTAAAAAAGAATTAAGTAAGATCATTCATTTCCCATTTACCCTTTGATTTACCCTAAAAGTTAATTAAGGCTAAAATTCCTTAATTACCATTTTACCTTTTAAGGCCCATCACTTCATAATTCTCTAAATTCAACTCAAATGAAACTTGAAATTTTTATGTTACCCCACTCATGGGTCAATAGGAACATCAGAGGAGAAAATATAATTTTCCGACTTTTATTTATTTTTTGTAATTATTTTAGTCCAAAAATAGGTATTTTCCAAGTTAATCAATTAACCAATCAAAACACCATTATCAGTCCTTAGGAAAATTATTGAAGGTTCTCCTAGGTCGGAGGACCATTTGGACCAATGTTTATGATTTTTTTAATTTTATTTTAATTATTATGTTTATTTGTTGATTTGAAGTATTAATTAAATATAAAATGTGATTTAATTTTAAAAAATACTTTTTATAATTTTCTTTAATTCCCCTGAGTTTAGGGAACCCAGAGAAATAAATTTCATATTTTTGTGATTTATACTTTATTTATTGTAATTATTTTAATGCAAAATTAAGGAAAATTCATTTTTGACATTTAAAAAATACATAACTACATTTAGAAAATTAGGAAAAATATTTTAATTGGTCCCAAGTGATCAAGGAACCAATTTTGACATTTTAGTGCATTTTTATATTTTTGTGATTTTTGAAATTTTTCATTATTTTTTATTATTTTTAAATTAAAAATTAGCTTATAAATGAAGTATTTATTTTAACATCCACTTTATTTTTCTTAAGTGCCCCTGATCACAAGGAACTCCCAAAATAACTTTTTATATTTTTTGAATTATATTTAATTATTATAATTATTTTAGTGCAAATATCCCCTTTTACTTGGAAAATCAATTTTAGTGGTCAAATCAACTCATACTAATTTCAAATTTTTACATAAGGGTTTTTATGACCATTATCTTCAGTGTGGGTTGATTTTTATGATTTTTTTGTTATATTTTTATTTCTTAATTTTTTGTGGGTTTTAATGAGTTAAATACATAAAGTAATATAGCTAACTACTTAAATTCATTTTATATTTTTCCTAAAGTCTTCTGACCACAATGAACCTACCAAGCTCATTTTTTGTAATATTTTGGTTTATATTTTAATTTTTATAATTTTTTAATTAAAATAAAAGTGGTCAACATTAAAAATTAGGGCTTCCACTTTTAGAGGTGTTCTCTGATGTTGGAAAAATCTAAGAACATACCTAAGTACATGAAGTTTAAGCCCTCAAAATTCCATCTTATGGTGATTTGCATTTAATGAGTTATGATTTAATATAAGTTTAGAGTAATTAATTAATTTAAAAATAAATAAAAGTCAAATAATTTTGATTTTTAGTCCAAATTATTCTCCTCTGTTCACTAAGCAACATGATATTTTTAATTTATTTTTGTGATTTTTATACACCAAGTTATGCATTTTCTAAGTGTTCTGAATTACCTAATTTACAGCTCCATCTCAACCTACGACGGCTCCGAAAGACCCGCGGCGCACTCCCAGTTGACGCCGCCTTCTGAGTCAGCCGCTACGCGAGTGAGCTTTATTGTTTCATCTTCTTGTCCGGCGCGATCCCATCCATCCAAACAATATGCGCGCGAGCCAACGGCTCTCCGTCTTCGTCCCCAACTGGTGTAACTCATAGACCGTCCAACTTCTAGGCCTAAGATCTCGCTCGATACTCAACCGAATCACACGGGGTTTGCTCCTACACCTTCATCTAGTCCAAACGAACACATCCATACGGTCACATGCACATGAATTTAAACTTTTCTTCATAAAATCTCAAATTGAGATCGATTTGAAGGAAAATAGTGTATACTTGAGCCCAAGAGGTGAGGCCTCGATTGGGTTTGTTCTGAACGTTCATTGGGACTTGGCGAACCTCCTCTAAGTGCTGGTTCAAGCAGAGCTTGGTTCTGTGTAGGAGTTCCACCAATAGGTGGTGTGGCTTTAATCAAAGTCTGGTGGAGAGAGCTTGGGAGATGGGTGTTTCAATGGGGATCTTCTTCGTTTGGTGTGGGGAATCATTGGAGCAGTTTAATTTGGAGATTTGAGGAGTTTGGTGGAGTGATAGAAAATGTCCTGTTTTCGGACTATTTTGGGTGGAGAAATTGGCCTCTGACAGTGGGGGAGGTGGCTGGAAAATGATTGGAATGATCTTAGTAAGGTTGTGAGAAGCTCTGGAAATAATTTGGCAGAATGTCCTCCTCTAGGTTTAGTGCACTCTCTATACTTGTCTGTGAGGGGTGGTGTTTAAATAGAGGAGGGAAAGGGTGGCCAATTAGGCTGACCAGTGGGTGCAAGGTGATGCTTAGGTGGAGAGCTGAACGGCGCAAGTGACCAATGGTGGTGGCTACATTGGAGGGGTGTAATTAGGTTTGAATCATTAGGATGACTCTCTTGGTTTAGGGTTTTCCAGCGATTAAGCTGGCTGGCCATGGCAGCGCTGGTGGCTAGTTGGGTCAGGGGAGCAAATCAAGAGTTTAATTGTGATTAGTTTGGAGGTTTAATGGTTGATGGCATGTATCTTCTTAGTTTGGCTAATTTTTGGAGGAAATCCCCTACTTTGAGGGACCCTTGGTCCATGGCTCATCTAGGGTGGGCTAGGTAGATTTAGACTGATTCTTAGGGTCTAGATGGCTGCTGTAGTGGTTAGGGTTGGGCTAGACCAAGTGGTTTGAGGTAGAATTTGGGTTTGGGCTCAAGGTCATGGCTTAAGCTTTGACTTGAGTTTGGGTTTGGCTAGAGTTTGGATTTGGATCAATTCGAAGTTTGATTTAGTGTTAGAATATTGTCATGAGAAATTTTCAGTTGGGTGAAAATTTGAGAGGTCAAAGATCTCAATTTGGGGGATTTTAAATTTTGGGACAATATTAGGTATTTTGATTTTGGTTGGGTATGGGTTAGGTTTGAGCTTGGGTCTAGTCCAATTGAAGGTTCAAATTGGTCTAGAGGAATGTTGTGAAGAGTTTAGAACTCAAATTTGAGGAAATTGGATTGCTTAAAGGGTTTAATTTGATGGAATTTATGAATATGGTCAAATTGGGGGTTTTGGCTCAAAATTGAAATTATGGTTTGGAAATTGGTTCAATTTGGTTTTAATTGGCATTAGACATAATGAATTTTGATTTAGAATTGAAATTGGGGAAGTTTGGAATCAATTTGGTGGTGATTTAGGGATTTTGAGCCTTTAGGGACAATTTGGGGTTTTTGTCAAAATTAGTCAATTTGGGTGCAATTATGGTCAATGAGTGGTTCAAATTGATTTTGGGGACATATGGAGTGATTCTGAAGATTTTGAGAATTTTGGGGCATGAGAGGCATTTTGGTAATTTTGTGAAGTTTGGGTTAAGAGGCCAAAGTTAGGTTTTTTGTGAAATTGGGATCAATTGAGAATGTTAATCATAGAATTACCCCTATTGAGCCATGAGACCAAGGAAAATCCCATTTTAGATCCTCCATGTGTTGGTCCTAGCCAAACCCTAGCCTAGAGCTAAGGGATTTAGGGACCACCCACATGAGTTTCCAAAAGAGTTGGGAACTAGGCTAAGCATGATTGGTTTAGAGTTTTGGGTTATGAGTGAAAGTAAAGGGTTGTGTGTGTGTCCAAGATTGACCAAGGCCACACCACCTAGGGTTAACCCTAAGGACAGGCAATCCTATGAGAACCCTCCTTGAGCTCCCTCATGTTTGACTCAATCCTACCAAGTGCTAGAGGTTAGAACTAAACATGTGGAACTCCAAGAAAAGTAAAGAAGTGTTTAAAATTTCTAATGGAATAGGGTTCCATCACTAGTCCTCTAGGATAATAAATAGGAAAGTCCTATGGCTAAATCCTAGGCTCCTAAAGAAGACAGACTAGACCTTAACAAAAGTGAGATAAAAAAGCACGCCACCAGGTGACATTGAAAAGGCCCAAATCTTTAGATAAGCAAATTAGATATTAGTTATTAAGTAGCTAATCATGAATATATCAGAATCGTTCTGCAATAAAAGGAACCCAATCACTAAAACCAAAACACAAATACACATAAAGACCTGGCTCGACCAACATGGAACATCAAACTTAAGGTACAATATAAGAGACTGCATGACCTGGCTCGAACAACAACAAAACCATAAGGCTATTTCGATAAGGTACGACACAAGAGCCACATATTAGCAGGAAGAAAATAAGCCAGTTCATGCCCTCGCCCATACTATTAACTTTTTCACAGGAACTTGTTGAGGTATTCATCCACAGTGATATACTTAACATCCGGGTAAAGCTGTGTGGCCTCCACTCCTGATGACTGATCTATCTCAATATTTGTCTGGTCTCCTTTCACAAAAGTTGCGTGATGCAACGATAGATCAAGTTTCAGTGGTACTGGCGCTTCTGCAATCGATAGAACATAGAATCACAATCTTGTTTCAAAGATAGAGAAAGAAATAAATAAATTAGTGAAAAGAATTTAATCATTCAATGCCTTGAATTTGTTTGAGGATTTCCTCTTCCGAAATATAAACCCTCTCAAAAGTCTTGCCAGTCTTCTTCTCCCAAAGAGAGACGAGCTCATTGTGTGAGTAGATGTTGCAGGAAGGTGTCAAATACAACATCTTGTTAAGGGTTCTCGGGTCATCCACAGCTTTGATGGTGAATGTGCCAATATCTTCCTCAGAATTGAAGATTACTGGAACATTTTAAATGCAATTTGTTATAACATGCTAGTATGATTTCAATTCCTTGGTCTCACTTTACCAGAAATCAAATAAAGCCCAACTGTAGACTAAACGAATAACCTTTGGCATTGCCATTGCCGAGGATAAAGACCTTGTCAGTTGGGAGGCTTGTAGTGGTCGCCTGTGCCAAAGAAGGAAGGAAATAACCAGAGAAAAAGTAGGATACGAAATAAGTATAAGGGATTTTCTCTGCCTCAATTGCTCGGCGAATCCGGGATTTTTTCTTGTAATAGGATTTAGCAGGATCAACAGCGTTGCTTCGATCAGCATCATTGTCAAACTCAGATGGAAGAAATCTCTGCACGAAACACAATTAGCATAAAAGCCAAGTTCCACTGAAATGTTTGTAACCTGTTGATTGCAGTAAACAATTTACCATTGATAATGTTAAGGGTGTTAAACAGATTTAGCACCATTTAGTAGCTAGATGGAACATTATATGATTTTCCTTTAAAACTATACCATATAGCCATACAAACTATCAAGTCAAATTAAGAAGCCAGAAATTGACAAATTGATGTTGTCTTGTGTGGTTTTCATGAACAATAGTTAGCTCACTAGAAAGATCACTCACTGATACAAAATTGATTGCCAAGATACCAAATCAAAAAGACTAGTAGTGCTTCATCACAATTAAAGAATCTAACATACTGAACCTTAAAAGCAAACTTTATTAAAAAAAAAATATTAATGAATACTTAGAACAAAAAGAGCACCGCAACTGTATCCAAAAGGTTTAGTGAAACTCATTTGTATTAGCAAAAAATACCAAATATTGCACAACATTAGCACTCTGCTTAACAGCAGGAGTATAGAATAGAACAGGACAAACTATTTTAGCTGCTTAAGGTCAGTAAACCACTGACTGAAAATTTGCTCTGATGCGCAAAATAAAACATCAAAAGACATCAAAAAACAGAATCATACGAGGTTAAAAGTTCGCCAACCTTGATGTTTCCTGCCTCCTTAATGGCCGCAATAATCTTAGTCTGGTCAGCAAGCTGGTTTTGTCCGACAGTTGAAATCACCACATCCACCTCCTTTATCGCCTTCACCAAGCTAGCGTGATCGAACAAATCCCCCTGCAACCGCACAAACAAAGAAACATTAATAAATTGAAAAAGCTAGAGTTTCTCGGAGGTTGATATCGTAATCAAACTCATACATAGACGAGGGTAACGCCGGAGGCCTTGAATTCGTCGAGGATCGTAGCTTTAGCTGGATTGGCGGCAGTGCTCTCCCTGACGAGGGCGAAGGTGGGGTGACCGGCGAGAGCACTCGCCTTGACAATGAACTTCCCTATGAGGCCCGTCCCACCGATGACTAGAATCCGACTCTTATCTGCCGCCATGCTGTTGAGCCTTTTGCCTTCCTCTTCTTCGTTTTCTTCTTCTCCGGCGATCGAAAATGGAGAGGAAAGCCTTGGAAAAAATATTGAGTCGGGCCTCACTGAATGAAAAATATCTGATCCGGAGTTATTTGAGTCGTGATTTCTGCATTTATAGAAATACCACCCCATACTTGTATTCACCTATTCTTTAATTTTTACATTTAAACCACCAATAATTTTGATATCACATAAAAAATACCATCATTTTAATTTTTAAAAATTGAAAATAAACTTTTCATCCATAGGGTCGATGGCGTGTAGAAAAAATTGATGTTCAGGGGTTAGATATGTAAATACATAATAATTTTGTGATATCTATGTAAACTTTTTTTTTCATTTCTTTGATAACTAAAGTTAAATAAGGCAATAATAAAACCTCAAGGACAAATCAATAACGCCACAATAATACAACAATAGCATTATAATAACACTTAAAACAACAGTTGAATATCACAGTAGCTATTGCAATACAACTCAAATAATACTATAATAATACCGCAATAACACAATAATAACACCACAATAATACAGCGGTAAAAACACCACGAAAACACCATGGGTTAAAAATTTTTTCATACACCTATACTTTAATTTTTATATTTATACCACCAAAAATTTTGATATCACATAAAAGATATCATCATTTTAATTTTTAGTACTTAAAAATAAACATTTTCATCCATATGGCCGATGACGTGTATGAAAGAATTGATGTTTGGGTTTAGATATGTAAATACATAAGAATTGAGAGGTATTTGTGTATTTTCGGTGGCAATAACACCGCAATAACATCACAATAACACATCAATAACACCGCAAATTTACCTGAATAACACCGTCGCCGATAACACGCAAATAACACCGCGGTGAAACCTCAAATAATATCGTAATAACACCACAATAACACCGTCATAACACGCTAATTACACCAAGGGTAACTCAAATAATATCGTAATAACATCATAATAACACCGCAAAACACATCAATTACACCGCGGTGTAACCTCAAATAATATCATAATAACACCGCAATAACATATCAATAACACCACTGTGTAACCTCAAATAATACCGTAATAACAACACAATAACACCGTAATAACACGCTAATACCACCAAAGAATTGCATTCACAGGAGACTTCCCGACACCTCTTTTAGAAATATTCGATCAGTGTGAGGTTAAGAATCTCTTTTATTTTATGTGCATGAGGGCGAATTGACTAGTTTGTCTATATGATTGAAAGAGAACATAGGCAATTGGGTCTCTATATGGTGTAAAGAGGAATGAATAATTACACACGAATTTGAGCAATGTGTATGTATGACACATGATGATTATGATGTCGATGAGCCATACGACGATGATCATATACAAGATGATGAAGACTCGTTGTGCTACTACGACTATAAAATGACGCAAGCCGAGGCTTGAGTGATGGGACTGGAAATATGATTAAGATTCAGGATTGTTTAATTCTTGTATTAGGTTATGTAATTAGTTACAAGATTAGAAGTCTTATAACTAAATAGGTAATTACTCCAAAAAAGTGGGATTCATAACAAAACGGCACTGTGTGAGGGCAACTGAAATATATTAATACTGAAATTTTGACTGTTACAACTGTAAATAGAAAATCAATTGAAGCAAGACAGATACTATAATATTGAACATTTCAGTATTAATAAAATAGGTTCATTTCATTTCATCATACTCTGTGTTGCTGAGGTGTACGCCTTCAGGACACGGGATGTGACAGAGTGGTATCAAAGCCTGTGTTTTGTATTTAACTTTTCTTAACATTGCATCTCATGCCTTTTGACTTCTTAGGATTGTGTAGGGGATAAGTTATTCTTGTAAGTCGGTATTCAACTGATTTTGATTAAGTGTTTTTTTCAATTGTTTAGAATGGCTCCGAAAAGAAGAGGCACTGCAGCTGCTCGTGGAAGGGGATTCCAGAGAACAACCATAAATGAGGTGCCTGTTCCTAAGGGTCTCTGCTCCCCTAATTGTCGCCGTACCACCGAGACTGTTGGAGCACAAAATCTCAACTTGGTGACTATCGTGGAGGCAGTAACATAGAATGTTACCCAACGATTACAAGCTAACTTTGCAGCCCAATTTTCACAAGCAGCCCAAGCTATCCATCAAATTGTGCAACTAGTGGTACAAGCCCCTCAACTAGTTCCAACAGTGGCCGTCATGGAGACGCAACCTAATCAATCAATGGCGATGTTTAATGGGAGTACTAGGGATTGAGTGATGGACCAGTTTCTAAAGCCACATTGTCCTACCTTCAATGGCACGGTCGAACCAATCGAGGCTGATGCATGACTCCATGATATCGAAAAGAGATTTCGAGAAATAAAGTGTTCTAAAGACCGTAAGGTGGACATTGCAATATTTCAGTTGCGTGAAGGAACTGATGATTGGTGGGAAAATCATCGTCAGAACACTTTTGGACATGTCATGGGATGATTTTGAAAGATTATTCCAAGAGCAATATTTCCCTATGGCAGACCAGGCCAAACTCATGAATGATTTGAGGAAGCTGGAACAAGGGAAGAAGACAATTCGGGAGTACAAGTTGCAAATTGTCAGGATCGTCCATTTCATCCAATAAATTAATCAGCATGAAGATCAGAAGATCTATCACCTACTAGTTGGCCTGAGAGAGGACATTCGGAGATGCCTATTGGCTGTAAAGTGCATGACTTACAGAGAACTGGAATAACGAGCTATTCACACGGAGATGGAGATCAATGTTTGTAAGGAAAAGCATGTCGGGAAACGGAAGAATTCAGAACTCAAGCTAACAGGAGTTCCCAAAAGAAGAAGCATCAAAATCACCAAGCGCTGAAGTCAAAAACAAATCCTAGGTGTGTTCGTTATGAGAAATGGCATTCTGTGGCTTGTAATTTGGTCGTCAGCAAATTCTTGAATTGTTATAATGTCGAACATAAAGCTAAGGATTGTCCCCTTAGAGTTCATGGCCAGCTACAAGCGACGAGTACCAAGGAAAATAATATTGTTTCATCACAAGAGTAAGTGGCATAAGTTAAATGAACGATAATTTCATAAGCATCAAGGAAAAGGTCAAGCGAAGTAGAACTATTTCTACCGACAACAACCACAACAACAAATGATGGTGTCTCAACTGTATCAGCAGCGTCCTCCTGCACCACAGTACCAGTAGTACCAGCAACCTCAGCAGCTAGCACTGATGTATCAACAACCCTCAATGGTGCAATGCCACCCTAAGCGAGCTCAAGCTCCGGGGCAGCCCAAACAAGTGATTCCACTGCAAGCATTCATCAAGAAGCATGAAGAAGCCCGTGAAGCTTCTGATGTGGTGGCGGGTGTCATTCTTATTTTAAAGCGACCGACAAGGGTATAATTTGACTATAGGGCAACTCATTCATTCATATCAAACAAATTTGCATCTGTGAAATAATTTCCCACTACAATCACATCTAACAATCAAATTGTCATCTGGTTCACCTGTAATCATTACTCTGTGTGTACGTGATTGTGACATTGTCAGAAATGACATGCATATGCCTGTTACTCGCATAGTATTCACACTAGCTGAGTTTGATGTAATTTTGGGTATGGAATGGTTATTCGCATATCATGCAATTATTGATTGTCATAAGAGACGAGTGAATTTCTGCATACTTGGCTCCGTCCCCCTTTTCTTCATGGGTATAAAGGAGCTATTTCTTGTTTAATTTCGGCAATTAAGGCTTATAAGTTGATATCCCGTGGATGTGCTAGTTATATAGCTCATGTGATCAATTCCGAGAGATCCATAATACCTTAGATAGCGTCTCACCGGTTCGAGAATTTGCCAATGTTTTGCCTGAAGATTTGTCTAACTTACCACCAGATCGTGAGATTGAGTTTACCATATACCTACTTCTAGGGACTACTCCAATTTCCAAAGAACAATACTGGATGGCCACTGTAGAACTCCAAAAGCTCAAAATCCAGATGCAAGAATTGCTTGATAAATGATTCATTCAGGCCAATTTTCACCTTGGGGAGCACCAGTTCTAAAGAAAAAAGATGGAATCATGCGGGTGTGCATTGACTATAAAGAATTAAATAAGGTGATCATGAAGAACAAGTATCCACTACCACATATAGATGATTTGTTCGATCAACTACAAGGTTCTTCACTGTTTTTCAAGATCGACCTCCGATCAAGGATGAAGATGTTTCAAAGTCTGTTCTACGATCTCGATATGGGCATTATAAATTTTTAGTGATGTCATTTGGTTTGACTAATACCTCAGTTACCTTTATGGATTTGAAGAACAGAGTTTTTAAGCCCTACTTGGATCGATTCGTTATTGTCTTTATTGATGATATTTTGGTCAACTCCAAGAGTGAAGAGGAGCATAGCCAACACCTCAGAGTAGCACTAGATACTCTTCGAGAGAACAAACTTTATGTCAAATTCTCTAAGTGTGAATTTTGGCTTCGATAAGTGCCATTTTTTGGGACACATTGTTAGTGAAGCTAGAATTTCTGTGGATCCTGTTAAGATTAAGGCAATAATGAATTGACGAGGCCGAGCACTATCACAGAGATATAGCTTTCTTGGATTCGTTGGATACTATCGCAGATTTGTTGAAGGTTTCTCTCGCATTGATGCACCTAATTTAACGATTAAATGAATTTATTTGCATAATAATTTATAATTTATTTTTCCACTTTGTGTAGGATCCATGTTCGAACCGTCAAACTTGTAGAAATGTCGCGATTACCGTCTTAAAGTAAGTAATTGCTATTTATTGGAGGATATACGTATCCTTCCTAGTTAGGGATGTTAGTCCATGTTAATTGCAGTAAAATCACACCCGTTACTTACGTTCGTCAGTCATGTCCTTACTACTTCAATTATGATTTTGCACTTGTTATAGGCTTACTTTATTATTCATGTTGAAATTACTAACTGCCTTAAGTTATTGCTGCATATTTGAATAATCCTGCAATTATAGTGTTTTCCTTTCTTGCATTTTATGAACCTGCATGTAGATTCACGTTATAACACAAGTATGTGTAAAATTACATACTACTTACATATTATATATATATAAATAATTTGGCATGCTTGTTGTGATGGTATGTAGGTTGACAGCTGGATTTTGGCTAACCGGGTCGAGGAGCCCATAGAGTGATGACTCTACAAGAAATTGAAGGGTTTACTTGGGTTGGTATTTGACATTCCCGATTTCAGAGTGTCTATTTAAACATATCATATAAATATAAATGACGAACATAATAACAAAAAAAACTTGATTGCATGTTTTCTTATAACATTTGAGCATATTTAGTTTACTGCTCTTTTTTTTATTCATGATGTATATATATGCATGAAGCACTCGTCCCTATTTGTTATACATACTGCATCCATCATTCCTTTTGTCGTTTATGCTTTAATAAATAACTGTTATTTACTGAGTTTGTCAAACTCATTCTTGATATTTTTGCATAAAAGGTTCCATTCAGCCACCAACCAGCTTTTTCAGTTTTAAGTTTCCCAATTTTGGTATTTTTCCAAAGTAATTGTTTTAGATATTTATTTCTTTATTCGGTTTGATTAGTTGTTCCATGTTGTCATATATGTTTTGATTCAACTAGATTTCTATTTTCAGTCTAAGTTGTATGATTGAACTTTCCGAATTAATAAACTTTATATTTCATTTTTATTTGCAACAAGTCTTTCATTGGAAATAAAAAATAGGCATGTCCTACGTCATCGAGGTGTACCGTCTTCCGAACTTGAGTGTGACAAGCTCGACCTGTATTGATTAAGGTATAAAACATGGTTGTACTGGAGGTTTTCTTGAGTACAACCATGTTATACTTTGGCTTTCACATCAATTATTTTATTTGAATGTTTTTTTACTTAATACAATATGATTGTCCTACAGAAAAACCTTCAATACAATCATGTTGTACACCAGACTTTCACATCAGATTGTTTATTAGAATAATTTTTTAGTCAATACAACATGACTGTACTAGAGGTTCTTTCAATACAATCATGTTGTACACCAAGACTTTCACATCAGGTATTTGTTTAGATATTATTATTGCTCAATACAACATGGTTGTACTAGATATTTTCTTCAGTACAACCATGTTATACATCATGACAGGTCGAGTCGAGGTTCAAGCTTCTCCGCTTTTTAGATAATAGAATAATATTTTATATAATTGACATTTTAATTCGAGTCTGGACATAATATTTTCTAGTTCACGACGATGGCCAGGCATTCCCTTTTTTGTGGTGATTTAGCAATGTTCTAATCATAATGAATGCAAAAAAACATATGAAGGGTATTGACTGATTAAATGATTTATAATAAATTATATTAAAATATAAAAAAAGGTATAGGATTCCAAATATAAATAAATGTGCTCTCTAACCTTTATATAAATGATCTATCTTAATGAATAGATAATACTCCAAAAAGCAAGAGTTGGTGGAATATTTTATTGAAATTTATATTAGTTATGATATGATATAAGATTATATTGTTGTTATTGATTATACAAATGATACATATATATATCAAATGTTGAAGGGATAGTCAAATTGTGAATTTACACATATATGAATTCTATATAATATGAGCAGAGAAGTATTTCAATTACTTATCTACAGACAACACTTTCAAGGCTATAAATTTCAAACATAACTACTGCTTCTGAAACTCCAACTTTCAAACAGTAAATTTTCAACGACAATTTTTTAGCTGCGATTATACAGAAAATTTGTAACGAACAAAACAACAAACAATTAAAAATTTGTACTAGTACTTGTCATTCCAAAAATCTTAGTTATGATGAACAACTTCAAAGGTGAATGATAAACTTTCATTGCGACTCTTTTTAAGTTGTCGCCTAATCAATAAAACTTGTGAGTTCTGCATCAGCTTATGGGCACTGATTAATTTAGTGATGAATAGACTTTTGAACTTGGCAAATGGCATTGCGATCCCTGTCAAAAGGCATGAGAATCACCCGAGAAGAAATTCCTTGATAGCAAAGAGTATGTGACACTTTAATGTATTACTAGCATTCAATATGAAGAAGGTGGCTAACTCAAAGTATGCTGTCTATCCTTCCTTTGAAAGGTTCAGGGTAAAGTATTTTAAACATTCCTCCAAAATTTCCCTTTGAAAGGTGTTCATCATAACTAAGATTTTTTGCTTCTCAATTCATTGGACAAGGAAGTGGAGTCTTTATTAATATTTAGGTAATGGCTTAAATAGAGAAAAAGGATTCATGTACTTGACCTCACTTAGTAGGATAAAGGCTTGTAGTTGTTGTTGTTGTTGTATAGCCAAAGTTGAGATCAACATTTCTGAACTTGTTGGCTGCCTTCAAATGATTGAAACTAAAATTCCTATAATCTCCACAGTTAAGGGTTGTTCTAGACATACATTCAAGGCTCCTTGGACCATTAGCATAGTCCTTCCTTCTATTTTTGTTTGGTAATCACAACTTCCTAGTTCTCATAATCTTTAAGGCTTCCCTTCTTTTGTTTATTAAGTTATACTTTGTTTTTAGTTCTTAAAATCCATCCAGTTACCGCAACTAAGAAAATATTTGATCCAATTGGTAGTCTCCAATACTAGAATCTTAATGACAAGATATACAAGACTTACAGAAGCACTTGGACTTAAACTAGGTTGGCAAAGTTCTAGATTTGAGTATATAATAACTTTGAGACCTAAAATCATCCTTTTGACTCCTATTTGTAGGCTCCAGTCAAAGTTTTTGGCGCTCAAAGAAATGCTACTTAAAAGATAAGAGAACACATCAAAGCACACAAGCCATGTAACCAAAAGTATATATAAAAATAAACAGGAATAGTTAATCAGGTCTATCAACATAGGCAGCCAATCTGCTTGGCTCAAGTGTCCGAGTTGCTGCATGAGGTCACTAGCCTGTTGGGAAAAATCGTCAGGTAGCTAGATGAAGTGTGGGTGTGTAGCTTTGACTGCTACAGTGTGTTTGAAAAAGTAGGCCTTCAATCAAGCATATTTAGGAGTTCATCATGTTTCTTATGACTTTGCAATAATCCTTGCTAGTTAATTTCAATTCTGGCAAAGATCATCAAGATCAAGGAGATCTCATTGACTTTCTTCCTTCCTATTTTTCGAGTTATCTGGATCGAATTGTTCCTTGAAATATTTGGGTGTACAATAGGGTCAATGGATAGATGAAATTATCAGTAGCCCTCTTCCAAGCTAAAAATGGTCATGAGAATAGCATGAACCATAGAAAAGGCAGTGCCGGTGTGCGAACTTAATTATAATAACAACCTTGAATTTTGTAAATGCGCTCTAAAATTTGGTACAAATGATTTCGGCTTGTCCACAAGAGTAAATAGTGGGCAAAAACCTACTAGTATAAAATGGCATACCCAACATACAATGAGGTTTCCTTTTCATGTAATGACAAAAACAGATTTCTATACTATCTCTGCTATGAATCAAATGTTCCATAAAAAATATTAGGGGTTATATGAATCAAAAGATATGTACGCCAGTGTTTGCAGGTTATGAATGATTTCATTGAGATGTAACAATCAAATCCGGATAGAATATGAGATGCTAGATCGTCCATATAGCCAACTAATCAAATCAACACATCATAAGCTGCCATTGGAGATGCATGGATTCCTTATCCATATCTTTTGAGAGCAGCAGAGAGCTGAAAAAGGCTGAATTAGACAGTTCATGCAAGTTTAAAGAGACCAATGACAAGAATTCTTTCGGGAGACAATATTTTTTTAGATATAAATAGAAGAAATACAAGTAAAAGCACATAAGATAGATTCAGTCCCCATTTTCCTGTTGTAGGCTGCCAGATCTCCATGCTATTAACCACTTCAGACAAATGAAACATAAGAGTTTCAGTAAACCATACATAGGCCGTCACCTCATAATAATATGGTTTAGAAAGCAATCCTACATTGTATTATTTTAGTAAGTCGAGAAGAATAGAGGAGCAAATCAATAGGTGATGTACATGAACAACACACAAAAAATAAAAATAAAAAAAAATCTAATAAATACTTGATACCTGATGTGAGAAATTATCAGTTTTACAATCAGCAAGCCCAATTAGCTTCCATTCCTATTTTGCCACTAAATTGTGTATTTAATGACCACAGAAATCTAATCTGAAAATCAACAATCGGAATTTGATGACATCTCAGAAATCATGAAGAGTCGAACATTTTTGATATCGAACTTGTAGCTGACGATGTGGTCAAATGAAGGAAAGAAACAATTCAGATTTTATAAACCGCTACCAGCAACAGTCTTAATGCGTTTAATTGAATTCATGAGATCAACGACAGAAGGAAGAGGCCAAGGAACTGGGACATTCATGGATCTGTATAGCCTCCTCAAATTAACATTTAAATTCTTAGATGATCCTATATAATACGTTTCAGTCTCACTAGAAGCATTACCATCCCTCAAGTACTCAAAATTTTGTCCTGCAGCATCAGAAACCTTAGTTGACGCAATATCTACCAAGCACTTTTGCTCATCTACTCTCTTAAATTGCTCAGGAGCATGATTCACCTTGTTTGGTACATATCGAGTATCAATATCTTTACCTCTCTCCACATTTGGCTCAACAAAGGTATCCTGCGAAGATAATATCTGTTTTTGTGCTTGAAAAGACTCGGTTGTATCCATACGCTCCAAAATAATCGAAGAGTCACGAACATCACCAACCTCTTGGATGGAAACAACTGGGATATTCTTACTATTTACTGAGCAGTGCTTCTTTTCTTCGAGTAAGATATTAATATGCTGGTCTCTAAGTCTAGCTCTGCCAAATAATGTAATGGGCACAGCAACGGGTGGAGCGGATAAATCCAATTTGAGCTCAGGATGATCTACTGACAACTCTTTTCGATTCACAACACCAAATTCTTCAGAGACCTGTGAAACCTCAGCAGTGGGAGCATTTACGTTCCTCGGCAATACAGAATTTGTGGAAGCTGAAAAGGTAACACTACCTTTGAACAGCCTCCAGATAGGATCATCATGAGTTATTCGAGTTTTGTAGCAATGCTTTTTGACATAATCAAGTTCCATGGCTCGACAAGGCGGTGTTGTTGAAATGACCCACTTAGGTTGGAGAATTTGCAAGGCCCATTCAAGTTCTTCTCGGGAAGAGTGCATCGAGTAGCACACATGCCAAACTCCGTATTCGTCTCTTACTGCTTCTGACAGGCTTAGTCTATCTGCCAGATCATTGGTGGTGTACCACTGCGTTGAGGGACGAATAAAAAGAGGCTCTGGTTGAAAATTTGCTCTTGCCTCTGATATCTTTCTACTTGCTCTTTCATTCAAACTTGGAAACCCTTCAATCAGCTAAACGAATCAATCACTCATTAAAAATCAGTAAACAAGTAAAATATATAAATATTAATGGTTACAGAAATCAACAGAAAGTGCATGAGTGACTTGAACAAATCAGCAAAAACAATGTCTCAGTATCTTATATTTGCATGTACGTGTATTTGTTCAGCCATTTATTAACATTCCTATAGGATAAGAGTAAAAATTTTGAAACTCATTGCATGCATACGGCTAAACAACAGCATAAGGAAGTCCACCAGCAATGGAATTCTGTGTTCTAATGAGAATATAAAGGCATTTGCCAACATTCGGCATTGTCTTGGGATTGTCTTGCATGGAAAGCAAAAAGCAGTTAGCTATCTCACACCTAAACTTTCATTTTTACACATATAGACCTTTACATATGGATGAAAATATGAATTTGACTATTAAAAGATAATATTGAGTGATACTTTTCATATGATGTTTGTAATTATGAAAGTTTAGGTGACATAGGTAAATAAGAAAGTTTTGGGTGCTATGTATGTAAAAGCCCCTTAAATTTTTTCTCTCATAAGCATGCAATTGACATTTGATATTAAAAATAAAAAAACTAAGGATGTCAAAAATTGACCCAACACTCATAATCACGCAATGGACATTTGATATTAAGAATAAAAAAACAAGGGATGTCAAAAATTGACTCGGCATGCCAACTCGATTAGAACCTATTCGAAATCCATATTCGGGTTGAATTGAAAAATTTTTGGGTCAAGGTCAAGCTCGGGTTAGGATTCATAACCCATTTAATTTTTTGGGTTGGGTTCAGACTGACCTGCCAACCCATGACCTAAAATTGACCTGCCAACCTAAAATTTTACTCAAATTCGACCTATCTATCCAAAATTGACCCGATATTGACTCGAGATTGACCTGATTTTGACTCATTTTTGACAAAAATGATTGTTCACTTTTAATAAACAGGTTAAATGGGTCGGGTTTAGATTATCCTTGTATGGGTAGAATCGGGTTCAGGTTAAGATTTTCAACTAGTATAATATTCGGGTCGGGTTCGGATTGAACCTATTCTGATCATGCCAGTTTAGGACTGGGCATTAACCCGACACGCATGCTCGAACTGACACACCTAAAAAAAACTACATTCAACTACTTATGGATTTAACTAGAGATCAAACCAACTATAGTTCAAATTAAAAAAACTATATATAATAATAACTAAAGCAAATGGCAAAAATAATGAGTGACTAACAACAAAAAGAGTACTAAGAAATATAATGCATCTAAAAAGATATAACAACCATACGATATTTTGTTTGAACCCCATAAAAAAGGTTGAACTGAGCATATGATCTTATAAATCCTTGGAACATTTGCTGAGTCCTCAATAATAAAACCCATCCTCATTATATACCCTCATACGCCCCCTTTTCACCAACAAGTAATGATTTGTGAGATTAAACACAACCTTCGGGATTTTCATTATTTGTACTTTATATATTATCTGCAGTCGATTTTCATCCAGAGAATGTTAGCAAAATCAATATTGGAACAGCATGCCTCAAGCTTAGAGCCAATATGAAGCTTGTTTGAGAGCGAAAATGGGAGTTATGATGTGAGAAGTTCAATCCACATCAACACCAAACAACGATTTAATATTTGGCTTGAAGAAGCTTAAATGAATAGCTAGAGTTTGAGTATTGCTCAGATAATTGAGCACCGCCACAGAAAAAATGCATTTAAGAGAGATTAAAATGTACCACTCACTTATTTTAATAAAAAAAAAAAAGAGAGATCATAGTTGTGTATTAACTTGGACACATTGCAAAAGGGATGCAGAGTATTAGTATCCAGGGCAGAACCAATCTTTCTTTTATGCGTCGGTAAATTTATAGCATTAATAAATTATATTAAAAAAGTAAATAACACATGATTCAAAATAAAATCTTGCATGTCATTATTATCAATAAATTGAACAATGATGACAAATTTTTTAATTTGTTTTGCATTTCTTCAAAATACTGCATAATAAGTTTCTTGAGAATCAAGTCAAATACTTCTTTAATAATTTATGGTATAAGAGATTCATTGAGTCATTCATCACACATTCGATTAAGTAATTCATGTTTAAAAATCTTCATTGTTGAAAATGCTTTTTCAGCTGTAGCAGTAGCAATTAGTAAGTTAATGCCAAGATAATGAATCTATAAACAAAATGATAAATATAACTTTCTTAGCTTTAATAAGTCGTTTTATAAGATCAATAATATTGCTCAAAGATGAGATATCATCACTAGTGTGCCTGTTAACATAAGTGAATAGCTGGTAATCGAGAGTTATAAGCTCAACTTAAGAACTATTATTATGATATAACTCGCAAAGTGAATTCATTTTTTTATCAAAAACAGAAGATAAATCACATAGATTTAGACATGCCGAACAAAGCAATAACTGAATATTTAATGGTTATTCAACACTTAAAATTACGTATCAATCATAGTGCAGAACAGCTCAACATGACAAGGGCGCCATGAATTTGCTAATTTTCTTCATTAAGGTGGTTAGTAATGCAATTTGGCCCACCTAAAAAATATAAGATGCTCGAGCACCAGCGCTTGGGCAAGAAATTGACAAACTCCAAATGACGAATGGCACGCAGCCTCTCTTGTTCTTACCTCATGCCAGAACCCACAAATGTCTGCCAAGTCGCCAACACAAGTCTCACCAGTCGCAGGCCAACTGAGAAACCCAATCTCGTTCCAACATCATTTCCTGTAGGCTAGATAAAGAACAAGCCTATGTATATCCTTCTTCCAATAGTTTCTACGCAAAATTTTCTCTAATTAAACATTTTTTGTGATCTGGTGGACACAGATTTGTTCTTTGGAAAAAGCAACTATGCCATGCAAAGTTTAGGTTACCACATGAACTTTTATCACGAATATTGTGATTTAAGTTCCAAATTTTAATACAGTTTTATTTTCTTTAAATTAGATATTGGTAATTTTTGTTAATATTCTTAGATAGTTTGTCCTCAATATTCTTATATATTTTATTCCTTTCTATTTCTATGTTATCAAATTGTTTCCACACACTATATATAGGTGTGTGTTCGTTTATTAGAGAGGATTCACATACTTCAATTTATTGGAGAGAACAAAATGTGAGGTTTTGTAGAGTCATGTGGTGGCCGCCGGTGACCTCTGTTTAATAATGTCATATCTCAAATACGGTTGTACCTAACACCTATATCTTTATTTAAGTTTTATAATAACAAATGTAGTGTCCAGTGTAAAATTGTAACCCCATTTAAAAAGAAAGGATCCAGTCACCGACTACAGCTCATATGAATATGATTAAAATTTATTAATATAATACTTTTATACAATTAACATCCAGATTTACATCTTAAAAGAGATGGAACGCGGGAAGAGGATGGAACGCGAAACAAAATTGATTTAACGGAGCGTTGGATTTAATATTTGTTTTTTTATGTTTGGTTGGATTTACGCTAAAACCATATCTAAATTTTATTTAAATTAAGCTACCTAATATTGCTTAAATAGGATTTATCAAATCCAGTAATCCAATAAATCTAGATTTATGAAATCCAGTGTGCGATGAAGATGAAGCTCGCAAGCAACAGAATAAATCTACCTCGCAATCGAATGTAGTAAATGCGGATTTACATCGTAAAAAAGAAGGAATGTGAGAGAGAGAAAAATGAAATGAGAGAAAATTCGATTTAACGGAGCTTTGGATTTAATTTTTATTATTGTTGGTGTTTGGTTAGATTTAATTTAAATCCTTGACTAAACCCTATTAATAGTATACTAGCAAACACCGCCAAACATGAATTAGATGATATAAATGCATAAGATCTAAACTTCTACGAAACTACTTGAATAAAACAAATGGCATGTAGCAGGTAAAAAAAGAGGTTTACATCAACACAAAAGTTTTCAAAAGAGAAAATAAACATGAGTTGATAAATCAAAATTTATACCTGGAATCTGCAAAAAGCGTCTTTTGAAAGAATTTCTGGAGCCAGTAGTGAAAGAACATTAAAACAATCTGGATTTTTTATTTCATCAACATATATCTTGGATCCAAAAGCACTTGACACCTGAACAAGTATATCTTCCTGACCAAGCATATCACAAGCAAGATACACGACCGATGCATTTGGGTGCTTCCATATGCACTTTATTACCTAAGAGTAATTATCCAGTGAGATTTACTTGACGAAATAAAACAAAACAAGGGATATATCAATCAAAAACATATAAAATAATTCCAATAATAAACCTGTTCGATGGCTAATTTTTTGCTTGGAATCTTAATAGAGCATCTGCCAAAAGTACAGTCAAGAAATAAATAGTCAAGGATGCAATCCTTCCCTTTCTTATTGGCATACTTTAGAGGCAAATTTTGCAGGCACTCAGGGTTTAACCTGCAATCCCCAGTATGCAGAATATTACCAAATTCACCTTCAAACAAGAACATAACAGCACCTGACAAGAACATAGCAAGAAAAATAATCAGCGTTGTTCAAATTTTTACCAAATTTTTTAAGTTAATGCTTTGGCATAGTAGTCGATCCTGACTGATTAAAAAGCTTCCCACAAAAGAAATAAATAACTGAAAGAAGGCATATAAAGCAAACTCAGATTGCTACATATAAAAGGATAAATCAAGAAAAAAATTATTGTATTTCGCTCTAAACCAAATGGCAATACAATCCACAAAAAAATCAGTTGGTTGCTTCAATGGTGAATGCTTGATTACCACCGTAAGAAGGTGGAGAGGTAGGCGGTGGAAGAAAATAAGGATGAGAAACATAAAATAGTTGCAGAGAAAGGAAAAATAAAGACAGATTGGAAAAATAAAACAAAGGACCAACTATACCCCTTTCTTTGCATGATATCTTCCCTCTAAGCTCAACATATAATGCATCCCACAACTCTTAAACTACTTTGAAAAACCTAACAAATGATATTCTGGCACTAGTCGGAGCAATAGAAAACTTCATAGAAATTAAATAAATATAAATCGAGAGTATATTTTAAATCCACAAAGCACCCTGCTAGTTTTTCACCAAATAACGAAACCGTGAGTTTGGCGGGCAGGTGTTTTTCCCACCTTGGCCGCTCCTCATCTAGCACTTCTTCACCACTATGTTTGTGGAGATGTCTATAGTTGGATCAATTCTCGTCAGTAAAAAAAATAATTGTCTCCAAGATTCAAATCAAGTAGAATGGTACTCTAATTGTATTTAGCAAACCTATTGGACAAGTTGGCGTTGGAAAATATTATTGTGAAGATGTAGGCACATGCGAGGAGTTGTAGCAGGAAGCACAATGACTAACGGTGTTGGGTGAACGTTTTTGTGGGATTTAGGACTGAGAAAAGTTTCGGAATTGTATTTTAATGTTTAAATAAAGGTTTTGGATATTGTGGTAAAGTGATGGGAGATTATAAGGCTCGGTGATAGAAATGCCAAGACTAGTCGAAATTTGAATGGTTTGGGCTATTTTGTAAAATCACATTGAAGAATTAGATTACATGTTGCACAAAGTTGAAAATGCTTGTGAATGGTTGTCTTAGGATATTTAGTTATGACCTAAAGTGGATAGTTAAATTTAAAGAGTTTATGTGGGTGTCAAGGGGATGATAACAATACTAGGTTCTAGTTTTGTTTAGCTTAACCAAAAGGTTAAAAGAAAATTGAAATGAGTTTAAGAGTTAGATTGTTTAGTAGATGGTTTTATAGAATTCTAGGAATGTTGAGAAAATATTAATAATGATGAGAACAAAACTTAAGAAAATAGAAAACAAAACTTAAAATAAAATAATGATATATACATAATCTCACCAAAAAAAGACAAACTTGAGTCACCAAGCATCAAAACAAGAAAGAACAATTCTTCACTCAATAATTTTCATTCAACAACTAAAAATGTTCATTACACGTCAACCCTATTAATAGAAATAGCATCAACCAAAATTCAAAAAAAAAAAAAAAAGGAGAGAAACTTCGAAGATAAAGATAGGTGGTCATTAATAGAGAATAATTCCAACACTTTTCTAAATTGATTATTTTTTTATCACGGCTATCCCGTGCAAGCCTTCAAGTTTAAAAAATAAAACTTCTAGAAACTAAATTTTAATTTTAAATAACAAATTCTAAAATTCAATTGTTATTGCTCACTTGTGGTGAGTATTGAATGAGTTCTTGTTTGGGCTCTTATAATTGGATATTTGGCTTTATTTTTTTTATATGCATGATATGCTACATCAATGACATAGCCTAAAGTTGGAAGATAAACGTACGTCAGTGCAAACCTGTAAAAGAATATATGTTAGCAGGAAAATAGAGCAAAAGGATAGACATAAAGGAGTAATCTCATTACCAGAAAATAAAGTTTACAACAACAAAGCCTTCATCCCACTAAATGGGGTCGGCTACATGAATCTTTTTTCTCCATTGCGTTTTATTGAGTGTCAAATTTTCATTGAAGTTCTAATAAATTAAGATCATTTTTTCTGCAATAAGCCCAAGTCTTCCTAGGTCTAAATCTGCCTTGCTAACATAAGTAGAATCTAAAACATCTACTCTCCTAATCGGATCATCAGGTGGTCGACGTTTAATGTAACCAAACCATCTAAGGCGGCTCTCTCTAATTTTGTCTGTCACTGGTCCAACACCAACCCTATTACGAATATAATCATTTCGCATTTTGTTTCTAAGTGTAAATCCACTCATCCACCTAATCATTCTCATCTCGGCAACACTTAACTTAGAATTATGCTTCCCTTTTAAAGGCCAACATTCAGCGCCATAGAGCATTGCAGGTCTCACCACCATCTTATAAAATTTTCATTTCAGTCTAAGCGGTACTTTTTTATCATACAATAGGCTTCAACTAATCAACCTGAATTCTACTATTAACATCACCATCTATATCACCATCGCTTTGAACAATAGACCCGAGATATCTAAATTGTTCCCACATTTTAATAATTTGATCACCCAAAATTACACTTCTATCACTACAACTACTATTACTAAAATTACATTCCATGTATTCGGTTTTAGTTCTACTCAAACGAAGACCTTTAGACTCCAAAGTAGACCTCCATAATTCAAGTTTTTCCTGGGTTTTTTCTCTCGCCTTATCCACGAGGAGGATATCATCAGCAAAAAACATACACCAAGGTACATCCTCTAGTAAATGTCCAGTGAGACCATCCATAAATAAAGCAAAAAGATATGGGGTTAAAGTCGATCCCTGATGTAAACCAACAAAAATAGTAAAATAATCGGTAAATCCTCTTGTTCAAAAACATGTAATAGCTCTAGTATACATATCTTTAATGACTAGAATATATGTCATATCAACACGTTTCTTCTCAAGGACTCTCCAAAGAACATCTCTTGGAACCTTATCGTAAGTTTTTTCTAAATTAATAAAAATCAAATGTAGATCCTCCTTATTATCTCTGAACTTCTCCATCAAACCTCCCAATAAATGTATAGCTTTAATAGTAGACCCACCCAGCATAAATCCAAATTGATTATGAGAAATCTTGGTAATACTTCTTAATTTATGTTCAATTACCCTCTCCCATAATTTTAAAGTATGACACATCAATTTAATTCCTCTATTAATTTGCGCACTCTTGTGCATCCCCTTTATTCTTAAAAATAGGGACCAAAATACTCTTCTTCCACTTCTCAAACATCTTCTTAGTTTTTACAATAATATTAAAAAGTTTGTTCAACCAACAAACTCCCAAATCACCTAAACATTTCTACACTTCAATTGGGATATCATCAAGTCCTACAGAATTTCCACCCTTAGTTTTCTTTAAAGCCTCCTCAACTTCTTTTCTACTAATGTGACGGTAAAAATGAAACGTTTTATTATTATTAACGATATTAAGATCACTAAGGTCGATCGTATTTTCATAATCTTCATTAAAAATTTTATCAAAATAACTCACTCACCTATCTTAAATTTTTTTTTTCTAAGAAAAGCACTTTTTTATTTTTCATATTTATTACACTTTACTTGAGTTAAATCTTTGTTTTTATTTTCTCTTTGTTTGGCTAGTTTATGCATATATTTTTTACCCTCTTTAAGTATTCTAACATGTTATAAAGTCAATAAAAGTTCGAATTTTTAGTGTCACGATTATTCTTTAGACTCATTCGTGCGTCATTTTATATTTTTTTCAGTTATCTACGCTTTTACATTTAAACCAATTTTTATAACATAACTTCTTATATTTTATCTTCTCTTGCACATTATTATTCCACCACCAATTATTTTTATTTATAAAAAAAAAATTTTATTTCCAAGTACATCTTTTGTAACTTGTTTAATAGTATTTGTTAATTTTTCCCACATAGCATTTATTTCTTCATGAACATCCTAAATGTTTAAATCTTGAATTTTACTCATAAAAAAAATTTTATTTGTGCCTTTTAGGTATCCCATCTAATTCTACGATGTTGAATCCTAGTATTCTTTATTTTATAACTCTTCATCTTAAAATCTAGAACTAATAATCGATGTTGGGTACTTAATTCCTCACTTGGAATGACCTTATAATCCTTACAGTCTCGACGATCTCGTCTTCTCATAAGAAAATAATCAATTTGTGTTTTATTAGATCTATTCTTATAAGTAATAAGATGTTCATCTCTTTTCTTGAATAAAGTTTAGTAATAATCAAATCATATGTTAAAGCAAAATCTAATATGACTCTACTTTCTTCATTAATCGCTCTATAACCGTAGCTACCATGAATATTTCTGAAATCTTCACCACTCTACCGACATGTCCATTTAAATCTCCTCCAATAAAAATTCTTTCTTCGAGAGTAGATTGCAGTATAGTTATCTAAGTCATTTCAGAATTTATCTTTAGAGTCTATATCTAGACCTACCTGAGGAGCATAAGCACTAATAATATTAAAAACTTTAGTTTCAATAATAACCTTAAGTGTTATAATTCTATTTCCAACTCTATTAATTTTTATAGCATTATCTTTCAAACTCTTATCTACAATTACACCTACATCATTTCTAGTGTGACTCTTACCAGAATACCATAATTTAAAACCTAATTTATCAATCTCCTTAGTTTTTTCTCCAACCCATTTAGTTTCTTGAATACATAAGATATTAAACTTTCTATGAATCATAATATCAACTAATTCTATTAATTTACCATTGAGAGTATCTTTATTCCAAGATCCTATCATAATACTAGTATCATGGACTAACTTCTTTACCCGCATCCGTCCGTAATGTGGGAACCCTTGCTTATTTGACACTACACCAGCGCGCCGGTATAACGGCTCTTGCACACTTTCCACTATATTCAAGTCATACAGCGCGTCGCTTCCAGGGAACGCCCTAGCACTTACACAATGATCAAAAGGATTCATGTCATGATTTTTTTTTCGACAATTTTTACGCTGGGCTGTCTAACGCAACCCTCCACTTTTCACATCCGGGCTTGGGGCCGGCAATGACAGTGTTACCAAAAAATAAAGTTTCTTAGAAGAAAATCATCAAAAGCTACAAAGAGGGTAGTGGACCATCTATATATTCCACTAGCAGCTAACTAATCAAGTGTTTAAATTAACTAATACACATTAAAAGTAAAACAAACAGTAATTTAAATATTAGCACCTAAGATAGAATATAATCGTAACGATGCATCCTGCATCAGTTCCCTTCTGCCTCAGAAGCACTCGGCTCGAGTTATGTGAGTTGAGTTTGGCCATCGACAGGAGGGTGATATTTATACAGATCAGTCACATTAAATGTGGGAGAGCGATGTATATCTGCTGGTAACAGCACAACATATGTGTTATCATTAATGCATTTCGCAATCTGGAAAGAAAAAAAAAAGAAATTTTTGAGGTTTTAACTTACAAAAAGCTCATCCGGTAATCTTTCTTTAGGGGAGTGAATCATAACCAAATCTCCAATTCAAAAAAATAGCTTTTATCTGTGTTTATCAGTATTACTTTTATACTTTTGATTTTGAGTGTAGGATGGTCTTTCACATTCTTGGCATCTGCTATAAGCTTGTGGCCATGTCTGTAGCACAAGAGCTACTTGGTTTCGACAATATAGCAATATCAACTGTATAATTTGGTTCTTTAGTGTATATGATGCTAAAAGGACTTCTACATGTTGAACAATTTACCATGGAATTGAAAGCATATTCAACCTAGCCCAATGTGTCATTCCATTATTTAGGATGATCTCCTGCTAGACAACGAATCATATTTCCCAAAGTTTGATTAATGACTTGGGTTTGTCCATCGGTTTGTGGGGCACAACAAAATTTAAGCTTTGTGTGTAGATGCTTCCAAAGTTCTCACCAGGTGAAGCTTCATTGAATATCATGGAGACGGACTATTCTTTAAAAAATAATTTGGCAAAGTTTACGGCATCAAAAGTTTCTTGTAGGCGATAAGTGAGCTATACTCGAATATATATCAACACCAATACAAAATCAACACCATGTTTGGGAAGAGGAAAACTCAATACAAAATCTAAATTAAGGTCTTCCCAAACAGATTCGAGAATGCCTATAGGCATCCGTAATTCGTTCCATTAACTCTGTCATCTCGCTTGCACTCTCCCCATCTCGAACACAGTTTGAGGGTGATTGAAGGGAACGTTAGTTTTATTTCTATTTATCATAATAGTTGTTAAAAGCATTCACTATTTATTGTTTCAGTATTTTATATAAGTCGTGTAATTTTGTTTCTTGTGCATTTGATATTTATTGTATCATATTTTTTTATTTGCAAGTAATATCTACTTTTCCTTTTCCAAGTATGTTTCTCCCACTTGGATGGTCGATAAGGCAATCATGGGCAATATATGTATCCTAAATATTGAATGTATTTTTTTAGTGGGTTTTGAACATCTATAATGAGACGTTTGATCGTATGATTCTTCTAAAAGGCTGTATGTCATTATTAGTTGGTGTCACATGTGATATCCTAATAAAGACAACCAAGTTTCTCTCCTTTTTCAGTGCTATGATTTTTGAGATTCTTATTAATGCCCTTCTTTTGGTGATATGCATATATGACACACACAAGCACGCTATTACGTGGGTTAAAGGCAATAACGAATGATTTTTTATAAGGTCTGTTATTTTCTTGTAGTGACATATTCGTTAGTTTATATATTAAATTCTCTGAGACCTCATGTTGCATAAAACTTTAATTAATTCCTTCTATTATTAATTTTTAGTTGTGTTAGATCTAATGATATGTATTTTTAACCCTTCAGAAAAGATGAGCTCGAGGATTTCTGTTACCTCCAAAGAATTGCACTGCTACTACAGACTACAATGTTCCCAATTTACTTTGTGGCAGCTACATAGCTACGGGAGAAAGTTTTACAGTGCACAAGAAAAATCACGGAAAAATATAGCTATTTTAGGTGGGCAGATGGGCTGGAAGATTCCATCGCCGAGAGTGATTAGGTGTGGAGATTTTCCTTGGATGACGGCTTATCTCGTGATATATATCGTCTGTATTTCAAATATAATGTTATCATATTATTAATTGTTATTTTAATAATCATTTTCTTAATTTTGATAGTTATGCTACTCACTGTTTAGTGAGGTAACTATCTTTATTTGTGATGTTTTGCACTGGATATTTGCTTTCAAGTTTGGAATGTACTGGTATTAACAATTCTGCTGCAAACAACATTACAATATAGAGGCAGAATGGTCATTTGTTCTGAAACAGCTGCAGCACAGCTATTTTCGAAGTGTAAAAACAAACAGACAGTCAGCTTATCTGTAGCAGCTTCTATACAGTAGTTTCTACGCAGCAGCTTATTAATAAGCTTCTGCCCCAAACAGACCCTCAATCTCAACTTAGAATGGCTTATCAAAAACGAGTATGACTAATACAGGGACAATCCTGAAGTGTTCTTTAATGGACTCAAAACTGGTTTGTTGCTCAATTCCCCACCAAAATGTTTTGTGCTTAAACAATCTGTGATTGGAGCCATCAATGTGCTAAACCCTTCTATAAAGCTTCAATAGAAGTTTGCAAGTCCATAAAAGTGACAAACCTCCATAATTGTGATGGAAGTCGGCCGCAACTGAAGAGCTTCAACCTTTCTTGGATCAGCAGGAAAAAGGAGCAAAAGGATAGAAAGAAATAATTAATCTCTATACCAAAGAGCAGAAAATCATCAAAAGCTGCAAAAAGTGTAGTGACCATCAATATATTCCACTAGCAGCTAGCTGATCAATTGTTTAAACTAACTGATGCGCATTAAAGGTAACACTAACAGTAATTAAAATACTAGCAACTAAAATAGAATATAACTGTGACGATGCATCCTGCATCAAGTGTGATGTTCTCAATACATAATTTAAGAAAAGAGCTATGAAAAATTGAATGAATTTGTGAATTTTGGTGGCAACAATATGCGCTAGGCTACTAGATCAATACATTCAAACACTTACAATGGTCCAAAATAGCAACGATTGAGCAATGAATAATGTCAATCGCAATGGCAAAATGAAATCTGTTTGTAAGGCTTAAACTTGGCAAGAACATTATGAATGAGATTTTAGCCATGTTTTTTGGCTTGTATCTTTATGTGTTCCTAAGATTGGTATAGCTACAATATGCAAGGTTTGAATGTGATGTTGCAAATACATATCGTCAACATCTACTTTTGAAAAGGTGTCAGTTAAATGGAAAGGAAACTTTGTCCATAAAAAACCTAGAAAGAGCTCATGTTAATTGAGGCGTGAAAGAAAGTATTGTACGAATACTCAAACCAAGGTAGCACTTTCTACAAGGCTTTTGGAACGTCCATGGCATAAAGTCGCAAATATTGTTCAAGTCCTTGAGTCGTCGCCTCGGTTTGATTGTTTATCTCTAGATGATGTCTCATGCTATATAGCAAAGAGGTCACGATGCTTTAAATAGTGCACATGAAAATTATCTCATAAATACTATGTCAATGTCAAAGACAATGGGTTTAGGTATTTCATGGATGTGACAAACTGTAAATATAAGCCTATGACATAGGTGTGTTAGTTCAGACGGCCATTGACAATAAAGATATTGGTTTTGCCATCATAGAGGAGAAGCCCTATCATGATGTGCATGGTAAGATTGCCTCAACCTACCACAAAAATTGGTAGTAACCATATCAATCTGATAGGGGCAACATGTTGATAGTTAGTAGCTAGACAAATTTGTAAACATCCTTGTTAATTTGACCAATAAAATGTTCGCAAAGATTATGCATGATCATGTAATGGTTGAATGGTAGGGCTGCAGTAACTATTGTTAGAGTGATTAGGTAGCGGACAGGACAAGACAGCCATGAGTTTTTATGACTCTATCATGTTGCAATTGCTGGAACAGTGCAGGTATGCGTGAAGAAATAAGTGTTAGTAATTGAGTTGCTGGTTAAAGAGTTTGAGAGTTCTCAAAGGGTGCATCCACCACTCGATTTGTGGAACCCACCTTATACTTGATGACAAAATCATAGCCAAGCAGTTTCACTAAACTGTTGGAATGAAGTGAGGGTTAACTTGCCCTCTCAAAAATTTTATGATACCCATAATAGTTTCCAATTTTTTGGATCCAAGTTTCAGGATTGCCACCGGCATATCTAATTATAGTTATGCACAATGATTTGAAGGTATGGCATGGTCGTAGGGATGGATAAGTGAGGATGTTCAAGGTGATGGATGCATGGTGACATCAATTGGATTAGATGCTGTGGGAAGGAATTAATCGTGAATAACCTCAAGAAAGGTGAGCGTATATGCATTTCTCATAATAGTTCACAGAACTCAGCTAGTTGTTCTTGAGTGGTTTTGAGTCCTTGATCAACACGGTCATCTGAGTGTCATCAGCCATAAAGAGGATGCTGCAACGGATAGAATAAGCTCAATGAGATGCAACAAATGACGGGTCCTTCACTAATGGATGCCTGATTGGCTGCCATCAAAAGCTGGTGGAAAAGGATATGATGGAAGAAAGTAAGCTAAAGAAGCGAATAGAACTAAAGAAAAACAGAAAAAAATAGGCACTTTGAGAAGGTCTTAATTTTTGCTGTTAGCTTGTCCATTGCCTATTCATTTCCGCTTTGACCGCTCCGGATTAAGACGCTCATTTTCCAATGTGCTCATGGAGGTGTCTATAGTCTCACTAAAATATCAATCCAATATTACATAAACAAAACAAACTAAGAAGGAAACCATAGAAGCACGTACCCGGGCAATGATTCGCATCAAAAGCACGCACTGAAAAATCCCCATCCGGATCCTTGATAACCGTTAACTCGCCCAACTCAATCTCCAAAAACAAAGAATCCTCAAGCTGAAAAAGTAAACAGCAGCCGATTTAACCGGACAATTAGCAAAAACAGGGGGCTATTTCAATGTGAAAACCGCAAGGCCGATGATGACAAGAGATGATTCTCAATCACCTGAGGATATTGGCGGCGCACTAGGGTTTTGGTTAGGCGAGTGCAATAAATAGGGAAAGAGCAGAAGGCTGCAATTCCAGATAGGTGATCTTTGTGAGCATGTGTGAGGAAATGATGGCGCTTCAGCATAGAGACGTGGCTCCACGTATCGACGGAGAAAGGGAGCCCTCGCGGAGTCTCGATCGGCATCTCCCCTGGCTTTCCTCCTCCTTCTCCCACCCGTATGCACTCTTTGCCGCTATATGCAGAGTCCAAACCGACGGGTTCGTTTCTTCTCGTGGAAGGAGATGAATAAAAGGAATTAAAAGGCGGCAAAACTTCCAACTACAATACATTCCTTTAGGGCACTGTAACATCTCGATGGTCAAATATCGGTCGCCGCATTGTCATACATTTTATCAGTCGATAATGTGATAGTCGATAGTTGGTCGTCCAAATGTGTAGTTGTTCAGACGCAATATTTTTTGCTTGTAATAAACTAAAGATTGGGGTTGTCAAAACGGCTCGTTGTTCGGCTCGTTAAGAAGCTCGTGTTTAGCTCGTTCGCTAAGTTAACAAGCCTTAACGAGCCGAACACGAATAAAGATTTGTTCGTTCGTGTTCAGCTTCGTTTTGGCTCGAAATATTATATATATATATATATATATATATATATGTATGTATGTATGTATGTATATATATATATATATTAATTAGTAATATTTTAAAAAAATTTAAATGATTTATAATCAATTAAAATTATTAATTAAGTAAATATCATAAAAAATATTAAATTAAATTCAAATGATGTTTTAATATAAACTATAATTCTTAAATCTTCTATCAATCCTTAACATCTTATGGTTACGTGATTAGGATTGTCGAACGCATTTCTTTGTTCGTGAACGTTCGGCTTATTAAGCAAACGAGCCGAACACGAACACACTTTTTGGGCTCGAAATATAAACGTGGCTCGCTCGTGTTCGGCTCGTTTACACCCCTACAAAAGACTGGAGATTGAACTTATTTTAAAGTAATTTATTATTTGTAATTTTTTTGTGAAAAATATTGCAATTGAGCATCTTACTTTTTTGTATATTTAGGTGGAAAATTTTAAAGGTTTATGTTTCATTAAAATTAATTAAAATTACTTTGACTTCAAAAGATTTAATATGTGTTCCACTTATGTCCAAACTCAATTGCTATAATGGGTACATGGGCTAAGGATCAATGCATAGATGTTTAAGAAGTTATGGAAGTAATTTTAATGATTTAAAAACTAATCTAAGAATTTAAAAATTGTAAATTTTAATTAATTTAATGTTACATAAGTTTTATAGATTTTTATATATACTTTACCAAAGCTATCCACATGTTATATCATATATCTCTCTATGTATCAAAGAATCATTGTACAATTGGTCGCTTCGCTTACAAATAAATATGAACAGTTCTCTCGTATTACAATTTTCTTAAATCCATCTCCATTAAATTCTTGATGTCTAATATCAAATGCATCGTTCAAAATTAACTCAATTGAAAATCACCCAATGTGAAGATCCAAAATCCTCAAGCTATTATGTACAAATGGCTTTGGAGGATGAATAGATGGTTCGATTATTTGTACAACCTGACAATCACCTCAGCGGATGGAAACCTAAAACTAATCCTTGAATACAAACATTGGACACTCATAGATAATAATTTAGTCGTAACCTTATACTCTAATATATCATGCTCCCTACTAGCATTGGTTCGAAACTAAATTTATAGTATGTAATAAAGAAATTAATCTGCACAAGAAAGAACTAAAACTACTCAATCTACACTACTACCTGATTCAAACCAAGCTTTTATGATAATGAAAGGAAATGGTCAAGACAAATACAATTTAAGCCATGATTGTCCAATAATCCCCTCCAATAAACAGTCTTGTACATCATATCATTCAAATTAGGGAACCTCATCTTTTCACACTACAACAGACTATCAAATATGTCATATAAGAGGTTACAAAATTTTAAACTATTGGCATGGGTTGAAATTGAACAGCAACAAGTTTTCCTCCAATCCAAAAGCATAGTTCGTTGGATCTTCTTCCAATCACAAAATAAGGTATCTTGGTTTGGGTACCATGTCACACTTAACTGTTGATTAATCTCAACTCAATCAAACTACTCCATATCAAGGAGATCACTAAATTTTAGTTGGAAATGGGTCGACATTTCCTATCTCCAACAAAGAACATTATTCCATCCCTGCTACCTCAAATAAACTATATCTCCACAATTTATTTCATGTTACTCATCTCACCACAATAACTTTTCAATACAAAAAATAATATCATATAATTCTTATATCGTCACATTTAGGTCATATAGATACAAAATTACCGCCTCTCAAACCAACAAGACAGTTCTTGAAGGGCCATGTTTGAGTGGGATTTACCCACTAGTCTTTGTTTTACCTAAAGGCATTATTTACAATCGCAAAATCAACTACACTAGCAAAGAAGATAGGGTTTTTCGGCTTACACTACTCTATCTCTTCTAGCAATAAGTTTAGACAATTTATGTATTCATGAAAAAATCTATGTCATGTGTCTCATATAATTTTACTAAAATTCAAAAACCTCTACCTCTTCTCAGAATCATTATTATGCGCCACTAGAATAAATACATTGGGTTTAATGGGATTTTTTTGCTAGTTTTTTTTATTAAGGATTTTGTTATTGCATTTTTCACTTAGATGATCACTTGATTTATTTGGATTTACCCAGTAAATTAAAATATGATTTCATGTACAAATTTATAAAATTTTAGCAAAAGAGATAATTCAACGCTAAAATTAAAATTTTACACATGGATGTCAGAAGATAATACATGACATCACAATTTCAACAACTTCTCACCAATCAAAGATCATTCTCGGCCTACATGGCTATATCAATGAAATTAAAATCTAAATTCATGTAGAGATTTATATAATTTTAGCAAATGCCAAAAAACAATTTAACACTAAGATTAAAATTTTGTGCGTGGATGTTGGGGGGATGATACATGACATTATAACTTCAACAGCTTCTCACCAGTCAAGGTATACTCCATCAACGTAGTTGTCCTTATACCCTTGATTAAAATGGAGTAGTTGAACACAATCACATTCACTTGTTGGAAACCATCAGAGTTCTCATATTTGAAGTCAGCATTCCATCATATTTATGGGTAGACACAACCCTTACAACTACTTACCAAACTAATCATTAATCCTCCCCAATACTCAAAACTTCTATCCATAAGAACTTCCATACCAAAATCACCCAACTATACTATTCTCAAAACATTTTGTTGATAACTTTTTTTTTCTTGACTTCCACCAAAAACCACACACAAAATTGTTCCCAAGTCCACCTACTATGTATTTTTTTATTGCTTCAGCTCTTAATAAGACTACAGATGTCTTAACCCTTCTACTAGCAATAGCATATACTAATGTCTCAATCCATATACTGGCAATATCGTTATTTTCTCATGTAATTTTTCATCGACCTACATTATGATTTCATAATACATTCCTAGGAAAGTATTCATTAACACTTAAACAACAAACTACTGACACTTCTTGTTCTTACCTTAGTTATAGTACATATGAGAGCACCACCTACATATCTAACAATTCATTCAGCTCTCTTACCTCCAATAAAATCTTCCAAAGCAGTCTCACAACTCACCATTCAATATGTATCCCTTATCATAACTTCAACAAAACCAATCACTCTTTTGCAACCAGCTTCTATCAAGTCATCCTATCAACACAGGATCCCTATAACAAAAGCTCGCTCTCTCAAATCTAAAACAATTCTCAACCTCAATCTCATTTTTACGCCCATCACCAATTCTAACTACTAGTTATTAGTTGTATAGGATTTATAAGAAGAATTTGATGCACACATGATTCAAGGCATCTAGACATTAGTTCTACCTCACCATCAGAGAATGTTATAAGAAGTAAATGGGCCTACAGACTAAAAATCAATATGGTTTTATCGTCTGATGTAAAGCACGTTTGATTGAACAAGTCTATAAACAATAACATAGATTGAATTGTCATGAAACTTTCAATACAATAGTAAAAACACTTATAATTCATGTTCTTTCAAATATTCCCGCTCATCATCACTAGCCTATTACGTAATTAGATGTCACCAATGCATGCCAACACAAAATCTCATTAAAATAGTTATATGGCTCAAACAAATGATTTAGATGGTCCTTAACATTCAAATCATGTTGTCTTCTCAAAAAAGCTCTCTAGAATATTAAGCAAGCTTCACACCGATGGTTGAACACCTTCATAGATTACTCAAGCAACTTGCATTTCATAACAACCTAGTCGTCCATCCTTAGTTATCTACAATTATTAACATTAATCAAAGCATATTCCGTCTATGTTGATGACATTCTCATCATAGTTAATTCCACTATAATAAATTCTAGTCTCTTATAACAACTTCACCATCATTTTAGATTGGCAACCTTCGCACCTTATCCTACTTCCTTAATATATAAGCCACCTCAAAAGCTCATAGTTTTCACCTCAATCAAATAGACTATGCTCTCACCATCCTTCATTAATTAGGCATGGACAATTACAAGTCGTATGTTAATCCTCTTTTTATTATAAGAAATCATGCCCAAACATACCCTTATTTCAAACATTATCTCCACGTTGTTAGATACTTATAAAACCTTACTCACATGAGACATGACATATCAAAGTCAGATAAAAATTCTAACAACACAAGATCATTCCCTTAATCATCATTTTGGTTAGCTTAGAAGACTTTTGAGATACCTTACAGGAACACTTCATTACAGTTTACACAATCTCACTAACTCTCAGTGGCAACCCAAACTCAAATTGGGTGGGAGATTCATTTGATCAAAAATTCACTACAAACTACTGTGTCTTTCTAGGTTATACCTTGATATCATGGTCAGTTAATAAATAGCCCACAGTCACTTGCTCCTCCACCAATGAAAATTACTGAGCACTCGCAATAACAAGGAATGAGAACATTTGGCATTGCAGACTTCTTCATGAATTTTGGCTTCCAACTCACTCTCTCACCATACTTAATTGTAATAACATTTTAGCATTTAAGCTTTCGCCAACAATCCATTCTTCCGTGCATGCACCAAACATACGAAGTTGGACGATCATCGCATGTGTAACACCATCAAATCCTATACTATTCATGTTCAACATGTGGCATTTAAGGACGAACCAGCTGATATCATTACCAAGGGTCCTCCAACAAAATATTTTCAAGCAATGTGTGATAAGTTGCTACCTCCTATTGGAACCAAAAACATGATGGAAATTCATAAAGGACAAGTAGCTGACAAACCAAATATCTGAATATTCTAACAACAAGTATTGAATATCAAACATCGTACCCAAAATAAAAAACTCTCTTACTAAGCTAACGACTTATATCATATTGTAGATGTATTGAGAAAACATGAAATACAATTTTATTTTAAAATTCCCTTGCTTCATCTTTTTGTCTTCTTTGCTTAGCCAATATTATATAAAAATATATTTTTATCTACTAGCAAGGAATGTGATCGAAGGCAGGCCATTGGTTGTTGAGTAAATTCATTGACTTTCAAAGGTATGATTTCGAACATGATCTAAGTTAGTTGGATTAGCACAAATGAGTTGAGCAATGATCGAGCAAGCTTATCTTTTTTTAGAGCTGAGAAGACTAGTTCTGATTATTTGGTGAATTTTCTTAGTCAACCAGTTCACAATCATACATGCTCATCGATATAGGCAACTCTGAAGCAAAATAACTTAACCTAAGGGCTGAAGATATATGTACACAATAACAATTATTGATTCATAGGAAATAATGTGGTTAATGGTTATGAGCTTTATATTAATCTTAAGCTTTCTTAAATTAATCTTTTTTTGAATGTCTATTCTACAACTTAAGAGCCAAACCATGAGCGTAGAGATGTCAATTTGGCTTAAAGAACTGGGTTTACATTTGACCTGAATATGTTTAACTCTCACTTAACATATTTATTATACATCTTAAAATAATTGACTAAAATTAACAAATCAAAGCTTGACCTATTAAACTCGTTTACGAATACATCATGCAATATATTGCCCAAATAATTTGAGTATGATCATTTAACCCAGCTAACCAACACAAAATCAAATAATAATCATATCTAATTTGAGTATGACCATTACCATACGAGTGAAGTATCATTCTAAGGTAAAATTTTTCTCTCACCAATTTCTTTCTCATTTCACTAAAAATGAAATCCCAATCACTACAAATAGAGAAAGTATTCCGTTCAGACACCGCACACGTCCGGACAGTCGATCACCGATCTATCACATTGTCATACATGCCCTTGGGAGATGAAGTGACAGCCTATAATTCACAATCCAGGAGGAATATTTTTCCCTACAAACAACACCATGTTTGGCGGTGGATGTCCCACTCCCGGAAAGAATATACAAAGCCTGTCGGCTGTCGCTAGTGAAATATAAAGCAAGACAATTCATTTCCATGGCGCCACTAGCCGGTTCTGCGCTTCTTGTTTCTCACGCCCATCAGTCCCCCCCAAAAAAAAAATCATCTTTTTTTCATGTATTTGACGTACATAATACATCGTATATCTAATCCTACATCCTGTCTAGCTTGCCAATATAATCATAGTACGCCCAATAATTGAGCACAACAGAGCCAAAAAGAGAGGAACATTATCTCATTCTCTGCAAATGGTGAGCGGGCTTCTTCCTCACAAGTTCTCCTTCAATCTTGTGGCCATTATCTAAACCAGTAAGCCATTATTCCACCACCACCTCCACCGTATTATTCGCCCGCTGCCTCCAACTCTCCTCTCCTCCTTATAAGAGTCCCAACCAACTGCTTTCTTACTCACAAACATGGCGTCGAAGAACTCTGCTTCAACCTGGACGAAGAAGCAGAACAAGCTCTTCGAGCGAGCGCTTGCGGTGTATGATAAGGACACACCGGAGAGGTGGCAGAATGTAGCCAGAGCAGTCGGCGGTAAGTCTGCAGAGGAGGTGAAGCTCCATTACGAGCATCTCGTTGAGGATCTCAAGTTCATCGAGTCCGGTCACTTCCCCTTCCCCAACTACAGGTCATCCGGTGAGAACAACTCTGCCGACGAAGAGGAGCAGAGGTAGTTTCGTCCATCAAAATCTCACCTTTTGCTCGAACTCATTCTTAGTTCTTAGTCTTCTTCTTCAGTAAATTTACAGTTCAAGTGCTATCTGCAGAAGAAGAATTGCAACAGATATTGTTTCTGTGTTAGAGGTCTGACACAGATGGAATGACTGATAAATATTATAAAAATTATTATAATGGTTTGATTATTCCATGAGGAAATTTATTTGGAACTATTAAATGAACAGTTCAGGCCAAATCAGTAAGATTTTTTCATGCTTGCTGACAATAGGTCAGTTGTCAATGGCTACTGGCTGTCCAGATCCTGAATCCTCAAAAATAAAATAGTAGAAATTCTTATAGCTTATTTTAAAAAATATTTCTTAAGAAAAAACAGGGACTTTTGATGATAAATTTAAGGATTTAGTAACTTTTGTAAATTTGAATTTGTTAAATCACTCCGTCTCTTTTACGACGTAAATCTGAATTTACTGAATCTGATTATGACCTTGCTTTAAGAATTTCTTCAATCCTGCTGAGATGACCATCTCTATCCTATCTATGTTAATATAATCCGGATTTATCGGACTTACTAAATACTATTTAGCTTAAATAAGGCTCTTAAGCCAAACTCCACCTTAAAGTTGTTAGGTATGGCTCATATACCGGAAGTTGAAGTCTCTTGTATGGAGATGTGTCTCCTGGAATGAAAATGAGTGTCTTTTGGTTCCTGTGAAAAATTTGATTCCTGCGAGTTAGTAATTTATCCGTGAATGTGAACCGAACTATTGTAACTCTTCTGAAATAGTGAAATTCGTCGCTATGCTCCCGTGGACGTATGTATTCATGCCGAACCTCGTTAAATCTCTATGTTTTCTTCTGGTTTTGTGTCGATTCCTATTTTATTTCGCCCTAAATTGCACATCAAAAGTTTCATAAAGTTCACCAAACTTCTATTAAAATATATCCGTTGATTCGGAGGAGACAAACTGCGATCTAAAATCACAAAAATTTACGGTTCTTGCGAAAGAACTCCTCCACTGTTTCACTAAATAATAATTTTTACAGACATCAACATTCACTCCAATCGAACGAAACTTCTCCACCACTTTTGATGAAGCCTAATCTCTACAGACAGCGTCCTCTAATACTATGGCTTCATTCTTATCCATGAACTGTTACAGTTTGCCATGGTGGCCACAGCACCATGGACCCCCATGAATTAAACTCCTCTGCTATGGCCCTGCTCCTCCACCAATGCCACCTGTAAATTTTTTTCTGTTTTTCTCAAAAGAAGCAACAGAAGGAGCAGTTGCTTTCAGTTTTTTTCAGAGCACCCAACTTGCAAAAAATTCCTTTTCTGTACTCTTACTGAAACTTCAGCTCTAAATCCTTATCTTTGTCTGCAATTGAGCCCACCAAACTCACATGAAATTTAATCCGAAGACAGTGACATGCGCTTTAATTGTAAGAGAAATCTGACTACACATCACACAAGTCTTTATGTGTTTGCATGTCTAATATTATTGATAGGATATAGCATTGGATTTAATTTAAATCCAACAAAACATCAACAAAAAATAAAAATTAATCCAACACTCCTTCTTCTGTTTGACGATGTAAATCTGGATTTACTAAATCAAATTGTGTTGCAGGTTTGTTCGACTTCCTTCGTCCTACACTGGATTAGATAAATTTGAATTTATCAGATCTGACAAACTTTTTTTAACATAAATCTAACTTGCAGCCAAACACCGCCTAAATATTCATATTTGTATTTATAATACTTTATTGTTACAAAGTTATTCATCAAAAGTTGAATTTCATTTTAAAATTCAAATAGTAATGATATATATATATTTATATATATATATATATATATATATATATATATATATATATATATATATATATATATAAGAGAGAGAGAGAGAGAGAGAGAGAGAGAGAGAGAGAGAGAGAGAGAGAGAGAGAGAGAGAGAGAGAGAAGAATGGTCGAGAGCAATTATACTAGCCACCGGCCACTCTCATGTTCCTAACTATTCGAGGACCGCCATCACTACCGGCAAACTGGCCAGAGGGGGATTCAAACCAGTGACCTGAGGGGGCTTATGACATTCAAAGAGGCTGCTCTACCAACATGTCACGGATGGTGGCACAATGTTATATATATAGTTCAATGCTATGAATGTAAACAGAAAAATTTAAATGTTTGATATATAAACACACGAAATTGTGGGGCATGTTTACTCTAGACAATAACTATTCTTTTCCATGTTGAAATGCTATAGTTTAATTTTCTCATCATTTTTTTTTTCTTTTGGAGTTGCAGGCTGAGATACTTAAAGCTCAACTGAATGAAGTTGCAGTTATGTGCTCATTTTTAGACTCACTGGCTTTTTAAATTCAAGTTTTGGGTCTACATTTAGGCAAAATTTGTAAAGCATGCAGTGCTAAATTATGAGGAAGAAGAAGAAGAAGATCTGAGCATTGAGCTTCAGCAGTTCATGTGTGCCTTCTGTTAGAAGCTGTCTAATGATAATATATTTGCTTGCTAAGATTTCAGATAAGGTATCATTATGGAATAAGAAAGGATTGTTTTGGATTTTAATCTTTTGTTTTTTTAGTTAGTTTAAAGTGATTGTAGGCTAACTATTTATTTTATTGGTCTTGGTGTATAATACAGAGTCTGGTACACTAATAAATTGCAATGATAACATTATGCCATAAGTAAGAAAATTTTTTTTAAAAATATGAATCTTTGATATCTTGAAGCACATTAAAACTAAGAAAATAAGTAATTAATTATTTTCACTTGATCAATTAGAAAAAATAAACCAAATTAAAATTATCAATAATTTAAACTAAATCTAAAATGATCATAAAAATTCATAAATATATTATACATTTGAAGATGTGTTCATAATACTATTGTAAACATCATAATTATCGCTCAAAATCTAGTATATCACATTTTCAAATTATTTTACCCATCGTTAAAGCCTTTAGAGTTAGATTTAAGATGAATCATAAACATTTTAGGTTTGAAGGATCACGTTTAGGAGCATTATATTCAAACGCTGCTCCGTCATGATGTCAATTCTAAAGTTCTCTTTCAAAATTTTAAGTAACACCGTACTATATAATATCATTAAAACCATAAGCATTTCTCATTGGCGTTCTTAGACATAATTTCCAACAAGCCTATCATCCGCTTTGGTTTTAAGTTCGATCACAAAGTTTTCCTTCTCTTAGTAACAGGAGTAGATGCCGTATTTGATTGGGGTAATTCCATATATCCTAAAATAGCAAATAACATGTAAAAAATTTAGGTTCAATACATAATGCATTTTCTAACATTATACAAAAATGTAATTATTAGTTATATCAAAGTCAATACCCAATGCATGCATTCCTCCAACAAAATGCTATTAACAACATTCATGTTCCATATGATTCCACATGACAATAGCAATTTCATCTCTTTTATCCAATCTCATATGGGAGTATTCCTTTGTAGTGACTATTTCTAATTCACATGTCAGAAAATTGAATCATTAATGTCTTCTATAAACATCCACTTATACAATATACAAGAAACAAGCATAATATGAACTTGATTGTTTGATAGAATGTAAGTTTCAAACTCTGTAACTGCAAACTAATTCTTCAAAGAACCAAATACATGTTACGTAGCGATATGTAATGACATGTTACGTAGCGATGTGTAATGATGAATGTTAAAGATTAAATAGATCCTTGCAATTTGAAAACCGAGTAAACAAAACTTCTAAGTGATATCTTATGGTACAATATGAAGATATAAAAATATTTCAGGTAAAATAACCGCCATCAATTATATAATATTTATAGGTGATATTGAGTTCAATTTTTTACGGTTATTACATACCATGCAATTTTTGTATAATTACATATCTACCAGCTCAACATTAATATTTGCATGCATACCGCATAAATATTGAACATTGCATAAAAAATATCACCATCTTTATCCTTTTAAAAGTAAAATACAACTCTTCATGCATGGTATTATGGCACCAAGGTGTTATAAATGTAAATATAAAGCTTTAGGTGTTAGATATGTAAATGCATGAGAATTATATGGTATGTAAGTAAATTTCCCTTTCTTTTTTTGTAAAGTATCATAATTAATTATGAAACTCAATATACTAGTAAACTTTATACCTTCCAGAACATATTAAATCATTGAGTCATTCTAAATCACTTCTATGGATAGTTGCATAATTTGTTAAAGCTTCTCAACCAACTTAAACATACATAAATCTCAAGTCAAAGTCTATTATTAGTAACACATATTTGGTTCGGCCAATTTTTTGGTCAAAATTTATCAAACCTGAGGACCTAACATTCTAAAGGACCCCCAATTTCATATAACCAACCGTATATGTCATATTTTAAGGTAATTCAAATTTTTTATATTTTCTTAATTTCAAATGAACATAGTAATTCAAATACCCTTGTTAAATGCTTTAGGATTGTATTTGAGCTATCGATGGAACACATGCGAATGCACATGTGTCGAAAAATGAGAAGTCGCATTCATCGAGTGATGTGGATCACCAACGCAAAATACCATGGTTGTCTGTGACTTTAGCATGTGCCTACTTTTATTATGGGTGGTCGGAAAAGTTGTACACACGACAGTCACATATTCAAATTTGTCACTATAACTCAAAAATACAACTTTTCACAACCACTCTCAGATTTTTTCTAGTTTGAACAAATGAGAAGGTTTTTCACTGCAATACTAAATATTATTTTTATGTCAAGTAGTATTTTGTCGTTGCTGGACCCATTACAAAGAGGATTTCTCAAATCATTTCCTGATACTAAATACCACATTCTTCATTTTGAAAAAGCTAGCAATTTCATTCAGATGGGGAAATAGAAATTTAACAAGAGGCATTCATATTTATGCGGTGTCCTTGAAAGAACATTTGAGTTTGGAAGAAAATATGGGTCGTTCTGCGGGATATGCCGACTTATCCGTTTCACAAACATGTGCAAATTATGGTCCTCATAATGGCTCTCTATAACTACATTTGGCAGGATCTTTCACGCAATGATATTGACTTCAATATGCTGATGAAGATCATTCACAAGTCTTTGCTAAAGCATATAAGATCCCCTAAGACAATCTTCATCACGACTCAAAGTGATTTGCCTGAAACTTGCAGTTGGGATGAGGAGGGTGCATGGGAGATGATAGAATTGAGAAAGCGAATTATGGATGTCATCGTTGTCGGTTGAATGGAGCGAATTATGGATACCATCTTTGATACTTTATTTGCAGTGTGTTGTGAAAACATTTATTATTTATTGTATTGATGGTTTATGCAATGATGTCCATATTGAATCTCAATGTAGGGTAGCTTCTATTTACAGCTCTTTTAGATCTATTTTTCCTTCTTGGATGGTCTGTGAGGGAATTGTGGGCATAATATGGAATGTAAGTTTTTCTTGCATGTTTTATTTTTTGGTTTGGAGGTATATGATGAGATATTCAACCTTATGAGTACTTTTGGATGGCTTATTATTTACAATTGGTTCTTGACACGTATGCAATCACTGTGAAGGCAACTAAGTACCTCTTTTTTTCAGTCATATGACTTTTGGGGATCCTCTAGATGGCCTTTAAGGTAATATGCATATGTGACACATACGAGCATGGTATATGTGGTTGAAAGGAAACCAATAACTCTATTTTTATAAGCTATGCTTTCTTCTTCTGGTGACAGATTCGTTGTTTTATACTCTGTTCTCTGAGACCTCATAGTTTCACAAAACTAGTATTGAGTATTTGTACTATTCATTATTACTAATGTTGCATCTAAGAGTTTATGTTTTGTTTAAAACAGCACGAAGACCTCCGGTACCTCTAAGCATTGTACTGCTACTGTGGACTACAATATTTCATGCTTATTTCACAACAACCACGTAGCTACGGGAAACAGTTTTATAGATGTCCAAAAAAAAAGAACAGAAAGCTTTGACTTCTTTAGGTGAGCGGATGGGTTCGAGAATTCCACCGCCGATGGTGATCAGTCGTGGAGAGTTTCGTTGTAGGACGAATTATCTCGTGACAGTAACCAAGTGCATTTTAGAAATAATATTATCATATTATTAATTATTATTTTAATAATCATTTTTTTTTAATTTTGATTTGTCGTGTTACTCACTGTTTAGTGAGATATCTGTTTTTATTTTATAACATTTTCAAACTGAATATTTGTTTTTTAAGTGTGAAATTTGCTAACATGATTATTTTTGTTATCAACAGCACTATACTACATGGATAGCAATGTCATTTGTTCAGAACAACTTCTGCTGCGCATTAGCTTTTTAATAAGTTGCAGCTGCCCCAAACAATCACTAAAAGGGCCAAAACAAATTAATCCAACCAATACAGACGCTGCAAAAACTTTTGATGAAAAATAATAGTGATAAAAGTTACAAAAAAAAAAACATAAAATATAAATCCAAAATAAGCTCAAGATTGCGCTGTAATTACCCTTCCAACAAAACTCAACCAAAACAACAGACATCAATAGGCATAAAAATTCACCTCAAAATCATTTCCACCGAAAATAATAATAATAGATCTGAAAACAATTAACAATAAAACGATCACCTTTTTGTCATTACAATGGATATAAGGGTGGAACAAAATTGGGAGCACTATGGGGTTGTGCTTCCAATGCCACAGTTCACTTAAACTATCTTAATGTTCATATCATTTTCATATTGTCACACTCACATCTCTCTTCATTCGCAAATCGAAGTCATATCCGGCTTCATCGCTCACCTCCGTCTCGTTGGGAAAAAATTTGCACACGTAATGCGTACGCAACGCTGCGTACGCATCCAATATGAGGCTACTACGTACTCATAACCTCCATGTAAGCACTAGACGCATGCGCGTCTGTGACCATGAGTGAGTACCTGTAACCTGTGAAAATAAAGAGGTTACATGGAGGTTACAAGGAATAAAACACGGAAATACACCCCATTATGTAACCTCCATATAACCTGTTGGACGTACATAGCGCTGCATACGCTTTACGTACTCAAATTTTTTCCGTCTCGTTGAATGCTTCACCCTGCATGACTAATGATACTTCTCTTTCTTCGATACCAACCATGCTTGTCACAACGACATCCGCTCTTGCCAGGGTTGTCGAAAAAATTCGTCGTTCTTGAACTGCGATTTGATTAAGAGTCTATTCGAACATTAACACTTTTTTTAGTTTAACCAAATACGAACAAACCTGCATTCGATCGTGTCTGATTTATTACCATTCAAATTAAAAAATAATTTAAAATAATTATATAAAAAAATTTATAACCATAGAATAAAAATAATTTAAATTTATTAATTTAGGAAAAATAAAGCTATATTTATAATTTTATATATCTTATATTAATATAAATAATTATATATAAGAAATTTCAATACTAAATAAGTGGTCACTAATATATTTATATTTTAAAATATCTTATATTAATATTAATTATATAAAATATTAATATATATTATACTTTGAAAAACCGAAAGCCCCAAAGCCCTATTCTCTTCGCATTCACTCGCGTCGGCTATGTCTCTTAGGAGAAACTTCGAGCGAAATTTATACTGATATTTGTTTTGATCGTCGTAACTATTACTGATTTTCATTTCTAATTTGAGATTGCTAAGTTGGATTTGTCTTTCGATGTCGTTGTCTACTCTAATTCATCTCATATTCTATAATTGTTTGTTGAGATGTGTTATTGTTTTCTAAAAGAATAAACCCTAACTTGGGATTGTTCTTATTGAACTCTTCTATGAATTAATAGTTTAGATTTGTTTTGATTTTTTTATACTTTTTTTTGTTCTAATATCAATTCTTTGTTGCTTTAGAATCACTTTTAAGCCTTTATATTATTCTTATTAATTAGCTAGTGGCAAGCAATTATGTTAAGAAGTTTGTAATAATATAATAGAAGAAAAAAATTTATTTTTATAGAAAATATTATTTCTTTTATTTGATAATTTATAATAAATAATTATTTTTTTTCTTTTTTCAGCTTAATTCAAATAGAACACGAACAAAACACGAATATTTGAACAAATCGAACAATTCAAATTAATTTCAAACAAATCAAACCGAACAGACTAACTATATCACGAATAATTTCGAATACAACTCTATTTCAAACGAACCAAACACAAACATAAGCTCAGTTCATTCATGTTCAGTTCAGTTTACACCCCTAGCCCTTGCCCGCTCAACTCTCAAGTGCCAGTGATCAAACTTAACTTGTTGAGCCCTGAGGTCAAAGCAAGTTTGGTAACTCCAAGGTTTAACTTCCCTCTCCTTGATATCTTTAGGCTGAGTTTTAAAGCTTCTAATTTTAATTTGGCATTAGTAGCATTAAAACAAAATTTACTTTTTACAATTTTCTTTTTCAGATAATTAATCATCATAATTCTCTTTTACTATACTTTTTTTTAGCTATCTTTTAAAAATATTTGTAGTTGCAACATTTTGCAAACACATTTATCTGAGTATGCTTATTAAAAAAAAATTTGTAATTTAAATTAAATCTCTAACAAAGAAAATTTTTAAAACTGTCAATTCGATCATATGCGACAATAGAAAAGACAGAGTACTTTTGAAATCAGTAGTTTGTGTTACTTGAGAACCACATGACTTGGTGTGTGTGGTCGCGGGAGGAGACAAACCTCATAATAAACCAATTTTATGATCAAATTGAGTGCTTTTTAGATCCTGAGGTCCGGACTCCGGACGCAAACCCGGAGTTTAATGGCGGGGCTCCATGTGACAAGTGGGTCACGCCACCATACACTAGTATTGGTCAGTGTTAATGGTGGCGGGGCCCACTTGCCACGTGGCACCTGTCACTGACTCTGGATGCATCCAGAGTTGCACCTAAAAATTAACCCAACTACAAGGGTCATCTCTAGCCGCTTCCATCCCCACTCAGGTTGGGTCAAGTATCTATTGATGTGGGGCAACATCAAAGATTTGGCCATCCCGATCTCAGAGAAATTGATACATAGGATGACATCTAAGTCATCTAAAGGCACCACCACAAGTTAGTTTTTTTAATCCAAACGTCGAGAGAGATTTAGGCATCATATCACATCCCAATGATGCATTGCACCGTCGAATCTACATACTTCACTCAACTAGGAGTCTTGTTAATCTCAAGCTCACCTAACCCACCAATCTGTTTGTCGAAAAACACGAATGGCACCAGTATCCAGCTTCGTAGCAACGACAACATTATTGACTCCAACATCAAACATACAACAATTATGGAACATCATTTGCTACCTCCGATGTCGTTGCCTCTTTATCGTTCACTTAATGATTTGTCATTTGTGCTTCGCAATGCCAATCATTCCAAAAAAATAATAATTACAAATAAAAATAACCCTTAAGCATTAATATGAGTTTTACTTTGGACTTTTACCCTTTTGATGTTATTCTATCAGTAGCCTTCTTTCTGTTGGAATTCTTATTGGGCTTCACTTGTTTCGTTGTTTACGATTTAATCAAATCTGCCTTAGCCACCTCAGTGGCTCACAGATCTGCCAAAAGCTTTTGCAGCAATACACGCAGCAGGCAATGTTTGCACATTCTACACTAATATTTGGCATCTCCAACCAGATAAATATTAGATATTGTCACCCTTCCTATTTCAACCAAAAGACACCATTAAAAGTCCTCGAGCTCTCAAGCATTTCTTTCACCACGATACAACTTCGAGGGCTCTTTAGCTAGTCGGAGTTTCATTAAAGCACGTCACAACACCATCTTGATGGATAAATCATCATATCTTAGAGCTAATGCCACCACCTCTAATTCAATAACACATTGCTGCAACATGTCCAACTTTCTTTCTGCGTAGTTTCATCCCCAATTCGAGTAAAGTATCAAAACAGTCCCGACTATTTACATGGAGCTATATTAGTCCCGGAGTCTATAAAAGTGCCGAATAAATCGCCACACTCTTCAAATTGGGGCTGAAATAGTCATCGGTGAAGATTATTTCATCCCATATTAAAGTCTGAGACTAATTGACACTTTATAGACTCTAAGACTAAAATGATCCCCTACAAAGAGTAAGGAGACTATTTTGATACTTTCTCTCCCTATTCTAAGAGGGGACTCCAATGACAAGTATCCAAACAAGAAACTCTATCAAAATTAAAATTCCCTATAAACATAGTTTCAACAAATTGAGATTTTGATACCAGGTTTTGCATTGTGAGCAATATAGCTATAAGTTTCTCCCAAACATTATTTTGTAGGTTTTTAGAAAACTTTCAAATTTAAAGATCAAATCGCAACTTTTAATCTACAACATAAGAATTATGTGCATTGAGTTGCATCAATTTCAATGATATTTTAACCATTGGTCATAAAATGATAATTGAATGACATATAAAAGCCATTTTCTAAATTTTGGTGTTAAATATATTTAGAGATAGAGAGGGGGAGAGAGAGAGAGGTAGAGCAGTAACCTCACACGGGTAGGAGATAATCATCAATGCCTACAATCAGTAAACACACACAAAAATTTATGAGAACTGAATTTATTTGAATTCTAAATGTTCAATGAATTTAACATGTTTCAAGGTTCATATCTGTAATCAAAACTGTTACTATGGTTGTTAGTCTCATGAAATCCATCTAAAACATTAAAATGTTAAGTTTCAAATTCTCCTGACACCCTACACAGGTATAACATCAGGCAGGTTCATCTTCTACTACAGGGCAAAATCACGGATGGAAGGAAAATAAGGCTTCTAATCATCATCTATAGTATAAATACGGAAGAAGCTAATAATGTAAATAGAAAACATCGCAAATGGAAAGCAGTTCATTAGCGCTACAATCCAAGAAAAGGTTATCGAGGGCTACTGTCCCGCAAATTGATATTTGTTACAGTCGCACAAGCCTCTGATTGCTACTATTTGATGCGGTTCTGGCATGTGTTATTTTTCTGAGTGTTTTTATATTTGTATGTATGTGCATACACTAGAGGTTCTACGCAACAATATGTATCATTCAAGTAATACAGGGCTTTAGTGGAGTCCCGTTTATCGATCCCAAATGGAAGCGAGGTAAGAGGTCTTTAGTCAGATTCTAGTCTACTATTATCAGACTTTAGTTTGGAAGGTCGATATAAGTAGTTTTTCTAACAAATATTCCTAAAGATAAACTTAAGTTTAAAACAACTAATAACTACAAAACGAAAATATTAATTATAAAGATAATCATTTTTGGATGAATTGGTTTAGAGAAGTTTAAGATAATAAAATCTACTATTCTTATGTAGTGAATTAGATAATGTTTAGAAATGAGATGTATTAAATATTGTATATATCAAATATGAGCAATCATATTTTTTACCCTATTTCGAGTGCATAAAGAACATTGGCTAGTTTTAGGTTTAGTCTCTAAATCCGTGATTAGGCTGGGAGGATAGTGACTCTCACTCCAGAGCTTTCACTACTCTTCGCCTGAAAGCTAATTCTCGTTTTAGTTTCCAAACATTAGGACCGAATTTGGGATTTTAGTCCGTCACCCTAAAATCTTTAATTATACGCTCATCAAAGTATATTTCTCTATTCATTTACACTCAACCCCCATGAACTTCACCATCCATGGAATTTGAATGTGGTTCCACTTTATTGAGAATTACACCGCCGTCTCAAATCATAATGCAATTACAACGAATTTTAACACTACAGCTCTTTTTTAATGTAAATGGAGTGCAAATAAAAACTATCACATTTATAATTAAAACTTCTTTTAGTATGCATCTCAATATCTTAAACATGAATCGTACTCATTGCAAAAGAAAATTAAAAGAAAAATAACGACATAATCTTCTCATGCCACTATTTCCAAATAAAAAAAAAAGAATAAGAGAAATACATCACAAAGCACGAAGAAAACACAACAAAAAACTTCATTTCATCAAAGCAAATTCACTGCATAAGTGTTTACAAAATCAAAAGATAATGAAGAACGCAATACTTAATTTTTTTCCCTTGAAAGAAAGATAAAGATTTCTCCCACAAAGTCTCATGCTGATCCATGCAATGTCAATAAAATCTCCTCCATTTTCTCCAAAAACGTAGAAATCTACATTTCTACTCTTATTCTAATATCGCTAAGCATTCTCCACGTCTTTCCCAACTTTCTTATCACTTTTACTGACATAAAATCGTTCTAATATAGCATATAATGAATTTCCCAAGAGGTGCTTCAAGAAACTTTTCAAAAAGCGTCCACATTCAATGCATATAACCAATAACTGCTCCAGGCGCCGCAGACACCCTATTTTCGTCGCTCTCAGGCTTCTAGCGCAGCCGGCGCCCATTCTGCGCAACTCCACCATTTTGCTCTATTTGGCTCCGTTTTAGGTCTGTTTCGCCTCGTTTCAATTGCGTTACGTTTCTAACAGATAGACCTACAAAATAAGCATGAAAATAACTTTTCTTTAAAGTGTAATCTCATTTAAAAATATGCAAGAAATCTAAAAGAGATTAAGCACAGAAAAACTTATCGAAATGTGTCAACCCAAGATTTACTTTTTTGCTCGTTTGTGCTTCAAATTGCACCGTTTTTTCTTCTTTTTCTCCAAGAATCCATTTATTGTACCTAAAACCAAAAACATACAAGATACCTTTCTTTAAAGTGCAATATCATTAAAATTAAGCATAATTAAGCATAAATGTACATGTAAAATCAAGCATTTTTTAGCCTTATCACTATTGCAAGAACCAAGATTTCGTAAAAACCAGAGTTGGCAATGTTACGTGGAGATCATCTAAAAAAAATCACGAACAAAAGTAAGCTTCAAAGGTGACACTTCCTCTTGGTTCTTCGGCACTCTTGCTCCCGGCAAGGAAGTGAGACACGAAAACTGCAGCAAGAATAGCGAACGAATTTTGGCAGGCCATAGCAAAATTCTGCTCTTCCTTTAAGGTTTCGGCGTTCTTGCAAACGGAGTTAGAAGAATGTTGCATCGCAAGGCTAGTCTTCCTTGTTTCTTATTCTTCTTTTTCGGTGTGATCTCCAGTAGAGAGAGAGAGATGAAGTGAGAAGTTCTACTTGTTATCGTCGAGGCGATCGACGACAGTGTAAATTCCTCAAGTAATAATATCCTCTGCAACTCCGTGAACATAGGCAATTTGCCGAACTACGTAAATCTGTGTGTTCCTCTGTATGTCTTCCTTTCTGGTTTCTCGTTCTATTTTTTTGCTTAATCGATCGTCCGTTATATATAATATATATATATATACCACAACAACTGATACCAGAGATTTGTTCGAATCTGAGGAAGAATGATGGTTGCAGATGAAGTGAAGTTTTCAGGGGTCAAGAAGTTTGATGACAGATTTTGGTTACTGGAGGATACAGATAGAGGACTACCTCTATAGAAAGAAACTTTATCTTTCGTTATTGGGTAAAAAACTAGAAAGCATGGATGAGGCTGAATGGAATTTGTTGGATCGACAAGTTATATGGATTATTCAATTGACTATGTCGAGGTCTGTTGCACAAAACGTCCTCAAGAAAAGAACTACTGCAGATTTTATGGCAACCCTGTCAAGTATGTATGAAAAGTCGTCGGCGAATAACAAGAAATATATGATGGAAAAGTTATTCAATTTGAAGAGGACGGAATGTATGTACGTTGTACAACACCTGAATGATTTTATTATTATCATAAATCAATTATCGTCAGTGAAAATTGAATTTGATGATGAGATATGTGCACTGATCTTGTTGGTTTCATTGCCAAATAGTTGGGAAGTTATGAGGATGGCTGTCAGTAATTATACAGGTAAAACTAAACTGAAATATGATGATATTCGTGATTTGATTTTTGTTGAGAAAATTTGCAGGAAAGATTCTGGCGAGATCTCAAGTTTGAGTTCGGCGCTAAGTGTTGATTTCATATGGAGATCACAGGACAAAAACTCAAACAGAGAAGATCAAAATCAAAGCACAGAAGCAAGAGAAAGTTAAGGTCTGGTAAACAAGTAACTTTCTGAAATTGTGGCAAAACTGGTCACATAAAAAGAAACTGCAGAAATCCCAAGAAGACAGAAAATGGTGGCACAAATGTGAACTGAAAAAACACATGATGCACATCTGCTGACAGTTCATAATTCTGTTGATGACTGGATATTAGATTCAGGGGCTTCCTTCCTTACAACTTTCCATCGGGAATTGATACGGAATTATGTTACAAGTGACTTTGAGAAAATATATCTGGCAGATGAAGAAGCTTTGAATGTGGTAGAAATTGGAGACATTGACATTACACTTCCTAATAAGAACAAATGGACTTTACAAAATGTCAGACACGTTCATGAACTGAAGAAGAACCTCATTTATGATGGGCAACTTGATAAGTGTGGACATTCAATAGTCTTCTCAGATAGCACCTGAATGGTTACTAAATGAGCACTGATACTAGCTCGAGGTAAGAAAACATGTACGTTATATATGACTAGTGATTTAATTAACAGTATTGGTACTACTATTGTAGAGAGTACAAAAGAGTTGTGGCATTGCAGACTTGGCCACATGAGTTAGAGAGGTATAAAGGAACTTCAGTCCAGAGGCAAGCCACTAGAATTGAAGTCAGTTGATCTTGGCATGTGTGAGAGTTGCATCATGGAGAAACAGAGAAATGTCAGTTTCTTGAAAAGTGGCAAGACGCCAAAAGCAGGAAAGCTGGATCTAGTACACACAGATGTGTGGGGACCTTCTCCAGCAGCATCTGTTGGAGGCTCTCGTTCGTCACTTTCATTGATGATCGCTATAGAAAGATATGTGTCTATTTCTTGAAGCATAAATCTAATGTATTTAATGTGTTCAAACTTGAAAGGCCGTGATTGAGACAGAGACATGCTTAAAGCTGAAATATCTGATGTCTGATAATGGTGATGAGTACATTGATGGTGGGTTCAAGGAGTATTGTGCAGCTCAGGGCATCGGAAAGGAGAAGACCATTCTAGGAACACCACAGTAGAATAGTGTTGCAGAGCACATGAACAGGACCATTAATGAGCGGGCCAGAAGCATGAGGTTGCACGTCGGAGTACCACCTACTTTCTAGGCAGAAGCAGTCAGCACTGCAGTATATTTGATCAACAAGGGACCATTTATTCCGTTACATTGTGAATTACTTGAGGAGATCTGAAGTGGGAAAGAGGTCAAATCTTCTCACCTTAAAACCTTTGGATGTTTTTCTTATGTTCTAATTAATTCTGAATGGTTACTAAATGAGCACTGGTACTAGCTCGAGGTAAGAAAACATGTACGTTATATATGACTAGTGATTTAATTAACAGTATTGGTACTACTATTGTAGAGAGCACAAAAGAGTTGTGGCATTGCAGACTTGGCCACATGAGTTAGAGAGGTATAAAGGAACTTCAGTCCAGAGGCAAGCCACTAGAATTGAAGTCAGTTGATCTTGGCATGTGTGAGAGTTGCATCATGGAGAAACAGAGAAATGTCAGTTTCTTGAAAAGTGGCAAGACGCCAAAAGCAGGAAAGCTGGATCTAGTACACACAGATGTGTGGGGACCTTCTACAGCAGCATCTGTTGGAGACTCTCGTTCGTCACATTCATTGATGATCGCTATAGAAAGATATGTGTCTATTTCTTGAAGCATAAATCTAATGTATTTAATGTGTTCAGACTTGGAAGGTCGTGATTGAGACAGAGACATGCTTAAAGCTGAAATATCTGATGTCTGATAATGGTGATGAGTACATTGATGGTGGGTTCAAAGAGTATAGTGCAGCTCAGGGCATCGGAAAGGAGAAGACCATTCTAGGAACACCACAGTAGAATAGTGTTGCAGAGCACATGAACAGGACCATTAATGAGCGGGCCAAAAGCATGAGGTTGCACGTCGGACTACCACCTACTTTCTGGGCAAAAGAAGTCAGCACTGCAGTTTATTTGATCAACAATGACCATCTATTCAGTTACATTTGAATTATTTGAGGAGATCTGGAGTGGGAAAGAGGTCAAATCTTCTCACCTTAAAACCTTTGGATGTTTTTCTTATGTTCTAATTAATTCTGATGCTCAAAGTAAACTTGACGCTAAGTCAAAGAAGTGTTATTTTATTGGCTATGGAAACGATGCATTTAGGTATCATTTCTGAGATGATCAGAATCTGAAAATCATAAGGAGCATAAATGTGATTTTCAATGAAAAATGTTATGTACAATGGTAAGTCCAGTACAATTTCTGAAACAGCACTGCAGGAATCTGAGTTGATAAAGTTTAATTATTTACTAGAGGTCACAGTGCAGGGCAGAGATGCAGGTGAGAAGGAAAGTGGGTCTAAGGCACCCATTCCTATTGTTCCGCCGTCAGTTTAAGAGCAGTTCAGCCCTACAGTTGCAGTTCGCAGGTCAGAAAGGACTAGATATTCTCCACAGCATTACTCCCGAACTTGCAACTATATTCTGCTGACAGATAGTGGAGAACCACAAAGTTATGAAGAAACTTTGCAAGACGAAAATTCGAGCAAGTGAGAGCTAGCCATGAAGGAGGAGATATATTCTCTACTAGAAAGAAGTTGGCAGATCTTCCACCAGGGAAGAAGGCATTACACAACAAGTGGGTGTACCGGGTGAAGACGGAGCATGATGACAGTACAAGGTACAAGGCTAGACTTGTTGTAAAAGGTTTTCAGCAGAAACATGGTATTGATTATTCCGAGATTTTCTCTCATGTGGTAAAGCTTACAACCATCATAATGGTACTGTCTATCGTGACTACTGAAGAACTTTTCCTTAAGCAGTTAGATGTGAAGACAGTTTTTCTTCATGGGATCTTGATGAAGACATCTACATGCACCAACCTGAAGGGTTCGTGGTACAGAGAAAAGAAAACTCAGTTTGCAGACTGAAAAATAGATTGTATGGCCTGAAGCAAACTCCTAGACAGTGGTATAAGAAACTTGATAATTTCATGCATAATGCATGGTACAGCAGATGTCAGGCGGATCATTGTTGTTATGTCAGGTATTTTGACAATTTTTATATCTTACTGATGTATGTGGATGATATGTTTATTGCAGAGGTTAGTATTGATGAGATCAATAATCTGAAGAGACGGATGTCAGAGCAGTTTACAATGAAAGATTTAGGAGCTGCAAGCAAATCCTTGGCATGAGGATTGTCAGAGATAGATCCAGAGGCACATTGAGACTCTCTCAGGCTAAGTATATGAAAAAAATACTTAACAAGTTCGATATGGATAAGGCAAAACCAGTTTACACACCCTAAGGCAGTCACTTCAGACTCAACAAGAATCAGTCATGCAAGTCAAATGAGGAACGAGACCACATGTGTAAGGTTCTTTATGCTTTAGCTATTAATTCAATTATATATGTTATGGTTTGCACCAACACAGATATTGCCCGTGCAGTGCAAGTTGTTAGCAGATACATGAGCAATCCAGGAAATGAATATTGGGAAGCTGTGAGTGCATCTTGAGGAACCTAAGACTCTTCAAAAACTTACTTGTGTTTCTCAAGAAAGAGTTCAGAGGTACAGGGTTATGTTGATGATGATCTAACTTGAGATATTGATACTAAAAGATGTACTACATGCTATATTTATACTTTTGGTGGCACCGCGGAGTCATGATGCTCTAATCTGCAAAAGAAAGTTTATTTGTCAACTAAAGAAGCTGAGTATATAGCAATGACAATGACTGCAAAGGAGATTATATGGCTACATGGCTTCTTGGAGGAATTGGGCAAGAAGAATCAGAATGGCATTCTCTACAGTGATAGTCAGAGCGCCATATTTCTTGACAAGAATCCAGTATTTCAGTCCAGGACCAAGCACATTCAGATCAGATATCACTTCAATTGGTCATTGTTGGATGACGAACAGTTGTTGCTTGAGAAAATTGGTGGAAGTGAAAACTCTGTTGATATGTTAACTAAGGGTGTTACTCTTGAGAAACTGAAGTTGTGCGCAGCTTCAATTGATCTTCTAGCTTGAAGACAGATGCCTTGAGTTGCATAAATGGAAGATATCAGTTTGAGGAAGGAAACGTTGTAGCCTGTGTATTGGTCTCCAAATTGGAGATTTGTTAGTGTGGAGACCGCCCAAAAAAAAAATTGTTCCCGCCTCATCTTCCCACGATGCAAAGCATCACCTCGCCCCTATTCCTGTCGCGAACAACAAAGTTTTTTTTGGCGACACTTCCTCTTGTTTTTTCGGCACTCTTTCTCACGGCAAGGAAGTGAGATGCAAAAACTGCAGCAAGAATCGCGAATGGATTTTGGCAGGCCGCGGCAAAATCTTGCTCTTCCTTTAAGGTTTCAACGTTCTTGCAAACAAAGGAAGATGGTTGCATCGCAAGGTTAGTCTTCCTTGTTTTTTCTTCTTCTTCTTCGGTGCTATCTCCGGTAGAGAAAGAGAGGAAGTGAGAAGTTCTTATTATCGTCGAGGTGATCAAAGACGGGGTAAATTTCTCAAGTAATAAAATCATCTGCAACTCCGTAGATGTAGATAAATAGTCGAACCACGTAAATAAGTGTGTTCCTCTGTGTGTCTTCCTTTCTAGTGTGAATTTTCTCATTCTATTTTTTCGCTTCATCGATCGTTCGTTATATATATATATATACCACAACAAGCAACACACTGCTTCACTAAGCCATTAAGATAGCCTCTTTCACATAGTTATGTCTGGATATATATCACCAACCTTTTATATAGATAATCTAACATATTAAAACTAAATACATAAAATTAATCTAAACCAAAAATAGGAGATATTTATTTAATCGAATAATCTTTCCATCCCTACCTACCCTCTAAAAGTATCACCTATCTCTTCTCTCATCCTCACCAATCCCTCCGAAGCAGTCCACCGACATCCATCTCCCTTTTTCATGCAGCAGAATCTCACTCCAATTAAAAGCCACAATTCCTTGTCATGTGTACATCTTCATATAGATTAGCATCTCTCTTCCTCAGCTATGCCATTAGAACACCCACCCACCAACATCTCTTTTCAAAATAATCATCTTTTTTCAAACTCAAGCAGCCAAATGGGGCTCTAGTTTGCATAAGATTTTCGAAGGGTTTATGAGTGCTAGCATAAATTTGCTTTATATTTTTTTATAACCATGGCATATTTTCGCTCTCCTAATGGGTTCAAATTTGTTACTTTTTCAAGTAAATGTTCAGCTGCAAAAATGTTTTGTTTAGAATATATATGCATTAGTTATACTTGTTTTGTGTGTCTTTTGCAATTAAGGACAATGAGCTCTATTCGTGATAAATCTGACAGCATTGGTGATTTAATTGAGGTTAATATCAAAGATCATCTGAAGGTAAAGAACATAACATTTAAATGAAAGTCTTGTAACACCACATGCAAAGGCTCTTATTCAAGAGTGAAGACCCACTTCAAATTAATAGCCATAGAAAGAGAAATGAGTGGATTTGATATGTGACAAGGAGATATATCCTAGAAGAAGACCTCTTATTAATTCATATAAAAAATGAGTGAAGAGAGCTCGCTAGGGCAAGCGCCAATAAGATCGATGATGTGTGATTGAGAAGAGATCATAATGGGCGCTCATTGAGATGAGTCGATGTAAACATGACAAATAAAGAAGAAGAAATCACCACAAGAATTTGTTGGGGCGGACATCAATGTGAACGACATGTAAAGGAGAAAAGATGGTGACAAGAGCTTGCTCAAATAGGCGCCATTGGGATCGGTGGTTTGAAAAAAAGACATCTAGATGTGCCACTTGCTGGGTCAGGTGTCAATGGGATCAACCGCCTGTGAAGACAGATCAAACCATGGAGCTCACTATGGTGGCATGTGAAGAAGAAGACAAAAAAGAGTGCAATGTAATTCAAAGTTATCTAAAAAAAAGCATTTTTGTAAATACATCAAATTTGAACAAAGTGGTGAGTTTCAACTTCTCCTAAAAATACTTTTGATTTACCTTTAGTTAAATCAAACATTTTTAATTTTTAGAATCCCTTCATTTGAAATACAGTACATCAAAAAATCCTTCAACTAAATAACCCATAAGATTCAAGTTTGATGATACAGATAGCTCATAAAATAACTACGAGATTCAATAGAGATTAAGCGATTCAAATTATTATTACCAATAGAAGAAAATCAAAAATTAAAAGTATGGTCCTAACAGTTGTTCTAGCCTAGATAGATATCATGGCATGAAAACAAAGTGAAAGTTGCACATTCCAAGTTTTGTAGAGACTAATTAAATAAAATTCCTAGCATATTTTCTTCTCATACCTTTGAATTTGGCAAATATCCAGCACGCTTCCCACAAAACTGCCATCATATAGCTCTTCAACTCAATCATTTGACAATTCCACTCTCTTCACAACATCATTGGCTCCCTCCTATACCTCACCATTACACGACGGGATATTACCTTTATCGTTAATCACCTCAGGCAACATATACAACAACCCCTTCTCGCAAAATTTCAACTACTCAAATGTCTTTTATGATATATCAAGGGCACACTCCATCTTGGTTTCCCAATTCAGCGAGGTGACTTGACTCTCCACACATACTCCGATTCAGATTAGGCAAGTGACACTGCCGACCGGCGCTCCATCAATGGCTACTACTCCTACCTCTGCAGTACTTTAGTATCATAGCAAGTCAAGAAATAACAAACAGTAGCCCAGTCTTCCCCTGAAGCTAAATACCGTGCTCTTGCTTCAGCTACTACCGACATCATATGGCTCTGCCATCTCATTCAATATTTTCAAATCAGCACCTCCCAACCTACAGCAGTGCGATAATAATTTTAAAACGGCCATCGCAAACAATCCTATTTTTTAAGCTAGAACGAAGCACATTGAGATCGATTATCATTTTATTTGAGAATATATCCATTCACAAGATATAAAAGTTCTGTGCATCCACTCCCAAGATTTGCCAGCTGACAAAAGCTCTCTCTCAATCTCGATTCCTCCACCTAAGAGACGAGCTGACGCTTCAAGATCAAACCATCAGCTTGAGGGGCTGTAAAAACTACCACCAGCCACTTCAGCATAGTAGTGGAGAGTCATCCAGTAGCTCCTCAATCAAGCCCACATTGTGCATCACAAGGAATCAGCACCATACAAAAAAAATAATATGATTATCTGTAACAACCTTTGCAATGGTCACATGAGAAACTCAAACTTCCATATATACATGTTACTTATGACTCACAATTGGCTAGGGGGGGGTATCCTTGTATTTTGCCCACCCCTTGTGCCTCCTCTTTAGTCACCTTGTATTATATATAGAGGTGAGTGGGTGAGGCTTTGTAAGAAGGTTTTTTTGGTGAGAGCCTAGAGGAAATTCTGTCCAAGAATTCTAGAGGGTGAGATTAGCTTGAGGCTAGGTGAGGAGTGCATCTAAGGGGGTCTTGGGAGTCAAGAAGATCCATGAAGATGAGGGCTCATCTTTAAGCTATGTATTCTCTCACAAATATCTTAGTAAGATCGTTGATGTTTTCTCTCCCGTGGATGTAGATCCATTTGGATCGAACCACGTAAATTTGCTTGTGTCTCTTGTCGTGTTTTTCCTCTTCTTTCTTTTTCTTTGAATGTTATTCTAGCTGCGACGATTATCCCACAACAATTGGCGCCGTCTGTGGGAAGCAATCGGCTCTTCTCGGCTAGAGACATTCGGCATTCAAGAATCAGCAAAGCGGTCCTTGGGAGTGCGACAGGCCGAGGGGTGTTCGGCTGGAATCAAGAGGAAGGGAGGAACTCGGCACTCAGCAACCTTGCGAGGGAAGAATCTGGTTCTTCTTGGAAGGTCTCGCCAAAGGTGTCTTCGGCAATTCCAGCTGCTCATGTCTTTCGGTTGCCTGCAAGAGTTTGGCAATTCCGCAGGGAGGAACTCGGCATTCCAGATTCTTGGAAGTGCAGCTTGCAAGAATTCGGCAACCCTGTAGGGAGGAATTCTACTGTTCTGCAACATCTCGAGGTTCTTGTTCCAACACAAGAAGGTGTTCGTCACTGCATCAACAAGTATTCGGCTCTGGCAGCAAGGGAATTTTGCTTGCTGTGGTGATCTTGCCCTCTTCTTTGGCTGTCAAGAATAGGGGAGGAATTCAGAGTTCCATTTTTTTTTTCTTCTTGATCTGGACAGCAGAAATTCAGCAACCTCACTGTTGCCAAATTCCAGACTCCAGCAACAGTGAAGTTCGGCTGCCCAGGAATCCTCTCCTTCGGCTATACAGGTGTTGGCAGTAAGGAACTCGGCAATTCTGCGGCAATCCTGCGGCAATTCTGCGGCAATCCTGCGGCAATCCTGCGGCAATTCCTGCAGGAAGGAACTCAGCAATCCTGCGGCAATCCTGCAGGGAGGAACTCGGTAATTCTGCAGGGAGGAACTCGGCAATCCTGCAGGGAGGAACTCGGCACTCCAGATTCTTGGAAGTGCAGCCTGCAAGTCATTCGGCTACCACAAGGAATTCAGCAGAATTAGATCAGTGGACTTCACTTGGTCATTCCAAGGTTTCGTTTCCAGGAAGTGCGACAGATTTTGCAATCTAGTTATTCAGCTTTTCCCATTTACAGGAAATTCTGCAGGAGTTTCAGTTGGAAGATCTTAGTGTGAAAAGCTGTTTGGCGGAACAATGGGTTCTGCTAAATTTGATATCGAGAAATTCACGGGGAAAAATGACTTCGGCTTGTGGAGAGTGAAGATGAGGGCTCTACTGGTTCAGCAGGGCGTTGCAGAAGCTTTGCAGGTTCGGCAGCATTGCCGACCGACCTGACCGAGAAAGAGAAGAACGTTATTCTGGACAGGGCTCACAGTCTAATAATCCTGAGTTTGGGCGACAAAGTGCTGAGGGAGGTGTCAAGGGAGACAACCGCACAATCACTCCGAGGCTAAACTCGAGGTACTTTATATGACTAAATCTTTGGCTAACGGACTTTTTCGAAGCAGGCGCTTATACTCATTCAAAATGCACGAGGACAAGTCAGTTTCGGAACAGATTAACGAGTTCAACAAGATAATAGATGATCTCGAGAACATTGATGTCAAGATGGACGACGAGGATAAAGCGTTACTGCTGTTAAACTCTATTCCTAAGAGCTACGAGCATTTCAGGGATGCGATGCTCTATGGTAGGGTACAGACTATTACCTTGGAAGAGGTTCAATCTCTGATCAGAGCCAAGGAACTTCAGAAGAAGCACGACATGAAAGAAGAGGCCAGTGGAGACAGTCTGACAGTTAGAGGAAGACCGAGCAAGAAAAGTTCCAAAAGCGATCAGAACAGATCAAAATCCAGAAAGAAGAGCAGAAGTCAGTCTTCTAAGAGATCTAACAAGTGCTACCACTGCCACAAAGAAGGTCACTTCAGGAGAAATTGTCCGGATAGAAAGAAAAACTTTCAGGAGAAGCCCAAAGATTCCGGAGAAGCAAGTGTAGCCTCAGATGGCTATGATTCAGCAGAAGCTTTGGTGATATCTGAATCAGAATCCAGCAAGGAGTGGATCCTCGACTCTGGGTGCTCCTTCCACATGTGCCCTCACAAAGATTGGTTCGAGACACTGCAACTGGCAAACGGCGGGTCTGTACTACTTGGAGATAATAAAGCTTGTGGCGGTACTTGGCAGCGGAACGATCGAATAAAGATGTTCGATGGAGCCGAACGGATACTTCAACACGTCGAGTACGTTCTCGAGCTCAAAAGAAATCTGATCTCTTTAGGTACCACTGAGTCGAGCGGATACACGTTCGAGGCGGAGAATGGTTGCATCGAGGTAGTCAAAGGTTCTCTCATTGTCATGAAAGGGGTCGAAAGAATGGGTTATACTCTATAATTGGAAGAACTCGTCATCGGCAACTACTCAAATGCGGTTCAATCGGAGACCGACAGGACCGGATTATGGCATATGAGACCGGGGCATGTAAGTGAAAGAGGCTCGCAAGAGCCGTCCAGCGAATTTGTTATGCGGAGATCGAGTCGGCAAATTAGAATTTTGTGAACGAGTGTGTACCTGGGAAGGCTACCGGGGTGAAGTTCTCTACCGGAAATCACACATCGAAGAAGCCACTTGATTACGTACACGGCGATTCGTGGGGACCAGCCGGGACTCGGACTCATGGAGGAGGCGGATACTTCATGTCTATCATCGACGACTACACCGGGAAGGTATGGGTCTTCATCCTTAAAACTAAAGATGAAGCTTTTCGGCGTTTCGGGGACCGGTTAACTCCTCACCGAAAACAAGACGAGAGCAAAGCCGAAGCATTTGAGAACCGATAATGGTTAGAGTATTGTTCAGAACAGTTTGAAGAGCTGTGCAGAAAGAACGGTATTACAAGACACAAGACAGTCCGGAATACTCCTCAACAGAATGGCCTAGCTGAGAGGATGAACAGGACTCTCCTAGAGAGAGTGAGATGTATGCTACTGAATGCAGGTCTACCCAAAAGTTTCTGGGGCGAAGCCGTGTCAACCGCCTGCCACCTTATCAACGGATGTCCATCGACGACTATCAATATGAAGACTCCTTTGGAGATGTGGTACGGGAAACCGAGTAACTACGATAACTCGAAAGTTTTTGGATGTATCGCTTACGCCCATGTCGGACGGGATAAGTCTGAAGCAAGAGCTTTGAAGTGCATTTTCATTGGATATCCACTCGGAACCAAGGGTTACAAACTTTGGTGTCTAGATCAACAAAAATGCATCATCGACAGAGACGTGACTTTTGATGAATCCAAAATGGCAAATTTGCAAAGCTACGTTACCAAAAACAAGGCTGCTAAGGAGGGTTCTTCAATCGAGGTGGAGCTGCAACAACTACGTACTTCGATCGATCAAAGGACTCGTCGTGAACAATCGTGGATGAAGTGACAGAGAACCAACGAAGAGACAGAGCTGAAAGCGGTCATCGATGATTACAGGTCGACAAGAGACGGACAAAGAAGAACTATCGGACCGCCGGAGAGATACGGTCGTGCGGATATGATCTTCTACGCCTTGAGTGTTGCTCGAAGCAATAGAAGAAGTCGAACCAAACAACTATAAGGAAGCCTTAAAGAGCAAGGAAAGAAATAGATGGGTTGACGCCATGAATGAGGAAATGGCCTCTACGATGAAGAACAAGACTTGGGAACTTGTGGATCGACCAACAAACAAACGTGTAGTTGGTTGCAAATGGACCTTTAAGAAAAGGAAGGCACACCAGGTATTGAAAGGATCAGATACAAAGCCAGACTAGTTGCGAAGGGATTCACTCAGGTAGAAGGAATCGACTTCAACGAAATTTTCTCACCCGTGGTAAAGCATTGCTCCATTAGAATGGTTTTAGCACTAGCGGTTCAATTCAATTTGGAATTAGAGCAGCTAGATGTTAAAACTGCATTCCTGCATGGAGAGCTTCAAGAAACCATCTACATGGATCGACTCGGATGGGTACAGACACACCGAGACTAAGGACAAGGTTTGCCTCGTCGAAGAAAGCTTTATACGGATTGAAACAAAGCCCTAGACAATGGTACAAACGTTTTGATGAGTTTATGTCGAAGATCGGCTTTGTCAGAAGCAGCTACGACAGTTGTGTATACATGAAGTGGCAGGACAGCGAAATAAGTACGTACTTGCTCTTATACGTAGATGACATGCTAGTAGCAAGCAGAAGCAGGGAGGAAGTCCAGAAGATCAAAGGTATGCTTAATTCTGAATTCGATATGAAAGACCTAGGACCTGCTACAAAGATCCTAGGAATGGAGATCAAGAGAGACAGAAAAGGGCAACTTATTCTTATCTCGTAAGTCTTATATTCGTAAAGTTCGGCAAGGTTCAATATGCACAAGGCAAAGCGAGCTGCAACACCGATTGGTCGCACTTCAAATTATCAAACTCTCAAGCACCCGAGACTCGAAGCGAGAGAAGGAATACATGGAATGTGTCCCCTATGCCAGTGGGGTCGGTAGCATCATGTACGGTATGGTGTGCAGCAGACCAGATCTAGCCTACGCCGTTAGTGTTGTTAGCAGGTTCATGGCTAATCCAGGGCAGACTCACTGGGAAGCTCTGAAATGGATTCTGAGATACTTAAGAAGTACTACAGACTTGGGGCTACTCTTTAAAAGACAGGAAGGCAACGAAGAAAAGTTAGTTGGTTACGTAGATTCCGATTATCGTCGGAAGCATCGACACCGGAAATCACCGACCGGATTTATCTTCACCGTCTTCGCACCGCTCGTTAGTTGGAAGTCAAATCTTCAATCCGTCGTAGCTCTATCAACTACAGAAGCTGAGTACATCGCCGTGACTGAAGCAATCAAGGAAGCCACGTGGCTAAAAGGCATGGCTGGAGAGCTTGGGATACCTCAAAAGGTGGTAACTGTGTTCTGCGACAATCAGAGTACTATTCATCTCACCAGGAATCGAGTCTTTCATGAAAGGTCCAAGCACATTGATGTGAAGCTTCATTTTGTGAGGGACGTCGTCGCCAAGGCTCAATAGTGGTGGAGAAGATACCTACCGAGGAGAATCCTCGCCGACATGCTCACCGAGGCACTACACTATAGCTAAGTTCAAACATTGTTTGGACTTAGTGAACTTTACCTCGAGCCGAGGGCTCCTCCGAGGGGCCAGTGGAGGGAATCATCTTTTCAGAACTTTGAAATTGAGAGTCAAGGTGGAGAATTGTTACTTATGACTCACAATTGGCTAGGGGGGGTATCCTTGTATTTTGCCCACCCCTTGTGCCTCCTCTTTAGTCACCTTGTATTATATATAGAGGTGAGTGGGTGAGGCTTTGTAAGAAGGTTTTTTTGGTGAGAGCCTAGAGGAAATTCTGTCCAAGAATTCTACAGGGTGAGATTAGCTTGAGGCTAGGTGATGAGTGCATCTAAGGGGGTCTTGGGAGTCAAGAAGATCCATGAAGATGAGGGCTCATCTTTAAGCTATGTATTCTCTCACAAATATCTTAGTAAGACCGTTGATGTTTTCCCTCCCGTGGATGTAGATCCATTTGGATCGAACCACGTAAATTTGCTTGTGTCTCTTGTCGTGTTTTTCCTCTTCTTTCTTTTTCTTTGAATGTTATTCTAGCTGCGACGATTATCCCACAACAATACACAAGATGAAGACAGAAGGGAGAAAGCGTAACGTATTTTTTCTGCTTTAGCTTCTAGCATTAGCAAAAATGTACAATTTTAGTTTTTCCCTTTGCCATTTTTTCTGCTCTATGGATTTACTGAAAGGATAGAAATTAGGTTGTATTCAGGACTTTATATGTATTAGTTTAATCATCCTAATCATCTATGCGTAAATATTTTAATAAATGTCTTTTGAAAACTCCGAAACTAACTCATGTATTTGACATAGAGTAAAGAAACGACAAGGGTACAAAAACCGGCCTTGCAATGGACTACAACAGATAAGATAAGTGAAGCAAAGTCGATTTTTTCATATGCCCAAGCCTGGGCGTCTGAGGAGGAATAGATTCCTAAGCCACTAAGAGGTCACTCAAAACTACTCCCTACATAAAAAAGCGAAATGAATGCTATCAAGAGAAGGATAGTCCTTCGAAAACTAATAGTACAACTAATAAAAGAAAATAAGATCCAATCCCTCATATGATAAGCGATAAGGGCTAACAGTGTGTATCAAAACATCCATTTTTTGAGCCCACTCTATCTTCATCTCGAAAGTCTCAATTGGTTAATAAACTAGCAAGGAGCTTCTTTTCATTCCCTCATCCTTCTCGTAGAGCATTGCAAGTGATCAATCGAAAGACTGAGAGAATCGGGAAACTAAATGTATATCCAAATATCGGGTCATGGAAGAACTAGACCGCATATCACCTGAACAGATCAAACCGATCCCTCCTCTTTTTTATTATTTCTGAACATATCAACTCAACGAAAAGACTACTTCGTCTTTGGTCGTCCGAAGTGCATAAATTCAGCTGGAAGTGGCGTCTGATTACTAATAAATACATTCGACAATTTCCGAGGCAAAACCCACTTATCGAGATAAAAGACAGCTATCACATCATCAGCATCGAGTTGCCTGATCTCAATATATGGGTACTCCAAGGAATTTTAAAGCTCTAACTTCCCAATAAGCTAAACTACAAGCCTGATCTCAATATATAGGTAATCAAACATGATTAAAAGTAAGAACACTGCAATTTTAGGAGTTAATAAGCACAGGCAGCACCCTAGTAAACTCGGTTGTGATACACAACAAAAAACAGAGCAAGGAAAGGACGAAGTGCTTCCTTGACCAGAATAACAAAAACTTGAAGGGAAACAGCAGATGGCATTAGCACTCACCATCTCCCTTCAAAAATCAAAGAAAGCCTCCATCAAAATGTCTATGTTCATTCATTCCACAACAGTTCCACCAATTTTTCGTACCTCATATCGCCCTGATCACATGATCAAACCCAACGCCACTCTCTTCTCTGAAAAAAGCCTTCACAATTCCATCAGCAGCTACCACGCAGTAGGTCTCTGAACGCAAGCCAAAACCCTCGAATCCACCAGTAAAATCTGCCGCTAATCCCATCGCCCGAGCCATCCCAGCTTCAGGATCAGACAACATCATCACGCCAGCGCTCCCATTCCAGGCATTAAATGCGCCGATTCTCTCCCCCCAAGCCCTCATCACGAACACGTCATTAACGGATACACAGGCTACCACCGATGCACCTCGCCTCTTCATCTCCCCAGCTCTCTTGACCAACTCTTCAGCATTCAACTTACCCGAAAACCATCGGCGGGGAGCGAAGGCTGCAGGGACGCCAAGGATGACGATCTTTCTTCCTCGGGCGAGCTCTGCGGATGATGTAGTGCGTACAGTGTCGTCTTCGAGGTACGACAGGGTCGTACAGGGGAGGCCCCCACCGATGGCGATGACGCCCCGGCGGCGCTGCAACGGCGCGGAGGGGCGGGGGAGGGAAGACGTAGGTCGTGGGCCTGGTAGCCCGTAGAAAGATAGGAGGGAGGAACGGCGGGAGCGAGGGAGCGAAGAGTGGGGATTCCAGGAGACGGAAATGGCGAGGCCACCGGAGCAACTCGTCGCCTGGGGGCGCGCCGAAGCTGTGATCGCCGGAGCGGGATTTACGGCCAAGCGGGGAGTGGAAAATGCAGCGGCGATGTTGTTGACGGAGGCCGCCATTATGCTCTGTCTGTATTTTTCTCGGGTTGTTGGGTTTAAGAAGACGAAGTTCGAAGAGTTTAATGGGATCCACTGCGAGCTTCATAATAGCACACCATTTGCTGATCAATAGAAATCTTGTTAGAAGTGGGACCCATCTAAAATGAGCAAATATGCGTTTTTGTCAAAGTTTTGGCCCATAGTAAAGAGCATCATTAAAAATTAAATAATGATCATTAGCCGAATTAATAAGAAGTGTATAGTTTTCAAGAATATGACGTTGAAATATCAATATTTAAGCAAATATTCAAACAAGTTGAAACTTGAATTTAATTATTGGACAAACTGACAGAGCAATCGAGGCTGCAAAAAATAGAATTTTTATTATATTTTGATTAATTTTTAAATTTTATTCATGTGTATTTCATGAATGTGCAATTAAATTAAATATTTTTTTTATAATGTTACTGATAAACTGTCAATAAATTTATATCATTCGGCATGAATCTTAATATACGACACGAATCTCTAAGTAATTTTTTGGGCAAGAAATGTTGAAACAACGATTAAAAACCATCTAGAACTCTGAGTTTAGTAAATTACTGTCAAATTGGCAAGCTCAATGAATTGTGCCCAGTGATACCTCTAAGCCAAATCAAGCATAAAGCAGGCCGTTAAATGACTATTAAAAGGTTTTAGTCTATGATTTGAAGATCAAACATATTTCAAATCTGTCAAGCTTATTTTCGAATCAAACGTCTCGGCGAGAAGAATCCAAAGAATCCAAAGTTGTTCGACTCTGATATAATTAAGGCCCTCAAATATTTACAGAATGTTGTCTGAGCAAGTAAATCTCTCGGGCAGTCTCATTGAGTTGTCTGAATTCATTTCTTACTTGCAAAGGGTCTCTTTAAGACTCACTAAATAGAGCCTTGCCCCGCTCTTGAGAGGAGACCTAGACCCTGAGCCAGAAGAAGAATATAACTAGGAGAATGAGCTGAAATCTGGAATTGCTTTTGCATCAAAGATTTGGTGAATACTTCCCGCTCCTGCAACCGCCAGCCATTGTCAACCACCAACTTGTCCGCCCCTATCAGACGCCCTCTACTTGTTGTAGTGAAGCTCCATACAGACTCAATACTTGTATTGTGGATTGAGAAGTAACAACCAACTTCGCAAAGTCACAAAGCATTCCATGGAGCAGTGCATCATTTTGAATATCATGTCAACCTCAAAAATAGTGTACCAAAGCTCCAACAACTACTCTTTGCTGTGATCGCTTCATACCATGGGGCAACGAGCTCTTTTGCATGCGATCATTGTTACTCCCCAAATTGTGTAACCTTTTTCCCGCTTGTGGAACAAGAGCTTGTACATGTAATCGCTAACTCACAATGGATCAATTCAATTGGGTTAGGCCTAATAGTTTTTCTCTTTTCGAGTTTTCCATGTAATTATGGTGTTTTTGCCCGTCACTTTTATTGTCAGAGTGTGTATTAGATTCTCACTTCTGCCATCAAATTTGTAATATGTTTGGGTTCTCATTAAGATTCATGCCTTGTAGTATATTGTCTTTATTATCAACCGTACTAAACTTAAAGCTACTGATATTCCTAAAATTATTGATACAATGCAATGCAACATTGTTTTAGTGGTTGCAAGCAAAGCTCTCTCACTTATTTGTTGGAAGATTCTAATTAGTCAAACTAACTATTTGAAGTTATATATACTATTGTTTTTTATCTTTCATTATTATGAAAGGCTTGGGAAAGTAACTTAGAAACTATTGCCCTCACATTTATCACTTCTAAAACCAGAGAATTTGGTGGGCTTGGTCTCCCTAACATAGAAACTATCGCCTACACATGTAAGGTTATGCTCATTTGGAGGCATTTCAATTATAACTCCTTAGTCTCCTCATGGAACCTTAAGGGGGTGTTTGGTAGCACAAGATTTAACTTAAATAGGATTTACTAAGCGTCTGTTTGGGGCAGCTGCAACTTATCAATAACTGTCGCATGCCAGCATTGCCTACAGAAAGTCTTTGTCGTGAAGCTCGCTACAAATAAATTGGTCAGTCTGTTTATTTTTTGCAGTTTGAAAATAGTTGTATGGAAGCTGTTTCTGGACAAATGATCATTATGCCTCTATGTAGTAATATTGTTTGTAACAAAACTGTCATAAAAATATATTTGATACTTGAAGCAAAAATTCACTTCAAAATAGTACATAAAATATGATATACATCTCACTTAACTGTGAGTATCATTATTACTAAAATAAAGAAAAAATATTAAAATTATATTTAATAATGTGATAATATTATTTTTAAAAAGCTGACTGTGTATGTCACGAGTTACACCGTCTTCCAGTGATCTTATCCATTCTCGATCACTCTCGACAGTGGAATCTGTCAGACTGTCTGCCCGCCTAAAGAATTCACACTTCTTCATGATTCTTGGTGTGCACCTGTAGAACTTTTTCCTGTAGCTATGTTGCTGACGTGATGTTAGCAGGGAAGTCTGAAGTCCGCAATGACACAACAATCCTCGAGAGGTCGAAGAAATCCTAGAATTTATCTTTCTTGAATGCTTTAAAATACAATCCATTAGTGATAACATAAGTTGAAAAAAGAATTAATTAATTATAGTTTTGTGCAGGTGTGAGGTCTTAGAAAACTCAATATACCAACCAACGATTTATTTTGGTGAATCACTCTTTTCTCTTTGAATTTTGGTTCCATGGGGTTTCCCGAGCCTTTTAGGATAATGTGGTAAGAACCCTTCACTTGCCTAGGCCTAACTTTCTATTTGATGGGCTTCTCCGAGGTCAATGAGAATCCTGGAGATATTCAATGGTTCTTTAGGAGAATTCCTAGGGTTCTGAGTTCCATTGGCAACCTAGGACATCTCCCACCTATTGGCAGTCAACTTGGGCTTCCACTGGGTTAGAACCTCAGTCATCTCAACCATGGGTTGATGATTTAGGTTTAACCTCAAGAATCCCTAAGTGATTATAGGAATGTCTAGAAGTTCTATATGGGTGAGTCTCATCTCTAGTTATCTTGGAAGATCATTTGGGAACTCTAAGGCCGACTCTTAGGCTGTTATAGAGAGGGAAAGAGATCCTCACAAAAGTGAGGTCAACAGGCATGCACTTGCACTTGCATGGCATTGATGCCTGACTGTTCATTGCATATTCGAATTGCATTTGAATGTTTGTTCACGCACTTTCTTCACCCAAGTGTGATATCCTCTATCAGGAATCAACACACCTTTTGGGTCACACAACTGCGGCCTCTTAACCCATCTCTTGGGTTATGCCTCCTCGGCTTCTGCACCCATCCTTTCAGGTCACGCCTCCTCGGCCTCTCTCGGATTACTGCCTCCTCAGCATATTCACCCACTTTTCAGGTCACGCCTCTGTCGGCCGTCAAATTAGAAATAGGCGGTCGCGCGATAGGACTCCCATCGTCCGCTTTAAAATAGATTTAATTCAATTATATATATATATATATATATATATATATATAATTCGGAAAGTAATATTTTGATTTTGAAAATACGAGACCAAACCGATCTCATATTCTTAATAGTTTAAATAAACGAATCATACACCGCAAGACATGCGCAATCCCGATGGATAGACACATTACCTGATAGTGAGGCTCGATTAAATAAACTAATAGATTTATGACATCTGTTTGGTATGCGAACCAATTTTATATTGACCGACAAGTTCCCCTACCTAATATAAGAGAATTAGGCAGAGTTTATATTACATTGGTGCTAATGTTCCCTAAAAAGGCAACCCTTATAGTTAATGACATCTTAAATGATCGAAGTCATTCAAGAAAACTCTCGATAAAGATCAGTGGTTTTACTTTGAAGATTTCCAAAGTTTAAGGTTTTCACAATTGGACATCGAAAACTCAGAGGGGAATGGGTCAAATAGGAACAATTATTTTGGAATTCAAAGGAAAGAGAGGTAGGGAGTGTCACGGATCCTGAGGACAACCCTGGTGACTTCCCAAATTATCTAATTGTTGGGCTTTAGTTTTGAAGAGAAAATTATTTAATTGTTTAATTCTACCAATTTTATTAGGTAGGGCTTATATCTGCATGACAGTGATCATTCAGATAGTCTGGATGATAGGAGGATTTATGTCTCAACAAACGACAACCTCGAATTCCTAAGACGAGTTATGGCTTATATTGCATGAGGTACAAAATCCTAAAGAGATAAAGTGAGAGTTTATGTTGCACCAGGCAGACTACCTCGAAGTTCTATGGCTTTGTTATTTATTTCTAGGAAAGGAAATTGTTATTGTAGAGTTGTTTGTTTCCTCGTCGTGTTGCCCACTATATATGCTCTAAGCTCATTGTTGCAGCAGATTCAGTTTTAGAAATGTCAATTTGGAGAGATGAGAGGAGTGTCGAGTTTTGGTTCAAGTTTTCTAGTGTGTCAAATTTAATGTCTTATTAAGGGGAAATATTAAAGTTGATTAAGCGATACCGGTTAGGATCTCATGGTTCTCTCGTTCCAGCATCACTATTTTCTTCAGATTCACTTAGTCCAGATGAATTTACCAAATTCATCTAAATGAATTCAGTACATTTATTCAGACCGTGGGAAATCTCGTTAACATCCGTAGGTTGCCTCCTCCGAGGGATTTCCGATCATCCGATATAGACGTTTTAATTTAGTGGCAATTATTGTTTTGTTGTTTTGTTTGTGATTAAATTTTGAGTTATCTTATATTTTGATTGTTGTGAATTTATTTTAGTTTTTGTATTATTTTTATGGTTATCCTAAAAGTCTTAGTTTTGACATGCAAATTTGATTTTGTTGTTTTAATAGTTATCACAAGTATGACATACAGGAAGAGGTAGAACATTTAAATAAAGCAGTATAAACTGCAATAAACATAAATGTGTACCTAAAAGTCTTTGAGTACATCCGCTGCATGATTAGTGTCATAAAGCATAATATAATTTGCAGGAAATTTAAATAAATTGCAGGAAAGGAAAGTAGAAAAGTCTAGTACGGAAAAGTCATAACAAAAATAAGAACATGCAAAGAAAAATTCGTAGTCACGTATGGAAGCTTAGGACTATGCATATAACATCGGCAAAGGTGGGGGCTCGGAGCTGGACTGTGTGCTTCCCGATCTTGGGTAAGAGCTACCAACCAGATAATTTACGGAGGACAGTCATAACCTCAATCTGAATGACTAACCATGGACCTTTATAAGTTTTCATCAAAATTCTTTAATTTTCATGCAAAGACTATTGTTTAAGTTTTCATGCAGAGCTTGTTTTTATAAGCAAAAGGAAATTTTGTTTTATTTTGTAAATGTTTTGTAAAGTAGTGTAGTCCACAGGTTAGTCACTCTAATCAAGTTAGGACTACTAACAACCTAAGAATATCGGGGGCAACAATCCCACCAAGAGTCGGTGAATAGTATCATTGATCATTTCCTCTCCTCTTATCAGGGATCCTCGATGTAAGAGACACTATTATAATAATCCCACTTTGTATCCCTCGTTTAAGCACACATAAGCATTATCGTCATCGCCCTAGCCACCTAGACCTCAGACTTACACATGTCGGATGATCCGTATGTGGCACAAACAAATGTCCCACGTTGCCCACAAGGGTTTAAATACCTTAGAGAATACTTAAAACCTTGAGTATTGGGTCGTTAACGTGGGATAAGTAGTTTGAGGTATTCTATTGATTTGTGCGAATTATCGGGTCCCGAACCATAACTTGATGGGTCCTTAAGGGTTTGTCTGATTTTCAATGATCGTTTGTGTTTTAAGAATGATTTTCTTCAACAAATCATGGCAGACCTAGATGTCCTCAAAAACATCTGGAATCTCTCAAGGATGTTCAGAGAATAAATCTAAACAAACTTGGAAATCTTCTACATCGTTTTAAGTTCAATTTGGTCTTGCTAGACTGTTGATTAAACCATCCAAACTAAACTAATGTCTTCTAATTGTGCTCAGTATATCTTAAGTAATCCATAAGTAGGCTAGCAGTTATTTTGTTCGGTGCTTGAATGAGTAATCGTTCTAAGAGTGAGTTTACTTATATAGGGGAATTTTACTCTCTCTTAATTAAACTTGAGTCTGTAGCCTTTATGAAAAATTATGTTCTTTCTTTTCTAATCCCTTTAAATAGTTTCAGATCGATCCTAGCTCACTACCAAGCTCTTAGATCATTAAAGCTAGATTTGTAATTTTAGTTGAGTAAAGTGATGTTAATCTTTATTAAACGATTATATTATGCTTTAACTATTTATCTAGAGCTTCAAATTAGTTAATTATTGTCTTCCGATCTCAAGCCCCTCACTTGAGAATCTTCTATACTTAGTCATTTTCCAACCCTCAAAAATTGGAAAAAATACATTTTTACCCTTTTTTTTAAAAAAAAAATTATAAGTTGGTTTTTTTTTATCCTTTAACCTTTTGGTTTGACCTAAAATCTTATTGGGGTTCAAAATTCCATAATTACCATTTTAGATATTATTCTCCTCTATTTATTGAGCACAGAGATATATTTATTTTATTTTTAGCATTTTTCTACACCAAGTTTTATGAGTTTTTAAAATTTTTGTAATTATTTAAATAAGAAATACCCTTATTTTTCTACTTATCCAAGTGACACTCTTTTACTAGCTAGCACAAAGTAGAGGTGACTAACATAAAAGTTTCATGTAAGGTGAGCATACGAACTCGTTAAATTAGAAACTTAGACATTTGACCATGTAAACCTAAAATCCAAATAGTGACCTTGTCTAAGAACAAATAATCATGAATGAGAAAATAAAAGATTAGACGATAGAAATGAAAATCCATGAAAATTGTAGCATGCATGTGAAGATAAAAAAGAAGAATAATGTGGTAAGCATGTAAAATATTCAAGTTTGGGTGGCATGTTTGTAAACATTAAACCTTAGGTGGTAGATATGTAAACATGTAAGAATAATGTGGCATACACGTAAATATTAAAGCTTAGGTGGTAGATATGTAAACATGTAAATTATAAGAATAAAGTGGTATGCATGCAATTATCCAAATTTTAGGCGTTAGACACATGAACACAAACAATTAGGGTCGTATGCATGTAAATCTCTCCCTTTTTTTTTAGTTTTATCTATATATATATATATGTTTGATGTAGAAATAAAGTGGTATGTACGTAAATTCTTTTTTTATTATTATTTTCTTTTTTTTTTATTTACCTTATGCAAATATATAAAAACTGAATGGTATTTTCGTAAATAAATATACAAAATTGAGTGGTATGTACGTAAATAAATACATAGGAATTGTGTGGTATGTTCGTAAATAAATACTCAGATGTGGTAATCTTTGCTATTTTCTTTTTTTGTTTTTTTTTTTTTTGTTATTCTATGTTCAAATAAACAAAAATTGGGTGGTATGTTTTATTTGTTTTTTTGCATGCAAATACATGGAAATTGAGGGGCGTGCAAGTAAATTTTCCAATATATGTATATATTTTCTTTCTGTTATCCTCATGTACGAGGAAGAAGAAGATGCAGTACCTGACCGTTGCTTTGCCATAGAGAGGGATTCGATGGAGGGAAGAAGGATCGCCGGAGGGAAGATCGTTGAGAAAGGGAGGCCGCCGGAGGATAAGAAGAATGGAGAGGAAGGGGAAGCTGGTCTTTTTTTTTTTTTTGGGTTGGGGAGGTGTGTTCTTATTTAGGAGAGGAAGATGGAGAGAGAGAGAAGTTTATATATATATGTATATATATATGTATATATATATATATATATATATATATCATATAATATAATTATTATATTATTATAATCATCATTCATGAATTTTTCGTCTCGACACGGCCTCGTGATGAAATGAATGTTTTTCTTAGTTTAAATCGACATTCCAGACTCAATCGCGCAGTCCGTCTCGTCGTTTGGGGTCACCTGGACTACCTCGTCGACGATCAGGTCAAAATGTGTCAAATTTAATTTTCCTCAAAGTTTTGGTCCCCGATCGATCTTTTGGAAATTAATTTGTTTCAATTAATTATGGGACATAAAGTTGTGGATGATGTGAATTTTGTTGTTTATGCAAGTTGTAGCATTCGTGAGTGTTCAAATCAAGAGGAGTCTCTTTAACTCCTAAGAGTACATTTTGAAACTTTCCATAGTTTGTTCCTAATCATCCCAACAAGAGTTGGGGAAGACTCGGGACCATCCCAAGAAGTTTTCTCGAGAAGTCAAATGGTGTTTTAAGTGGGTCAAGGGGAATCAGTGGGTTCAAGTGAGTGTATAGATGAATCAAACCAACCAGAGTTGCCCTAAGTTTTACAAACCCTAAAGGAGCTCATCTTTAAATCCTCATATGTTGGTCATAACCTACCAAATGCTAGAGGTTATGACCATCCATGTAAGGTTTCAAAAAGAGCCAGGAGGTAGTTTGAATTTCTATGTAGGTGAGTTCCATCTCTAGTCTTATAGGATAGTCAAAAGAAAAGTCTTATAGCTAGATCCTAAGCACTAAGAGGAAAGAAAGACCTCACCAAAAATGAGGTCAACAACCTCCTCGACCTCTGAACTCATCCTTCAGGTCACGCCTCTTCAACTTTTGGACCCATCTCTCGGTTCATTGCCTCCTTGGCATACCCGACCATTCTTTAGGTCACACCTTCTTGGCCTTTGAACCCATCTTTTAGATCACTGCGTCTTGGAATACACAACCACATTTTTGGGTCATTGCCTCCTCGACATACCCAACCTTTTGGGCCAATGCCTCTACGGTACGCCCACTCCTCGAGCCAATGCCTCAATGACATGCTCTTCCTTCAGGCCAAGGCCTCTACGTTCAGGCCAAGGCCTCTACGGTGTGCCCACTCCTTGAGCCAATGCCTCCACGGTATGCTCTTCACTCCTTAGTCTCCACCTCCTCAACACACTCATCATCACCAATCTTGTATGTTTGTTTACATTTACATTTGCGTACGTGTACCATAGCGAGTCATGCCCGCTAGGCGAGTGACACTTGGGTTGATCGCGATGATATAACAAGCATTGCTTGTCGGGTGAATCCCGACAAGCAATGCGAGTTATCGCATCGAGATCGACATGAGTATGACTGTACTAAGGATCCAAGGGATCTAACTCATGTCACACACACACACACACACACACACACACACACACACACACACACACACACATATATATATATATATATATATATATATATATATATATATATATATATATATATATATATATATATCTACTTATTAGATCCACCATAATTTTAAAATTATGCCTGCAGCAAACTAGGTCGTATATAAGGCCAACCCTTTTTCAAAATTCATATTGGGTGACACCCTTTTGATCCCTCGGATCTTTAGAACGGGGCCAGTGTGTCGACCTCATCAAAGTAATACGTACGAGGACTTTACTCTGAGCACTTAGATGTTGGTTATGACACTTCTCGTTAGCTGGTTGCTAGGCTAGGACTAAGTTGCTAGGTAGTATTTTCGGCGTCACTAGCTTTTTTTTTCTTCTCATTTGTTTATGCTAGCCAAGCGTCACAATTGTGCTTTTTGGTGTGATTTTGTGTTCAATATGCATTGCATTATATTATGGTGTTTTTCTGTATGAAATTGTGCCTATATATGTGCACACACACATGTACTATTAAAGTAAGAGCACGTTATGATTTCTATTAACCCTTTACTTGCGTGAGCAATTTAGCTCCCCCAATAGAAAAGGCATGGCTAATATACGTTGCATGTTTGTTGATTTTTCCAGCTAACATTGTTTTCATGCAGGTTGAGTTCTTTTTCTCTCTTTTCCACTGAACTTTTAGAGCCCTAGGAGATTCTTGTATTAGAAAAAAGGTACAAACAAGGGTTTTGTGGCTCCAGGAGGACATAATCACATGTCAGAGATCATGAGCATTAGGTGCGTGTCCAATACCTTAATTATAAATCTCATTTATGTATCTAATTAAGACTAGACATATACTTATGCGACGCTTGACCACGTTTTTCTTTTCTAGAATATGTTGCCAACCCAGCGGCACCGACATTCATTATATTTTATTTACTTTACTGTCTTTCATGCATGTTTGGGTGCTTGAGACTATTTTCTTCTTATTTTACTTTGTGCTTTGTTCTGGATTGATTACATAAAATAATCTAGGCTCAATAAGGATCATAAAATCTTAAACTTTCTATAAAATATTAATAATAAAAAATGAAAATTAATTAAAATTTAGGGTTAAAATATTCTAGATTTTTCAAAACCTGCACTTTACTTTCCTGCATGGCCTTCGACCCGAATTCAAAATGAGCTGCATGCATGAATATATCTCTAATCAAGATTAATAGAGCCTTCACGCCATAGTATTGTGGTAGACAAGTGCATCATACTACATATGCTCAAGGAGAAGTCCCCACACTTTACATACCTAACTTGGCCAAGTATACATTTTTACCTAGGAGGTTATCTAGTACGACTAGGATGTTAGAGGCATCCCCAACCCATACGGGGTATTTGTCCTTTGTGCAGAGTGTTTATAACTTTGTATCTGAATCTCCTTTTCTCCTCTTTCTAGCGGCTTCCTCAGCACCTTGGCGGGTATAAGTCCCGTCGCTTGGAGCTCCACCTGATAGTTATAGAATATAGTTTTGTTTCTTTGACCTTAACGCTACTGAGACTACCTTGGATGACGCAATTCATAGATTGCTGACCAGGAGTCACCGGTTGTATTGGGTCAACAATCTTCACAACCATGTAGACTTAAGGTCTACATACTTTGGATGATGGATCTGTTGTATCCTGATCCGGCTACCTCTACCTTTTAGGGATCTTTTCTCTTATGTTGACACCTCTTTTGACCTCAATCGATTCCTTTGACAAATTGTTGATATCGTCTCGTGGACCCCGCATGCCCAAGCGTCGCCTCCGATAGTGGTTACGGTGATTCACTCTCTGCCCTATGACCTGGTATAGATATCGAAGGCAATGGGATTCTCCTTTGTGACGATTTAAATCTAATGGTTTTCCAAATGACCAGATTTCATTAATTATGTAAGCAATACCGTTTTTAACGAGAGTTTTCTTGGGCATCCCCCAATATGTAATTAACCAAATGAATACGTTCCTTTAGGAGTGCTCTTGACCCCATAACAAGTATTTACACTTGTTTATCTGGTTGTGTTTTGCTTTCATAAGGTTCTCTTTGTAGATATGTCTCCAAAGTATTTTTGATCCGATCTCATTTCGAACGTACTCTTTGGGGCTATCCACGCAGAGTTCACTTTATCAAAATTCTCCACGTTACTTCTCTTGTTTGTCTATTGTCCTTCGTATATCCCTCCTTTCGACATTTTCTCCTCTTTAGGTCATTCATTTTATTTGAGATAGAGATTTACTCGAACATATAAATTATACGATGATTATAAATAGACAAGCTTGGGACTCAAAAAGAAATAAAAGAGAGAAAAAGAATGAAAAAAAATCTTATACTTCAATTTGCAACCCCAACACAACAAAACTAATTAAGCATTTAAGTTCAAATTTAAATAAGATCCCAAACAATTTATTTAGTTCAATTGAGTTGATGCAACTCAATTAAACGTAAAGGATTTCGTAATCAACCTAATGATATCTAAAGATGATAAATCTGTTTGGTTCTTTTCTTGATGAAAACAAAGGAAAAAAAAGTCATGCAAAGACTGATAAAGAAGTAAACTAACTTAAACAAGCATATCAGCAATTTAAGTTGACAAATAAAAGACAAGAAGAACTCATTATGTGAATCATTAACAAATTTCCTAAAAAAGTTCAATGAAAAAGCTTGATATTAAACAGTAAAGATAGTTGATCAAGACTTGAAAGAATTTCAATCCAGCTATACGACCAAAGCAATTTTCCATACATAATTTAAATATCTCACACTTAACAATTCAAACAAAAGCTAAGTTTAACTTAAAGATAAAACCAGTTCAACTAATAACTAATCATAACTTAAAAATAAGAATAAGCATTGAAATTTATTACTTATCAATCAAGCCTGAGACAAGAAGTCACTACATATATAGCCCAATGTTAGTGCCTCTTAAACTCCCAAAATAAAGGTCTAGAGTTCCAAATTTGGCAAAAAATATATCTTGCTCCTAAAAAAGTATAAGAGCATGGCATGTGTTGTTGTGAAAAACGGAACGAGAAAAATTGCATGCGGAAAAAATAAACACCAGAGCGACGCACAAATTTACATGGTTCGGCAAATTTGCCTACGTTCACGGAGCTGCAGATGATTTTATTTCTTCGAGGAATTACACCGTTGAGCGCTTCGACGTTTACAAGAAAATCTCTATTTTATTCTCTCATTTCATCTCTTTATCTCTACCTCTCTTTCTATCTTAGAGGACTTGGTTTGACCCTTGTTTGGTTTTGGCTTGGCTCTTTACTTGGCTTTGGCTTAGCTCTTCACTTGGTTTGACTTTATTTTTAACCAAAAGAGGTTATTTATATAAACCAAAAGAGCGGTAGATGGGAAGTAGGTGAGCGGTAGGTTGGATGTGGTAAGTGAGCAGTAGGTGGGATTCTTAATTAGGAAGCTAATTAAATCGCGTTTGTCCGGGTCTCCACATTACCCAACATGTCTAGAAGAATGAACTCTTCACTTCCATGAGAAACTTTTGATATAATAACAAAATTGAAGTGAAACAACCTTATATATATATATATATATATATATATATATATATATATATATATATATATATATATATATATATATATATATATATATATATATATATATCTGTGTGTGCGTGTGTGTGTGGGTAAAATGTATTACGTCCGAACGCCGGGGTCCAGTAAAACGCGGACATGTGAAATAGTGGGACCTATGCTAGACAAAATTTCGAGAAAAAAAAACGTGCGCTCGGCTCGGCCAGCCCCTAATCCAAATTTTTAATCTTAAAAAGACCATCATTCTTATTTTTAAAAATTAAAATCCATAAGGTCAATGGCGTGTATAAAAAAAATTGATGTTTAGGGGAATAGATATGTAAATACATAAGCATTGAGCTGTATTTGTGTGATTTTGGTGGAAATAACACTTCAATAACACAAAAAAATACCACAATAACATCGCAAATTTACTCGAATAGCACCGCTGCCAGAAAAATGTCAATAAAACCATAATAACATCAAAATAACACTGCAATAACACTCGAATAACACTGCTAGAATATTCAAATAACACCGCAAATTTACTTGAATAACACCGCCGCTAAAAGTACGCTAATAACACAGCAATAAAACCACAATAACATCGATATAACTCTCGAATAACACTGCTATAATATTTGAATAACACTCAAATATTATGCGGTGTCAATAACACTACAATAACACCGCAATAACAATCGAATAACACAGCTAGAATATTCAGAATATTCCCCGCATTACTTAATTTGTGGTGTTATTCAGAATTTTTCCCTCATTATTTCAATCTCTGCTATGTTATGTGGGTTTTTGCGGTGTTATTCAGAATATTCCCTGCATTATTTCAATTTGTGCCATGTTATCTGGGCCTAGTCGGGTCGCACGGTAAAAATTATTAATTTTATTATGTTTCCTAGGTGGATCTGACATTCCATGTGTCTATTTGGTATTGGAATCCGGACGGAGCTCTACGTCCGGAGGCCAGACTTACTATTTTTTCCCTAAATAGATCGAAGGCAACGCTCTGCAACAAGGATGGCAACACGGGCGCAGCGGTTTTTTCCTCCGCTCAACTCTTATTTCGTTAAATCCATGGAATAGGCGAATTTAGTAAATCTTGGATTTAACTCGGAAGTGTGAAAAAAATAGATTTACAGAATCCACGGATTTACGTGTTATTTTTTAGTGTTTGGTTGGATTTAATCAAATCTCACTCCTAGATCCTATTGAATATGTTCTACCAAACACCCCCTAATTGTTATGAAATCTTGTGGCATAAAGTTAAACAAAATACTTCCACATTTTGGAGAGCACTGATGTATGTGACTACTGTAATAAAGAATAATTCATTTTTTAAGGTTATTACCTTCAACAAAATTTTACATTTTATGATTAGTGGCTTAATGGAACATCTCTTCAGGAAAAAAATAGATAGTCAATTCTTTTTCTGATTATATTGAGCTTGTTTTATCAAAACTCTGCAATTGATTGCAAATAATATGTATGTTATGCCTACTGCCAAAACTGTCATTGAATGCTTACAATATTTGATTTTTGAAGGGTAACAGCTTATTATTTAACTATAATGTTTTCTTCTACTCTTATGGGGTAATACTAAACATGATTGGTGAAACTTGATTTAGTTCAAAAACCATTACTTTAAGTATGTTGTAACAATTTGAAAAATTGTAATTAGAGAATTGTAAAGCAAAGATGTTCTTTGTCTTAAATGATTGCACTTCAATGTTGAATGTTTTATTTGTTATGCCTAACATAAAACTCATATTCATCTTTTTTTAAGAATGTTCTCTATCAATTTCACTTCTCAAGCAATGTATATCCTATGAAAAAGTTCTTTTATATTAGGTGAAATCTTGCCTAAATTCTAGTGCATATTGACACATTATAATTTATATTAACTAGTAATTTTTTGTTATTTGTCGTTTATATTATAGATCATTATCTCTAGTTGGAAATGAATGTTATAGTCTTGAATATGTTATGAAATTTACGGCGAACACAACGCAAATCCAGAATAAGAACACAGAGATTTAACGAGGTTCGACATAGACATGCCTGCATCCTCGGGAGCAGAGCTGCGAATTTCACTATTTCATAGGAGTTACAATATTTCGGTTCACATATCCATAGGATTACACATCTACTTATAGATAAAACCCACAAATAAATTACTAACTCGCCCTCGCTCCCCTCAACCCACTAAATATGAAGAGACACACCTCTTCACCAAAAAAACTCCAATTACCTAGATATGAGTCATACCTAACAGAATAATGATAGCTACCTCATTAATACACTTATCAATAAATTTTTATTTGCTATTAGCTTGAAAAGCAAGAAGTGAAAAATTATAAGGTGTAAATGAGCATTCCATGGTTAGTATTTGAGATTGGTGCATAAGGAAGTTATTTCTTTGATAAATTTAATAGCTTTGATGTTGCATACTTCCCATTATTAGTTGATGGTTTAAATTTCATTGAAACTGCGTGTTTCTGCGAAGACGTATAATTATGACATCATTGTTTTCTCTATTATGGTTATATGGACCGGCATTACTCTCATTATTTTACTATTCTTTCCACTTCTTTGGAAGATTACTCATATGTCTGAATACTATGCTTGTCATGGCTTATTCATCAACACTCTATTTTTTTTTCTCTTTTGTTTGGATTTTCTCGAATAGATTATACACATATTATATAGACTTCAATATAATTGAAAATTGTGCATGAGGATGGTGGCCAGAGAAGAGGGTTGGGGTTCGATTCTTCAGTGAGGTGGGCTAGAGCTGTAATCGAGTTGAGTATATCATAGTTCGGACTTGGCTTGATATAATTATAAGTTGTTCATGTTCGACTTGAGCTTGTGTCGAGTTTTCATATATTGTTCAAACTTCAAAATTTTAAATTATTCAATGTTTGAACTTCATTTGTACTTCATTTGTTTATGAGAAGTGAATGTGTAATTAAACGAGCTAAAAATTTAAACGATTATCTAGATTTTCATACAAAATAAAACTGTAAATAATTTTACAAATTTGATTGCTAGTATTAATTTATTGATTAAAACTCACAGCCCTCCAATATTTTAAATCTCATTTCTCATTTATTTTGCCATAAATCCCTTATGGGTGGTTTAGTAGAATTTTATGTGTAGCATTTAAGCATGATCTAATCTAAATCCCACCAAATAATTAAAAATGGCTACCTTAAAACCTACATAAACTTAATATCTGAGCATTTATATATCACATATGATACAAGCTATCATAGAGTTATCAACAAATGAGTTAATATTATCATTAATTAAATTTTATTTAAATAATATATCGTGTATGATATGGGGTATCATCGAGCTTAATATCGAGTACTTAACAAGTTATTAAATAACAATTGAGTTTGTTTGTAAACAAAAATGAAAAAGTTTGACTATGTTTATGTTTAGTTGATTTAAGCTTCAATCTTTTAAAAATAATTCATGTTTGTTTATTTACTAATTTGAACGCATATGATCGAGCCTTAATCAAGTCGAGTTTGAGTTGTTCATGGAGTGCATTTGTTCATTTACACCTAAGGGTGTAAAAGAGTCGAACTCGCGTTGGCTCGTTAAAAAATATCACTGTTCATGTTTGACTTGTTTATATTTTGCACACAAAACATATGTTCTTGTTCGGCTCGTTTATATTTCGAACACAAAACATATGTTTGTGTTTGACTTGTTTTCACGAGCTGTTCGTAAACAAAAAATCATTTTAACAACCTTAATCATACGACTATGAGATGTCGAGAATTGAAGCAAAATTTAATTCTTATTGTTTATATCAAAATATCATTTAAATATTATTTAATATATTTTTATATATTTATTAATTAATATTTTTAATTAATTACAAAGCTTTGTAGTTTTACAATCAATTAAATTTTTTAAAGATACTACTCATCAATATAGATATATATATATTGATATATATAATTGATGAGTATTATACCGAGTAAAAACAAGCTGAATATCAAAGAACAAATTTTTGTTCATGTACAACTTATTTATATATCACGAACAATGAAAATATTCATATCTAACGTTTTAATTCAAAAAATGAATCGAACACGAGCTTCTTAACCAATCGAGAATCGAAAATGTGTTCTTAGTTGATTTACAGCCCTGGGTGGCCTGACAAAAGGGAGAGTGATAATGCTGTGTGGGCCCCACCAGCCCCAAACCCTAATCTCATATGCTGGGGTTTACAGGATGGGGAGAGATGAAAAAACACATCAGAACAGATGGCTGTCACTGCTCACAAAACCTTTATTACTGTGCAGCAGCAAACGCAAAATCACCTAAACATAATGGAAGCCCCATTCTACAATCACCAGAAATGAAGCACCCACAATGGCACACGCAAGTGGCCAAGGCAACGGAGAAAAGGAGTGGCATGGGATGCGCAGCAGTGTAATAATTAGGCAGGGCCCGTTTGCAGGGCGTGTGAGAGGTGAAACATGAAGCTGTCGGTTGTTAAGGACTGAAACCCTCCTCTCTTCTTCCATCTCTCCCTTTCTCTTCCCCCTCGCACTAATCCAAACCCATCTCCTCGTCTTAGTTGGGGTCTAATCTCAGCTTTTGCTTTATTTCCTCCCCCCCCCCCTAACTTTAGATGGCTGGTAGGAAACCAAAACTTAATGCACTCACTCCGATATGCTTCCTTCAGTGCTGCGCTTCCATGTCAAGTCTCCTTCTTTCCGTCTTCTTTCTCTTCTTTTCACCCTCGCCATCATGTGGGTCTCTCTCTCAAGTCTAATCCATAGCAGGCTGAATCCGGAACATGGCTTTCTGAGCTGGGGGCCTGAGCAGCTGGAAACTACTATTGATAAATTTTAAAGAAAATCAGTCCTTTGCCTTTGCCTTTGCCTTTTTACTTGCCGTTTCCCCCTCACTTCGATCTTCTCGGTTTGATCATCGGATTGGCGGCCTCGTCATGCAGATCAGAGATTTGTGATGCGAAGGCTAGGAACCAACTCAAAAGTTCCCATCTTTATTTTCCGATGGAGGAGAATAGCAAAACTTTCCTGTGATCAGCAGTTGGTTTGAGAGGGGAATAGAGAGATCTCCGACTGTGAAAACATAAAACAGATGGATTTTAGAAGACAAAACGATGACGACGATGACGATGAGACGGTGAGTTATAACCCTCCAACAATCCGTGATTCAGCTTTCCCCAAACCTATTCTGCCTTCTTCCTCTTCTCTCATCCCCGGGGGAACCGTCCCCACAATCGGAGTACGGAATGGGATGAGGTCTTCTCCAGATCTTTCTCTTGCGGCTGAAAGCGGAAAAGGAGAGGGTTCGAACTTTCGAACAACGGGGATTGCAGGCGAGCCCACTTCGTTCAAGTACCGTGAGTGTCTCCGCAACCATGCGGCGAGCCATGGCGGTCACATACTCGATGGATGTGGTGAGTTTATGCCCGGCTCAGCCGACACCATGAAATGCGCTGCTTGCGGTTGCCATCGAAGTTTCCACCGCCGTGAGGGAGAAAGCGACCATCTTTTCTACCGCAACCACCTCCACAACGGTAGCAACCACTCCGGCGGAAGCAGGGTAGCCGCAGGAGGAAGAATCCCTCTCCTCCTTCCAGCCCCTCAACTGGCGCCCCATCAGAAGCACATCCATTGCTTCTCGCCAAGCCCTTCAGCGGGAATGGTGGCCTTCGGAAACACCAGCGGAGGGACGACCACCGATTCGTCTAGCGAGGAGCTAGGACTCACGCCAGCGGGAGCCATGCCCGGAGGCCTCCACATGCCATTTGTAACTCCATCCTCCAAGAAGAGGTTCAGAACGAAATTCACTTCGGAGCAGAAGGCGAGGATGATGGATTTTGCGGAGAGGATCGGGTGGAGGATTCAGCGGCAGGATGAGGTGGAGCTGGATGCGTTTTGCGCTGAGGTTGGTGTCAGCCGGCAAGTTTTTAAGGTTTGGATGCACAACAACAAGCATTCCATTAGAAAGCAACAGGAGCAGCAAAATCGAGAGCTTCAGCAACCGCTGCAGCAGCCTTAGAAGCTGTTCGGAAATGAGGATGGAGATGAAAGTTCAGTTCAGGAGAGTTAATGTTCTTTGCTTCTCCACGGAGAAGAAACAAAAAACACTGCTTTGTGGCTTTCTAATCCCTAATTAAAGCTGTGTCATTTTTCATTTCTATGTTTGGTGTTGGAATGTGAGAACTTTTCTTCTTCTTCTTCTTCTTCTTCTTTTCTTCTGGTTTTTTCATCTCCTCTAGTTTTTTATGTCTACATAAATTAATGTTGGGTTGCCAAGGAAAAAGAAGGTCCAAACCTCTGAAACCTCTTATATCTGGAGGTTTTCCTCCTTCATGCTCCAGTTAACTGCTGTGCTCCTTGTCATCTTTTTGCCCCATTCAATGTCTGGGTTTTCCTATTAGCTAGGGTTAGGATCCTAAAAACCTGCTGCTTATACTTCTTACTTTGCATTAAAATCTTAACAATATTACTATTATTATTATTCTTGCTGTTAGTCACTGTTTTGAAGTTTTTGATGCTGAAACAAAGCCCTTTGGGTTGTAAATCTTTGTTTTTTACTGGTTTTGTTTTATATGGACTGTATCATACAGCCTTCTTAGCTTCCAATCTTGATCTGAACTAAAATTCAAATCAATCTTCCAAACCCTACTGCTAATACTGTATACAGTGCTTGAACTATGGCTTTGCAGAAAGGGAAGGGCTGCCATCAACATGCAATAGAATTTCCTAGTTAATGTACTTGTTTTTATAATAATAATGCTGGCAAGCTGTTAGCTTTCCATGTTCCAAGACATATTTATGGCCTCTTATCAGCGTTTTAATATGAAATATTGTGATAGTTATTATTATATTTTTGTATGATCCCATTATTAGGGCTGCACATCTTTTAAAGTGGATTCTAACTATATTTTAAAGTGATGATTTGGGGTGGGATCAGCACCAAAGCAACATCTTTCATGTCTATAAGTACATAACTGAGCTTTTTTACCTTTGCAGCCTCTGTGCTTATCTGTGTTTAGTGTGAATTTTGCATGAGATGATGTCTGAGAAAACGTATTATTCAGTGATTTGGGTCGAACGTATGGAGTGATGTGATCCACATTATCGTTCATCGGACAATATATAGCGAAATTGAACTCTCCAATTACGTCGAACTCTCCAATTACGTCCCTTGTGTTTGGAAAGTTTATTACGTGTAAAATTCATATGCATGTTAATTTCATATATAACAGTGTTGTATATTGTTGTGCTTGTATTGTATATATATACTAGTGTACAAGAATATTTCTGTATGTAATATTCTCTCATGTATTTGTGGAAGTGAACGTTGGAGTCTGATCTTTAGTGATAGTAATAGGAGTTCTCAAATTGAGCGCTTACATCGTTCCGACACTGCACGTTTATACGCTCAACCACCGGCCGCCACGTTGTCATACACCACTGGTGATTGGTCGTCATGTTTCACAATGCTAATGCGGGAAATAAGAAAAGAAAATAATTTTAAAATCCGATCTTAGGCGTATTTGACTTGGTAAAATGAAAAAGTCAAGTATTTGACTTGGTAAAATGAAAAAGTCAAATATTTAGGGAAAAAAGAAATATAAAAAATAAAAAAAGGTTTATCTTAAAGATTATATATGACTAAAAGATACTCCTTTTAAAAATTCCCGTTAATGTGGAAATTTAACCGGACTGTGAGGGAAGAATTTTGTATATAACAAGAGACTTTCTTATGTATATATATTTTTGGGCATTTAGATACATACCATAAAACTGTTATGTATTTGCATATCTAATATCTAAACTTTTATATTTATATTTATAACATGTAAATTTTTAACAACACACCATTGATATTAGGGGTGTAAATAAGCCAAACACGTGCTGAGTCGTTACAAAATATTACTGTTCGTGTTCGAGTCGTTTATATTTCGAACACAAAAAATATGTTCGGGTTCGGCTCGTTTGCTTAATGAGCCGAACACTAATTGTCTGCAAACAAAGAGTCTTTTTGACAATTCTAATCTGCAGTTGTAGGATGTTAAGAGTTGGGGCAAGATTTAAATTTTTTTGTTTATATTAAAGTATCATTTAAATATAATTTAATATATTTTGTTCTATTTTTTTAATTCATAATTTTAATTGACTATAAATTTTTGTAGCCTTGTATTCAATTAAAATTTTTAAAGATACTATATATATATATATATATATATATATATATATATATATATATATATAAAATTTATAGGTAGTTTTTCGAATCAAAATGAGCGAAAGATGAAGGAACAGATTTTTATTCGTGTTTGGCTTGTTTATATATGGAGCATAACAAAAATGTTCGTGCTTGACTCATTAACTTAGCGAACGAATCACACACGAACTTCTTACAGAGCCGAACACACGCTGTTCACGAACAACGAGCCGTTTTAACAGCCCTAATTGATATCACCATTATTAATTTTTTAAAAGCGAACACGCAAAAAATTTTGATACCAAGGTGTTATAAATATAAATACAAAAAAATTTGGTGATAGAAATGTAAATTAACTACTGTCAACTAAAAAAACTGTTAATCGATTTTTATAAGATTATCTTTTAGTAATTATACCAATATTTTCCCATTTAATATAATTTAATATCAATATTAGATGTCCCATCACCAAAAACCATTCTATAGCACTCAAGCCAGAGATAATAAACTATAGTGTAAACATCTAATAAATGCCATTTTCATGGACCAAAACTTGTGAAAAATGGCAATGCTTTTGAATATATATAAAAACAAACTAAGTGTTTAACTTGATTAAGGAAGTATTTAACATTGATATTCCATTTGTCTTCACAAACTTTTGATATGAAGTCGTTATGGTATAAATAGATCAAATTTAAGTAGTTAGCTAAGGGTTTGTTTTTGACAGCTGCAGCTTATTAATAATCTGCTGATAAGCTGATTAAAAATAATCTACTGATAAGTTAGGTGCGGCGGCGATTACAATATTTTATTTTTTTGGAAAAGTTAGACCGCAGCCAGAAAGTTGTCATGGTGTGAAAAAACTGTTTTCTACGTTTTGAAAACACATAAGCTGTCAAAACACAGTTTACTCAAACAGGTCAGGTGTGTTTTCAAAACGCCAACGCACCAAATAAGCTGCCATAAACGAACCCTAAGTATCAATTTTCAAAAAAGAGAAGCCAATGCAAAAAAAACTTAAATGAATCATTGTTATATACAACATTAAGGACGGATCATGAATGCTAGTTTCATGTATAATGTCCTCTTTTATGAGGGTATTGTTAGCATCAGCGGACAGACCTTTGATACGATCATGATTTACTTTTTATGTTAATGTTCTTATAGAAAGCTCTATCTATAAGACATTGAATGTGACTGTCCAATTGAAGATTGAACCAAATATGAGCAAGCTCATATGGGTAAGCTCAAAAATACTAATATGACCGATCTAAATGAATGTTATGTTTTCTAAATGAAGTAATTAGACTACATAAACAACAAAAAGAAAGTTTATTTTTAAAGTCGTGTGATATAAACTTTATAATCTTTGGCAAAATTCCTTCAATCAATGATGCGAGTATCTTTAAACATTTTACATTCTAGGTAATTTGGATAGATTAACGAGTTATTTTAACCACAAGAAATTTAGTGATTATCGGCTAAAGTATTAATTGGTAATTGTTGATTTTAAGCTACTAATCTAGATTATTAACTGAATTTTGTCAGCTAATAAAGCCTAGTCTGTAAACAAATAGCGACTCAAAATGAATCGATCAGTAATATTAGCACTAAGAGACGAAAAAGAGTCCCATTGAGTCTAATTATAGATTCATAAATAAGAAAAACTAATCATCCTAGAGGACAACTTCATCATCCCCATCCTCGTCCTCGTCCTCGTCCTCATCCACATCGATCACAAAGTGTCTTACCACGGCAAAGCGCTCGATGTTGCAGCTTCTAAATGATTGTCTAGTGGCTCTCAACTCCTCCAAATAAACCTTAACAAACTTTAGACCAAACCTTAACACATTTTTAACAACTTTAAAATAAATTAAACAATTTCAAAACAAAATTTTAACAACAATAAACAATATTAATTTTAATAGAAATTTTAACAACAATAATAAATAATATTAACTTTAATATTAAACTTAATTATGGTATGCCAAATAAAAATATTTAAAAAAAGCAATAATTCAAAAAAAAAAAAAAGATTAATTTTAATGAAATAGTTTATCATTAGGTATATTATAGATATGAAATAGCTTTTTTTTTCTTTGGGCATTAGAGTTGTCAAAACTGCTCGTTGTTCACGAGCAGCTTGTGTTCTGCTCGTTAAGAAACTATTGTTTGGCTCGTTCTCTAAGTAAAAGAGTCGAACATGAACAGAGATTTGTTCGTTCCTGTTCGGCTCATTTTGGCTTGAAATGTTACTCATCAATTATATATGTGTGTGGTGTGTGTGTGCGCGCGTGTGTGTTGATGATTAATATTTTCAAAAAAAAATTAATTGATTACAAGACTACAAAGATTTATAATCAATTAAAAGTATTAATTAAAAGAATAGAATAAAAATTCTTAAATTAGATTCAAATGATGTTTTAATATAAATAATAATCTGTAAATATTACTTAAATCCTTAACATCTGGGTACGTGATTTGAGTTGTCCAAATAACTCTTAATTCGTGAACAGCTCGTGTTCGGCTCGTGCTCGATCGCTAAGCAAACGAGCCGAGCACGAACACATTTTTTGAGCTCGAAATATAAACTATTAGGACCCGAGCAAACACCCTTATTGGGCATAGCACATAATTCTTATGTATTTATGCAAATATGTTTTAAATGCTAAAAAAAATAATTTTAAATAAATAATATTACCATCTGTTCACTATCACATCATGAGAAATAAATTAATAATATAAATACAAAATACTCTTAAATCTCGATCTGATAAAATTTTCTTGGAAAGGTATCCACCCACTAGACTTCTCCAATCAATAATATTAATAATAAAAAAAATTATGTGATAATATAAAATATTTAAATTTATTAATTGACTTTGCATTCATACTTAATAGATATTTTAAAGTTAGAAAATTAAATGCACATATCGCACAAGTCTTATTTTAAAAATTTTGTTCATTTTTATATTTATATATTTAATTATATTTTAAAATATTTAATTTTGATTACAATAATTTTAAGATATTTAGGAGCTAAATTTTAATGAAATACATTTTCATATTTCATTTTTAATTTTTAATTGTTCGGAACAATTAAAAATGTTCCGAAGAAAACGCAAATCCAGAAGAAGAACACAGATTTAATAAGGTTCGTCAAAGATGCCTACATCCTTGGAAGCAGAGCGGTGAATTCACTATTTCAGAGGAGTTACAGGTTCGGTTCAGATATCCATAGGGTTGCAAATTTATTTATAGATAGAACACCCACAGATAAATTATTAAATCGCCCTCTCTCCCCCAACTCACTAAATTCCATGAGGCACTCTTTTTCACCAGTAGACACACCTCTTTATTTCAAGGGATTCAAATTTCCAGTATATGAGTCATATCTAACAAATTACATATTTATATTTTTTAGACATGTAAATATATTTTTATTTTAATTCAATAAAAATAACACTTTTATTATAATATTAAATATTTGAGTGATATATATATAGTCCCAGATTCACCTGTTGTCAGAGCATTTGCTGGGCAGTGTTAAATCCCCTTCGGTCGGGAGTTCGCATCCTCTCGAAGCTAGCTGTTCGCTATATGGAGGTGGTACTCGAATTGTTTGACTCACATGATCAAATCTCAAATAGGATAACGAGTCAAAGGAATTGGTTGCCAAGCAGAGGAATTGGATGGCGGTTCCTTCTCTCAACCAATCTTTTAATTATATATATATATATATATATATATATATATATATATATATATATATATATATATATATATATATATATAAATGAATTTTATATAGCAAACAAGAAATATGAATTGAGGTAAGGGGGAATTTGAATAATGGATAAAAGTGAGGGTTAAATATGTAAATAAAAATGTTATCGTGCAACGTACGTAATCCTCTCATTTAAATATTAAATATATAAGTATATAAATTCGCTTTAATTTTTTTATAATATTTAAATTCTCCAAATTAATTAATTTAAGACGTCATTAAAAAAAGGCGTTGGGAACATGCGCCACCTCGAACAACACGCTTCCAGAACTGGATGTCCCCAGCCATTGGATCCGCTGCATTATCTCGATAATCGTGTAAATCTTGATTTAACGGTCATGATTTTAGTCGGATGGATATTTCAGAGAATCGCTTGGAAATTTATACCTTCTGAAGGGGAATAAAGACGGACTATTAAGCATTGGGATCCCTGTTAAATTAAATAATTACAGATCTACCTAAGAATATTTTAAGTTGCAAGAAGGCGTGGGGAGATGCCACACAAGTAAAGTCAGACGTCAGCACGTGCGTAATCGGAGTGGGATCGTCTTGTAATTATATTTTATTACAAAAAAAGGTTGGTAATGATAAGGTTGTAATTTTAAAGATGTTCTTTTGGCTTTGTTTACTTTGGGTGATTAAAAAAAGGGGTATTAATTAATGATATGGTTTCTTACATGCGCAGCTGAATTTCTATGTATTTACATATTAAATATGTAAATTTTACTTTTTACATTTATACTATTTAAATACATAAATATATGTGTAGATAAAATCTCAACACATATATTTCATTTTTATTAACACACACGTGAATGCATCGGTTTTATAGTTCAGAAGCTCACATAGTAATCCGTTAAAAGGAGCTTGAGCTGCGTCCTCGGCATGTTGGTAGAGCATCTGCTCGTTAGTGTAAGTCCCCTCCGGTTAGGGTTTTTAATTCCCTTCATATGAGTTATCCGCTATATGGAGGTGGTACTCGAATTGGTTAGTTCATTGGGTCCAATCCCAACCTAGCGGGATTGTGAGCCTAAGAAGTTAGTTGGCGGTTCTGCCGACAACCAATCTTTAAAAAATAAAAATAAAAATTACATTAAAAGGAGCTTGATTTGGGCTCACTTCTCCTAATGCATGATCAAATAGTCATGTATGATTATATAGAGTCATTGGTCATAGTAATTAGACTTAGCAATTTCGAAATGAACATTAAATTTAAGTGTTTTGAGGATTTCTTCTACATTGAATGCCTCAAATTCGTTGGTAATATAGAGATTGGGTCATAGTAATTTGAGTTAGTAATATCCAAATGAACAATAAATTTAAGTGTTTTGAGGATTTCTTCTAAATGGAATGCCCCAAATTCGTTGGTAAGAAGGACAATAAGCCCTCCCTCCATACAAAGCTTCTCTCTGCATTATAGAATACTATCCTATTTAGTTAACACATCCATCATTTGTTATCAAGAGGAGATTGGAGGTATTGTATGAAGGCTTCTTTTAATTATTACATCTTCAGTGATTAAGTAGTTCTTGGTAGTCTTGAACAATATATGATAGGACATTGTATAACACATATCATGAGACAATTGGGATAGGGCACTTTGCATGATTTGATTGGAGCACATAAGTAATAATATAAAAACAAATGGTTATAAAAACAAATGGATGATCTTCAGTGTGTGTAATAAATAGGACATTGAACTTCTAGATCTTTTTCGCTCTTCATGACTTCTTTATAGAGTTTAGTTGGATTTTTTTTTTGTTGAGTACTTGATTACTTCTCTTATTATATTAGTATTCTAAAAATATAGTGGAGTCATGGTTGAAAGGAATTTAGGAAAGTTTGAGTTGACCTTATGGATGACGAGAGAAATTATGGAGTGGGTGACCACAAAGGTCACATAATGGATGTAAAGCGGATGTTAGATGCTAGAATAAAGGAGAAGACGATAGATGTCAGTCAACATATTAAGGTGATGACAAGGACTTAATGATTAAGTTGTTGAGAAAAAGATTAAAGAAAACTCATAAAACATATAGAGGTAAGTTGAGGCTATTAAATAAGACATTGAAAAGATGTGGGGCTTATAAAGGTAGGTAACTCGTGACATATGAGATATTCCTAATAATACAACTATATAGTATTTGCTCCTTAGTAGTTGCTAAGAGAATATATTTTTTGAAGAGGTAGGGAATGACCATAATTTGATTAAACCCAACTCTAGTTTCATCAAAGATAATGGGAGATGTACAAGCTGAAGTTGGTTACAAATATTAATAAGGAAGCAATGAGGCCATAAATAATCGTTAAATATACGACCACTAAGGTTTCCATTGTGGAGCACTTAGGCCCATATATTTAATGGAGAGACAATTGGAAGGCCATACTTCAGCATGTATGATTGATAGTTGTTTTTGTTGGATTTTGGGGATCATGCGCAACGGAAGCGAAATTAATCATGTACGCATATTAAAGTCATTTCCCCAAAAACCACCAAGAATCTCATGTGCTCATACAAATCAAAAACATAAACCCAAAAAAAAGTGCAAGAAATCATACCATGCAAGAGTTCTACTCCTAGATTTCCTTGGATCTTTAAGGCGCTGAAACCACCGCCCTCTACCGGTATCCACACTCGAACGGATTTCCAAATGGCTTCCAACTGCTAGATCGGAAACGGGGTTTTCTCCAAAACCCAAAGAACTCTCTTCCTCTCTTGTGGATTTCAAAAGGAAAATAATAAAAATTAACTTCATAAGCCATGACCCCTCCTTTTAATTGAAGTGACACCGTTTCATGGCACCTCTTCATTAAAGAGGTCATTTTTAATATATATTTAAAAACTCCTTTTTAAATATATGATGAATTAAAACTCTTTTAATTCATGCTTGTAATTTAAAATAATCTTATTATTATAAATTACTCAAGTGAGAGAGTGTTCATCAACCATTCTAGTCCTTTCAAATTTTGTGCGACCCTATAGGTTCAATTAACATTGGCGATAGGCTTAAATCACAATTTATAAACCTACAAGTTATAGTTGGTCTCTAGCAAGACACTATAACTACCCAAGTTAGTATGAATAGTCTCAAGATCCGAAACAACCCGATTGTTAATGACATAATCCCTTTATCACATGATATCATGATAGAATATAAGGCATGGATTAATGTCAACCTTATATCTCTCTATCTTTAATTTCTCGACTCCCGATTAGACTGATTAAATAAATGCAATTGATCTCCATCAATTCATTTGAGTGTGGCCACACAATTCTCGGTCTAAATCATTCGAGGGGCCCGTAGATATCTCTCTTATTATAAGAGGGATAAATTCCATCTTGATTACTCATATCTCACTACATGATTCACATTATGCCCAATCATAATCTTTATGGTCATCCGATCAAAGACAACGTTGGGTTATGTCAAAACATAATATTCCTCATGTTGAGAACCATGACAATCTCGAGTCAAAGGATTCGATGTCACTACAACTTGAGATTAACATATGACTTATATCCATGATTTAATCTCAAAGCGAGTCGATCCAATATTTATTCTCCAATAAATACATATAAATCGATGTGTATCCCCATACATATATTCATCTCATGAATATCCATCAAACTTTATATTAATCTTTATTTATTGTCATTCCCACAACAATAAGCGATTATGGATATTTAGAATAATCTTCATAATAAACATGAAACTATTCAAGGTTCTTCTTCTATCATAAACATGCTAATTAAAATAAAAAAATATTCATAAAAAGTTCAAAATACATATCCATATAATATCCATATAATAGGCCTAGGGCACTATCACTAACAGTCTCCCACTTGCACTAGGCCCATTTATCAATGTATCTAATACCCATGGACCTTACATGACCCTCATGTTTTGCTTGTGGTAGAGGCTTAGTTAATGGATCCGCAACATTGTCATCTGTTGCAACTTTGCATATTTTAACGTCACCTCTCTCAATAATTTCTCTAAGGAGATGATAACGCTTGAGTATATGTTTGGATCGCCGATGTGACCTAGGTTCCTTTGCTTGTGCTATAGCACCATTGTTGTCACAATAAGTCTCAACAGGATTTGTGATACTAGGAATCACTCCAAGGTCAGAAACAAATTTCTTTATCCAAACTGCTTCTTTCGCTGCATCACATGCTGCTATGTACTCAGCTTCAGTTGTAGAATCAGCAACAGTGCTTTGCTTTGAACTTTTCCAGCTAATAGCCACCATTTAAACAAAACACATATCCCGATTGCGATCGATAATCATCTTTGTGTGATTGAAAGCTTGCATCTGTGTAACCTCTTACAACCAGATCATCTTCTAATCCACCAAACACCAAGAACACATCCTTAGTTCTTCTCAAGTACTTAAGAATGTTCTTGATCGCTATCCGAGTGACTTTCACCGGGATCCGACTGGTATCCGCTCGTTATGCTTAAAGCATAAGAAACATCCGGTCTAGTACATAACATGGCATACATGATAGATCCTATAGCGAAGCATAAGGAATCTTACTCATACGCTCTCGCTCATCATTAGTGTTAGGACACCGAGTCTTGCTAAGCGTTATGCCATGTGACATAGGCAAGAATCCTCTCTTGGACTCTTTCATACGGAACCTTTTCAGTATAAGGTCTATATATGTACTTTGATTTAGAGCGATTAGCCTTTTAGATCTATCTCTATAGATCTTTATCCCTAGGATATAGGATGCCTCTCCTAAATCCTTCATTGAGAAACATTTACCCAACCAAGTTTTGACATTGTGCAAGGTAGGTATGTCATTCCCAATGAGTAATATGTCATCGACATATAAGACCAGAAAAACAATAGTGCTCCCACTAACTTTCTTGTAAACACAAGGTTCATCTTCATTTTTGATAAAGCCAAACTCTTTGATTGTCTCATCAAAACGAAGATTCCAACTCCTGAAGCTCGCTTCAAACCATAAATGGATCTTAGAAGCTTGCACACTTTACCGGAATTCTCGGGATGAACAAAACCTTCGAGGTTGTGTCATATACACATCCTCAAACAAGTTTCCATTAAGAAACGCAGTTTTAACATCCATTTGCCATATCTCATAGTCATAATATGCAAGCAATGACAATGAGAATTCTAATAGACTTAAGCATGACTACCGGTGAAAAAGTTTCATCATAGTCAATACCATGAATTTGTTTAAAACCTTTTACAACAAGTCTTGCTTTATAAGTATGCATATTACCATCCATGTCGAGTTTTCTTCTTGAAAACCCACTTGCACCCAATGGTCTTAATATCATTTGGTGGATCAACCAAGTTCCAAACTTGATTATCATACATGGATTGGATTTCGGATTTCATGGCCTCTAACCATTTGTCGAGTCTTGATTTAACATAGCATCTTGATAGGTAGTAGGATCACCATGATCCATTAACAATACATCATGATCATTATTCATGAGAAATCCATATCTCTCGGGCTCATAACGTATTCTATCGGATCTACGTAGTTCTTGTGTTACAACCGGTGTGTCAATAACTCCTTGTTGACCACCATCATCCAAAGGTATTTCAATGTTATTTTGTGACTCTCGAACTTCTTCGAGTTGTACTTTACTCCCACTAATTCCTTTAGAAATAAATTCCCTTTCCAAAAAGAAACCATTTCTAGCAATAAACACTTTGTTCTCAATGGGATTGTAAAAGTAATATCCTTTAGTCTCATTAGGATAACCCACAAAAATACATTTATTAGATTTAGGTTCAATTTTATTAGAATGTAAACGCTTTACATAAGCTTCACAACCCCAAATCTTAAGAAAAAGCAAACTAGGCTTCTTCCCAGTCCATATCTCATATGGTGTCTTTTCAACCCTTTTGGATGGAACTCTATTTAGTGTAAAAGCAGTCATCATAAGTGCATAACCCCAAAAGGAAAGTGGAAGATCCGATGCACTCATCATTGATCGAACCATATCAAATAGAGTTCGATTCCTTCTTTCAGACACACCATTCCATTGTGGTGTTCCAGGAGGAGTAAGTTGTGAAACAATTCCACAACTCTTAAGATGATCACCAAACTCTTGGCTCAAATATTCTCCACCTCGATCGGATCGAAGCACCTTAATTGTCTTACCAAGTTGATTTTGTACTTCATTTTGAAAATACTTGAACATTTCAAATGCTTCATATTTATGTCTCATCAAATAAACATAACCATACCTATCGAAATCATCGATAAAGGTAATGAAGTACTCCGTAACCTCCTATGGCTTCTATACTTAATGGTCCACATACATCCGTATGTATTAGGGCCAATAATTCATTAGCCCTTTCACCGTGTCCAAGTAAAAGGCTCCTTTGTCATTTTCCCCAAAAGACATGATTCGCAAGTATCAAATGATTCATAATCAAATGAATTCAAAAGTCCATCTTTATGGAGTTTTGAAATGCGTTTCTCATTTATGTGTCCTAGACGACAATGCCAAAGATAGGTTACATTCAAGTCATTTGACTTAAATTTCTTGGTAGTAATGTTACATACGGAAAAATCATTGGATATTTGAAGGTTCAAAACATAAAGACCATCTAGTAAAACAACATTTGCATAGAACATATCTTTATGATAAATGGAGCAAATATTATTCCTAATAATAAAAGCAAAACCATCATTATCCAAACAAGAAACTGAAACAATGTTTCTACACATTGTAGGAACATAAAAACAATTGTTCAATACTAACAAAAGCCCACTCGGGTAAAGAAAGTTCATAACTTCCTACGACTAAAGCAACAACTTTTGCTCCATTGCCTACGCGAAGATCCACTTCGCCCGTTTCGGTTTTCTACTCCCCTTTAGTCCCTGCACATTTGAACAAATGTGAGATGCAGATCCAGTATCCACTATCCAGGAACTAGAAGGAGTATAATTAATCTGTATAACATTTATACCTGAAGCACTGGTCCCACCAGTTTTCTTGTTCATTAGATCTTCCTTATAAAGTTTACAATTTCTTTTCCAATGACCGAGTTCATTGCAAAAGAAACGGACATCATCCTTCCGGGATTTAGCCTTGGAACTAAGATTGGGCTTAGGTTTAGGATTGGACTTTCCACCCCAACCTTTGTCTTTTCCTTTTCCTTTCTTCTTAAAACTCTTACCCTTTTGCTTAACCATTAAGATTTGCCCGGGCTTGGATTTTATATTTTGTTCGGCGAGTTTTAAGCATCGTATGCAACTTCGATATTGATTTGTCCATCTCATTCATATTGTAGTTCATGACAAACTGGTCATAACTACGAGGAAGTGAATTCAGGAGCAAATCGGTAGCCAATTCTTGGCTTAATGGAAATCCAAGCCTTGCCGAGTGCTCCATGTAACCTTTCATTTTCAATACATGAGCACTAATCGAACTACCTTCGATCATTTTGCAAGAATGCAATGCCTTGGTAGTTTCATATCTTTCTTGCCTTGCTTATTGCTTGGAACATTTCCTTTAGGTTTATGATCATATCATAAGCCTCCATATGTTCTAAATCTTTCCGGATCTCGGAACTCATGGCAACTAACATCAAGCAAGCAACATCTACGGAGTCACTATGATGCTTCTCATAAGCATTCTTTCTCGCTTCCGGTGGCATTATCATCCGGTTTTTCGGGGTGAGGTTCATCCAGGACATATAACTTCCTTTCGTGTTTGAGAACAATTCTCAAATTACGAAACCAGATCAAGGAAGTTAGCCCTGTAAGCTTGTCCTTCTCAAGGACCGATCGCAATGAAAATGCGAATTGTTATTATTGTTGTTGGCCATCTACAATAAATGCAAAGTTTAAGTATATTAATTATGAAAAACTCCCACTAAATTAATAATCCCTCTTTTAAAATTATATTAACTTTAGTGGTATAAGATCCATAATTATACTTAATTTTAAGTCGACTTTGGCATGACACTTAAAATCAAGTATATTTAGGTAGGTAACTATTACCAATTGCATCAAATGCAACTCTTAATGGGATTTTTGACATCTTATGTCGTAGCATGTTTAAATCTCATCTCATGCCCTTAGGCCCAAAACCATTTTGTAAGCCTAATTAAGTTTTACCATTTTAAACACATGAGTAGCACCATTACTCATCCTGTCATGCTAATATTATCTAATGTACTCCTACTTTGGTAGAACCCACATCATGGTGATATTAGTTTTGACGAGTGTTTAATAATAATGGATGGCATGAAAAACTTAATATTTCAAATGAGGGATCGTTATAGATTTTAAATTATAATGATGTTATGATTTATTTTAGTATCATATACTAAACCACATCACGAAAAATATCAAAATCGAAGCATAATTAAGCGTGTCAAAATATGGCCCCAAAACTAGAATGATCTTCATAAGCCAATTATGAAGATCAAAAGTCCAATCTAAGGGTAAAAGGTAACTTCTAAAGCCTTCGAGATCACCATCTCCTCGCATGAACTTCTAGCTCCTCCATCACCATGGTGGATAGTGGACTTCAAGTGCCTTGCTTTGTCTTCTCACGATTTATCTCACCAAGAATAAATATATGTAATATAAATTACAACAAAGCAAAATGGCACGCAGACCATAATTAATAATTACATCTCATTGCAAAAATTAAAATATTACAACCATGCAATTTACAGAATTCACTGGGCCATATTATGTGTCACGCAAGTCAATACATTATGTATTAATCTAATTAATACATCCATGTTTGACAAACTAAAAAAAATAATAATAATAAAATTACTTGATAATTGGCTCGATGTTTCTAAAACAATTAAATTTATGAGGCGTTAGGAATAAAAACGGCGGTTCCGCTAAAATTTCTTAATTAAAATCCGTACATCGCAATACTAAAATTTTATATTTTTTTGCCAAAAACAATCCAAAATTTCATAAATTATTTAAAAAGAATTTCATGCAAAAAATTATAAATATTGCGATATAAATTCAACACTTTAATCTAATTAAAATTTGAATCTAGATTTTAAATTCGCATTAAATCATAATTTAATTAATCATATTAATTAATTAATGCGAATAGGTGCCATTCGAACGAATAGACACGAGGGAGTTGGGCCTTACAAACCAAGAGGTGCTAACCCATTAGACACCTATTGGTGTCAACTCCACATTGACCGCCCGCCATAACCGCCTGCCACCGGCCAACCGCTGCCGTCGGCCAACCGCCGCCGTCGGCCAACCGCCGCCGCCGAATCCGCCGGCGGCCATAGCCGCCGCAACCGACGTCCAAAAACGCCGTTAAATTGATTTCTATGAAAACACAAGTTGGCTCTGATACCACTGTTGGATTTTGGGGATCATGCGCAACGGAAGCGAAATTAATCATGTACGCATATTAAAGTCATTTCCCCAAAAACCACCAAGAATCTCATGTGCTCATACAAATCAAAAACATAAACCCAAAAAAAAGTGCAAGAAATCATACCATGCAAGAGTTCTACTCTTAGATTTCCTTGGATCTTTAAGTGCGCCGAAACCACCGCCCTCTACCGGTATCCACACTCGAACGGATTTCCAAATGGCTTCCAACTGCTAGATCGGAAACGGGGTTTTCTCCAAAACCCAAAGAACTCTCTTCCTCTCTTGTGGATTTCAAAAGGAAAATAATAAAAATTAACTTCATAAGCCATGACCCCTCCTTTTAATCGAAGTGACACCGTTTCATGGCACCTCTTCATTAAAGAGGTCATTTTTAATATATATTTAAAAACTCCTTTTTAAATATATGATGAATTAAAACTCTTTTAATTCATGCTTGTAATTTAAAATAATCTTATTATTATAAATTACTCAAGTGAGAGAGTGTTCATCAACCATTCTAGTCCTTTCAAATTTTGTGCGACCCTATAGGTTCAATTAACATTGGCAGTAGGCTTAAATCACAATTTATAAACCTACAAGTTATAGTTGGTCTCTAGCGAAGACACTATAACTACCCAAGTTAGTATGAATAGTCTCGAGATCCGAAACAACTCGATTGTTAATGACATAATCCCTTTATCACATGATATCATGATAGAATATAAGGCATGGATTAATGTCAACCTTATATCTCTCTATCTTTAATTTCTCGACTCCCGATTAGATCGATTAAATAAATGCAATTGATCTCCATCAATTCATTTGAGTGTGGCCACACAATTCTCGACCTAAATCATTCGAGGGCCCGAGAGATATCTCTCTTATTATAAGAGGGATAAATTCCATCTCGATTACTCATATCTCACTACATGATTCACATTATGCCCAATCATAATCTTTATGGTCATCCGATCGAAGACAACGTTGGGTTATGTCAAAACATAATATTCCTCATGTTGAGAACCATGACAATCTCGAGTCAAAGGATTCGATGTCACTACAACTTGAGATTAACATATGACTTATATCCATGATTTAATCTCAAAGCGAGTCGATCCAATATTTATTCTCCAATAAATACATATAAATCGATGTGTATCCCCATACATATATTCATCTCATGAATATCCATCAAACTTTATATTAATCTTTATTTATTGTCATTCCCACAACAATAAGCGATTATGGATATTTAGAATAATCTTCATAATAAACATGAAACTATTCAAGGTTCTTCTTCTATCATAAACATGCTAATTAAAATAGAAAAATATTCATAAAAAGTTTAAAATACATATCCATATAATATCCATATAATAGGCCTAGGGCACTATCACTAACAGTTTTGGTACTGCAACCTCTCTTATGTTGTACACGAGAAATGAAACATGTAGTAGGTTTGAGGATGCATTATACAAAATCAGTTGATCTTCAAGAAGCAACTTCAGATTAATACATTTGGTCCAGGAGGGATATTTATTTTGTACCATCCAAAATCTAAGAGAAATGATACTACACTTTTTAAATGAGAACAAGGCATTAAAGAAAATAATCATGGGATTAAGCCAAGCTTTAATAAGTAATTTGATAGGTTAATTGATAACCATGGAATAACCCATTTAAGGAGCATAATCTAATTTGCGTTTATAGCTTTGACATGCTTACTAATATAGAGGGTCACCTATGGTTATATAATGGAATTATTTGCTTATGCATTAGATGAGAGACATGATAGAAAAAGAGTTCGAGAGTTGGGACTAAATTTTCTATTTAATTATGGAAGAGTTATAGCTGTGTACTAAATTATCGAAGGAAGGCCACTACTTGACTTACTTGATAAGCTTTGGTACTTTATTATACAATAATTAGGGGGTAAAGCTTGATCTTCTAAAGTTGTCATGAAAAAATCTCCTCATGCTCAATTAACGAGACAATTATAGTAATGATGCCGACCTTCTTTAAGAAGTGATTTGAGAATATGAGATATTTTTAAAATTGATTTGATACCATGGCTTTATTTATTTATTTATGGATAGTATACAAAACACGAATGCTATGGATGGCTTTGTACAATTTAAGCTACCAAAATAAGGGAAATCGTAAGTTTGTACATATAATCAAGCTACTTACCACTGAAAAGTATCATTTAATTGTTTCTAATGTCTTAAATAACTCTCTTATTTATTAAGAATTTAGTGAATTTTCTCTATTAAAGTATAAAGAATGGTTCTTTTCAGATAATTGCCTTTTTATGATCATATTCATTGCCTTTCTAATATATTAGATGTTTGTATGTTAAATGAGTAACCCAATCAATGCTCATTTTTTTCTTAATGTTTTATGGATTAGTTTGAAAGGAGAACATTCTATAAAATAACAATATTTATTTTGATTGAATTTACATGGCATAAATGGATATGGATTTCATTATGTATCTTAGCCTATTACTTTTGTATAACACTTAAAGATCTGCTTGTTTGATATGTTTAATCAACTTTAGGAGTGTCATAAAGGAGTCATTAGATGAGGTTTTGAAGGTTATATCATGTCAAATAGGGGTGCCAATATTAAAACATCACAACAACAACAAAAAACCTTTTACTCTGATCCAACATAAACAAAATTGGTTCAATTCAACCAATGTGAGATTTAGTGTTTGAATGGGTCAGATTTGTTAATTCTAATTTGAGTTAATTGTAAATTATCAAAAAATGAAATATTATTAGTGCCATATTCATCTTGGGTTAGGCTCTAATTAAGACTACCGACCCATTTAGTTAATATGTCAAATTTGGGTTGATTTTATTTATATATAATCATTTTGAGCTTCAAACTTGATCCTTAAACTTGAATTGAAACTGTTTGTTTCAAACAAATTATTATAATTGTCTATTAATGACAAGGTTTTGAGGATTTCTTCTACATGGAATGCCCCAAATTCGTTGGTAAGAAGGACAATAAGCCCTCCCTCCTTACAAAGCTTCTCTCTGCATTATAGAATACTATCCTTTTTAGTTAACACATCCATCATTTGTTATCAGGAGGAGATTGGAGGTATTGTATGAAGGCTTCTTGTAATTATTACATCTTCAAGTGATTAAGTAGTTCTTGTTAGTCTTGAACAATATATGATAGGACATTGTATAACACATATCATGAGACAATTGGGATAGGGCACTTTGCATGATTTGATTGGAGCACATAAGTAATAATATAAAAACAAATGGATGATCTTGAGTGTGTGTAATAAATAGGACATTGAACTTCTAGATTTTTTTGCACTTCTTGAATTTTTTATAGATTTTAGTTGGAATATATTTTTTTTTTTGAGTACTTGATTACTTCTCTTATTATAACAGTATTCTAAAAAAATAGTGGAGACATCGTTGAAAGGAATTTGGGAAAGTTTGAGTTGACCTTATGGATGACAAAAGAAATTATGGAGTGGGTGACTACAAAGGTCATATGATGGATGTAAAGGGGATGTTAGATGCTACAATAAAGGAGAAGACAATAGATGTCAGTCAACATATAAAGGTGATGACAAGGACTTAATGATTAAGTTGTTAAGAAAAAGATTAAAGAAAACTCATAAATCACATAGAGGTAAGTTGAGGCTATTAGATATGAGATGGAAAAGATGTGGAGCTTATAAAGGTAGGTAACTCGTGACATATGAGATATCCCTAATAATACAACTATAGAGTATTTGATCCTGACTAGTTGCTAAGAGAATATATTTTTTGAAGAGGTAGGGAAATGATCGTAATTTGATTAACCCAAGCTCTAGTTTCATCAAAGATGATGGGAGATGTACAAGGTGATGTTGGTTACATATATTAATAAGGAAGCAATGAGGCCATAAATAATCCTTAAATATGTGACCACTAAGGTTTCCATTGTAGAGCACTTAGGCCCATATATTTAATGGAGAGACAATTGGAAGGCCATACTTCAGCATGTATGATTGATAGTTCTTTTGGTACTGCAACCTCACTTATGTTGTACATGAGAAATGAAACATGTAGTAGGTTTGAGGATGCATTATACAAAATCAGTTGATCTTCAAGAAGCAACTTCGGATTAATACATTTGGTCCAGGAGGGATATTTATTTTGTACCATCCAAAATCTAGGAGAAATGATACTACACTTTTAAAATGAGAACATAGCATTAAAGAAAATAATAATGGGATTAAGCCAAGCCTTATTTGATAGATGCTTTGCAATGAAAGTATACATAATAATTTGAGAATCATAAATATATTGCTAAGTAATTTGATAGGTTAATTGATAGCCATGGAATAGCTCATTTAAGGAGCATAATCTAATTTGCGTTTATAGCTTTGACATGCTCACTAATATAGAGGGTCACCTATGTTTATAATATAGAATTATTTGCTTATGCATTAGATGAGAGATATGGTAGAGAAAGAGTTCGAGAGTTGGGACTAAATTTTCTATTTAATTATGGAAGAGTTATAGCTGCGAACTAAATTATCGAAGGAAGGCCACTACTTGACTTACTTGATAAGCTTTGGTACTTTATTATACATTAATTAGGGGGGTAAAGCTTGATCTTCTAAAGTTGTCATGAAAAAGTCTCCTCATGCTCAATTAATGAGATAATTATAGTAATGATGCCGACCTGCTTTAAGGAGTGACTTGAGAAGATGAGATATTTTTAAAATTGATTTGATACCATGGCTTTATTTATTTATTTATGGATAGTATACAGAACACAAGGCTATTGATGGCTTTGTACAATTTAAGCTACCTAAATAAGGGAAATCGTAAGTTTGTACATATAATCAAGCTACTTACCACTGAAAAGTTTCATTTAATAGTTTCTAATGTCTTAAGTAACTCTCTTATTTATTAAGAATTTTGTGAATTTTCTCTATTAAAGTAGAAAAAATGGTTCTTTTTAGATAATTGCCTTTTTAAGATCATATTCATTGTCTTTCTAATATATTAGATGTTTGTATGTTAAATGAGTAGCCCAATCAATGCTCATTTTTTTCTTAATGTTTTATGGATTAGTTTGAAAGGAGAACATTCTATAAAATAACAATATTTATTTTGATTGAATTTACATGGCATAAATGGATATGGATTTCATTATGTATCTTAGCGTATTACTTTTGCATAACACTTAAAGATCTGCTTGTTTGATATGTTTAATCAACTTTAGGAGTGTCATAAAGAAGTCATTAGATGAGGTTTTGAAGGTTATATCATGTCAAATAGAGGTGCCAATATTAAAACATCACAACAACAACAAAAAACCTCTTACTCTGATCCCACATAAACAAAGTTGGTTCAATTTAACCAATGTGAGATTTAGTGTCTGAATGGGTCAGATTTGTTAATTCTAGGTTGAGTTAACTGTAAATTATCAAAACTGAAATATTATCAGTACTATATTCATCTTGAGTTAGGCTCTAATTAAGACTACCGACCCATTTAATTAATATGTCAAATTTGGGTTGATTTTATTTATATATCATCATTTTTAAGTTGAGCTTCAAACTTGATCCTTAAACTTGAATTGAAACTGTTTGTTTCAAACAAATTATTATAATTGTCTATTAATGACAAGAGACGTGAATAAAGGATGTCTCTTTGCTCTCACCTTGACCTTCTTTTTTGTGACATATCTTTCATTTCTCAGAGTACTTATTCATTTAATAAAAAAATGATGCTTCTTAGATAAATGCATGTTTACGCTTTGAAGTATATTTTCTTTCTAGTTTATTAGATATTCATTTATTGAATATTAAATGGAAGTCCCAATCAATCATCTTTTTATATTTGATGCCTTATTGGTTGGTTTGAAAGGACTACAAAAATCACAACCTTGATTTTGATTTAATTGAGTTGGAATCAACGAATATGAATTTCATTGTACATTTCAGCATATTGTTTTGGTATGACACTCAAGAATTTGAGTGTTTTATATGTCTAATTAGCCTTATGAGTCTCATAATGTACGTATAGGCATGCACACACACACCCAAAAGAAAAAGGAAAAGAAAAAAAGCGAAATAAAACCTTAACTCAAATCTCACCCAACAGATTTGAATTCAAGCTAACTAGTGTGGGATTTACTGTCAAGATTGGTTAAATACGTTAGTTCAAGTAATATTAAATCATCAACACTTAATTGTAGATTATTGATATTTTTACAAAATCTTTATCTAAAAATGATTTAATAATTTGAGGGGGATGATTGGCATCCTAGATCATAAACTATGAAATCATGTATAGTTTACATACATGAAATTTTCTTTTCATTTCAACATTTCTTTTTAATGTTGCTAAAAGGAAAGAAGTTTGTATATTGGTATTTGTATTTATTTTTACATGCCTATATTTAGGAAGAGCTATATATGATTTGTACCCCTTTTTACATCAAATTGTAATGACGCATTATCTTAAAAATTGTGATGTAAGGTCAATTTACACCGTCAACATATACTGTCCAATGTTTCTTTTTCATCATAAAAAAGGGGATATTATTAGTTCCATAAGTCTCATTGATCTTTACTTTCATCATACAAATATTTGTTTGGATTTTCAATTGTTTGTATTATTAATGTTTTTGGTGAATTGAAATTATGACAATTCAGTTTAGCACAATACTTAGCTTATACAGACACATCACTGCCTAATAACAATAGGAAAATTGGAATCAACTTAGATGGATCAATATAAGAGTAACAAAGTCTTGGACACATGTAATAAAGTTATTTTTGGTATGTTGTATCTTCGGTCTTCATAAGGTGTAGTTTCATGTAGGGCTGTCAAAACGGCTCGTTGTTCGCGAGCAGCTCGTGTTCGGCTTGTTAAGAAGCTCGTGCTCAGCCCATTCACTAAGTTAACGAGCCGAACACGATCAAAGATTTGTTTGTTTGTGTTCGGCTCGTTTTGGTTCGAAATATTACTCATCAATTATATATATATATATATATATATATATATATATATATATATATATATATATATATATATATATATATATATCACTCTAAAAGAATGATAATAGTAATATTTTCTTGATGTGATATTAGAGTTTAGTGTAATGAAACTTTAGCTGTGTGATATTTGATAAAGTGCATGCGATGAATGTAAATGCTTCATAGCTCTCAGATAGGTTGGATGGGGAGGGAAGGGCTGGTTCACTCAGAGGGCACAGTAAGAGTGAACGAACTCAATGACGCTTGGACCAACAATGTCATTGTGCAGGACGGCAGTAGCTCGGCAATGGCTGCTGATCAGGAGCTGGGGTCGGCGGCTAGAGTTGGGCCTTGTACAAAGCAAGCAGCGGCCAAGTGGCATATTTGATGAAGGCAGAAGATGAGATGCTTTCACAGGCGGAGGGAGGAACTAAGAGCAATGGATGGCGCATTTCATGGCCGTGCATGCGGTGGTGGTCGGGTCAGAGGAGGCGTGGTAGGGAGTCGATGTTAGGTGCTGGTTGGCAGTGCTTGTTGCGAGGTTAATGGCGTCAACGTGCCGCTTGCTATTGGCGTGACGTGACGTCTGCCGGAAATGAGTTAGTTTTCTTTGGCGTGTGGAAGGCCATGAGAGGATGAAATTCTATTTGCGTTTGTCCATATGACTTATTCTTCTTCCAAGCTCTTCTTTCTACTTGATGAGGGAGATGAATCTTATTTATTATTAGAGCAATATGGTTCATCATTTGTTGGAATGGAGGGTATTAGGTATGAGTCCTATATCAGATAAAGGACAGATGCTACGATAAAGAATGATGAATCCTTTAGTAACCGCAACCTAGGAGTTGACCATGAAATCTTCTACGATATCCATGAATCAATTTTATAATCCTGTTATCCATTTCTGCAAATTGTCAAGTAGTTTCAAAGGCTTCGTGCAACAAGCTAGCTAGATTCCTCTGGTTTGCTCTTATATTATCCTTGGTGTGACTTTTTTGGTTATTGACATAGATTCGCGTTCACCATACTTTTTAAGATATTCGATGCTAAATGGTCAGTGGGTTATATTAAAATTTTACAAGCACTTAATGAAAATAAGAGGAATAGACTAAAAGAGAGAAAGAGATCAAATTTTTAAAAACAAAGTTTAAGAATTTTGTTGGAATAGAATAAGTGCAAAAAAAGTTGCATAAGATTGTGTAATGAGCTAACCTCAACTATTCCTACAATCCATCATTTATAAGTTTAGGTAGGAATTTAAGTGTTGCACAATAAATTACATACTAAATTATATGAATAAATGAAGTACAATGAAATCTATTATTTATCCGCCATAAATCACATGACGTGTATAACCTAATTGAGAACTTGTGGCAAACTTAGTAAGAAGTCATTGATCTCCCCTAATAAAGTCTGTTCAATAAGTATTTCCTGAAAAATTAGCAATTATGTTTGAGCTTTAAGAGCCCATCAACTTCACGCTGATTCAAAGAAGTTTAATATATGTTTTGTAAGTTTTCCATGAATCTTGCAAGTTCATCGTAAATTCGACAAGCCAAATAGGACAAGTTTGTAGATGTCTCAACCAAGTGCGGTGAACTCATATTGATTTAGATAATGCCATATGTATCAAGACTTCGTAAATTTTCGATGGATGTAAGTTTGCTTTTTCTCTTCTTTGTTTCTTTAGGTATTTTGGATCTTTATGATTCACCCTCAATCCCTTAAAAAAACAATGAAGTGGGGCCCATGATATAATATCTTATCCAATTCCGTTTGATCAAGTTTAGTTATGTAAACATCCGCACATCCACATATAAACAGTAAAGAAAAATATTACGTGCGGAGTCCAAATATTACTTTATGTCCGGACTCCATTCTAAAGTTATATCATTAAAGTATTTTGTTCAATATAATTAAGTTGCAAGGTTCTAAGATACATGATTTGAATGTAATGATTTATAGTATGATATAAACATACGATTATACTGAAGAAAAAACTCAAGTACAACCATATTATACTGAGCAAAACATATATATAATTCCTAAATCCGCTATAACGAGGAAAAATAGTTCTAAAATAAATGCTTTGAAAGTAAGGGTTCATACCATAGCAAAAAAAAAGATTGTATTGAAGAGAAAACTCAAGTACAATCGTGTTTTACTGAACAAAACATATAAATAATCTCTAAATCCGCTTTAACAAGAACAAATATTTCAAATACAACTATGTTTTATGTCATTCATGCTATGAACCCCTACTTTCAAATCATATATTTTAGAATAATTTTTGTCTTCATTATAGTATATTTAGGGGTTATTTATGTATGTTGTTAAATACAACACGATTGTATCTTAGATTTTTTCTTCAATATAACCGTGTTTTATTCTATGTTACGAGCTCTTATTTTCAAATAATTTATTTAAATTTTTTTAAATCTTTATTATAACAAATTTAAAGATTATTTATATATTTTATTTAATAGAATAATACATAAATTTTTCTTCATTACAATCATGCATTTATATAATACAACAAATTTTTGAAGTCAAGTATTTTATAACCTTAGGACCTGAAAAAGATGACTCACAGTCATTGTAGATCGATCTCCCGAGAGGCCCTCAATTCGCTGAGGCCACTCGCTGCACAAAATCTCTTAGCTGGGAGAGAGGAGAAGGTATCTAATCCAAATCCTGCACGAGGAAGAGAGAAATAGTGAATGGGAAGAGCGTTCGTATACGTGATACTTGGCGGCGGAGTGGCTGCCGGATACGCCGCGCTTGAGTTCTCACAGCGAGGGATCGCTCCCGGGGAACTCTGCATCATATCTGAAGAATCCGTGAGCTCCCCTTTACTCCTTCTCCTTCCCCTGATTTGAATATTTGCGGTACTGTTGCTTTCCCTAAAACAACTATTCTGTGTCCAAAATGGATGTTTGGAGGCGAATTTGTGATCTTTAAGGCAAAAACCATCCGCTCTAATATCTTAACCTTTCAATTAGTGTACTTATTACTAATAATTATGTTATCATAACTGAAGCAGAGAAGTATTTTTTTTTTGTTGAGATTGTAGTGAAGAATTGATATTCATGTTTTCTACAGCGTGTTAGATGAAATTTATTGGCTTAGGTAATGTTTTAGATGTAACCTATTTCGTTGTCATTTTTCATGGAAGTGCTTTGCACTAGGTTTTGGATTTTCCAAACAACTCATTAGAAAGAATTGAAATGTCTGCTGCTTTTTTAGTAAGGGGCTGTATGGTTGCAGGTATTTAGAATTCAATTTGACTGCTACTTACTACTAGACAGCTCTTAATTGGAAAACAACATTTGGGATTGATTTTTAATACAAACTGATATGATCAGTTATCATTGTTTGAGAATCTGACTTGTTCATAAAGTTTGGAAGAAAAAAATGATCAGCTAATTAGCCAAGACAATATAAGTGGTTTTTTCTGTGTGATAGATGCATATTAGTTTGGTTACTAAATTCTCTATTATTTTTCATTTTATTTAGTTTGAATACAGTTATTCTCAGTTTCTGTTGATTATTAATGGCTTGGCTTTCTTTTTCCTTAAGAGTATACAAACTTAATGACAGTATCTCACGCAACTTCAAAAATTTCTATTCAGCTCTTTGCTGGACATGATTTTTGCACTTTTGTTAATTGATAATAAGATTTTCTATGTGAAATAGCCTTTTGTGTTCATGTAGGCTGCTCCTTATGAAAGGCCTGCATTGAGCAAAGGATTTTTGCTTCCAGAAGGTAGTAGTGGTTTTATGTTGAATGCATGATATTTTTTTTTGAACACTTTTTCTTCTGCAGAAGCATGTTGGGTCTGGTATTTAATTTAATACTCTATTTTTGTGCTTTTTCTGAGTCAGCTTTAAATAGCATCTTGAATTTTGAAACGGAAGATTCAAAGAGCATATACTATTTTTATTCTTATTTGTCCCATATTCATTTTGAATTTCTTTTTGTTTGCATATGAAACCTGTTAGGAAAATAAATTAGGAACTGCTTATGTTATGTCAGTAACTAATTTGAGGAAATTTTTAAATATCTCTTAATAATTGCAATTATTATCACTTTTATTTGTTTCGGTATTCATCTTGGATGCCTATACATGGATGCCGATATTTAGTTAGTAGGTTACATTTGATAACAAAGGGCTAATAGATGACTCATTTAAGTATTGAATGTTATTTAGCAAATAGATTCATTTGACTATTACGAAACCTGACATTTCATTAGTTATTGGAATTATTAGATAGCAATGCCAAAAAAAAAAAAAGGGCATTATGTAGTTGTTCTTTGTGGTCATAGACAATTAAGAAGTTCTCTAGAAATTGGTTATGCTACAATAATACTAAGCACTTATCAATCTTTTCTCTGATAGCAATTATGTTGGTCCCTTTAATAAAAAAAAAAATTCACTTTAGAATATTTTATGTTTTTTTGTAGCTAACCTAATGACCTGAAAAAGTTAAAAGCAAATTTTTGTGCTAAGGTCCTATGCAGTGGTTAAATACAAAGCTTTGAACATGCGAACTAATTTTGATTAAAACTCTTGCAAGAGATTTTAGCTTTCATGTTACTTGGCCTATGACATTATATTGTGAATATCTTGCTTGCATCTAATTGCCAATAATCATGTTTTCATGAATGAAGTAACGCATATTGAAGGTAACATCTTAAAGTTGATTGTCACTTCATTTGAGGTGTACTTTCCAACAATGTTGTTACTTCAAATGTTTCTAATTCCAAACAATCCATGAATATCTTGACAAAAATTTCAGGTCATTTGTTGTTTCTCCTAAGTAAAATGTTTTAGCTAATAATATGTATGCTTCAACTTGAGAGGAAGTTTTGACTTATCAAAACATAATGAAATTGATATTAGGATATCATCTAATTTGAGAAAATATGCATTTACTTGTTCATAATTGTGATTGATTACACATTAAGTATTATTGTATTCATCCTACACAACTCGAAATAGCTCTTATATTCATGCAAAATTTTTTCTCTCAAGACTTTCTTTTTAGAAATATTACTTATGACATGTATGTTAGTTGGAACTAGACCCTTCAAGGGGATAACTTGTTAAGTGATAAGATTATATACATTACTCAAGGGCATTTTAGAAAGCTTCACATATATAGTTACCCCTTCTCTAATATTAAAGAAGGCAATTAATTAGATTTATACGGGAAAGACGAAGATAAATTGAAGGAAGAAAGCAATGCAATGGCTTTCTATTGGACAAAAATCCTATAATCAAAAGTATGTTTTGGGAGTCTTGAACTTGGGAAAATGAGATTTGCTTCTTCCTTCTGTTCATGAGTATAGGAGGTTCAGGGGCTCATATAGATACACATAGTGATGTATTTGCTTTCTGATCTAAAGAACAAAACAAATAATTGTTGAACACTTTTACGAGGCGATTTTTATCATGTTAGCTATTGCTTAAGAAATTAAAAATTATAGGTGATGAAGAAACTCCATTGTAGTTATGTTCTTTGAAATTTACTATGATAGTGATTTTCTTAATAATATTTAATCTAAGGGTGGATCTAGATAGATGGGACCTTTATTGATTTTTCTATGAAAATTCTTGATTTGTGTGCTTAAATATATTAGATATGCAATTAAGACATTCAAAAGTGGAATAGATAGGTTGAGCAAATTGGAAAGAAGAAAAGTTTTTTGAAAAGTTTTTTTTTCTAACTTTTCATGATTTTTTTTTCCCATAGAGAGGGCATCATCAAACATAAAACTATTGGGGTTATTGCTCGATAAAATTTAGTGATAGAAAGAATGAACATAAGGCATATGGAGAAAAAAGCATTTTATTTAATGTTGGTCTGAGCACTGATTTTTTACTAGACTATTAATGTTTCATTCTATTTGGTAAACAAATATTTCCTTTCTACCATTGCATTGAAGACTTGGAGAGTTGTGATTGAGTCTCCATCTAGATTGTTATGTTCTTAGGCCTTTGGTTGTCCTAATTATGCTAATGTTGAGTAAGCCAATATGTGATCCAATAGCTAAAATAATGCAAATCTTTGTGTTGAAGGGGGCTTTGTTGTATGGATTCAAAGACATTTGATTTTGTGATTGGTAAAAATGCCAAGTTAAATAAATCAGTTATTCTTGAACAGAAGTTAGAGCTAATTGATGTTTTGAGAGGAGATCAAAAGGTACGTAGAGCTAATTGATATTTTGAGAGGAGATCAAAAGGTACGTAAACATGTTAGATTTGATTTTTAGCAGAAACAAGTTGATAGTTCCCTACAGTAATTTATAATGTTTGGATTCAAGTGTGGCATCATCATAACCATAATATAGCGTTGATTCTTATAGGTCCAAGAGGTTGATTAGACTACCTAATGGTTATAATTATGATGATTGCTCTATTCTTATTTAGCAGCTTATGTTCTAATTGATTGAGTTTGTTAGTGATATGGAACAATCTACTTATAAGCAATTTACCAATAAAAGAAAATCAAGCCAAGTAGGTTCAACTCGTTATCGGTGTAAGTGTTGGTGGTTGCAATGGATCTTCTAATACAAAGAGAAAAATCAAACTGAAAATTATATCAGATACAAAATATCATTAAGTGTACTGGGATATCTCCAAATAAAAGTTTACACTCCAAGAATGGTTTTGGTTAATTTTTTTTTTAATTTTTTTTTTGGCAATCAACCATTACTCCATCTGTATTTTGTTGTTTGTAGTTGCATTGTAGTACGTAAACTAAAATAATTGGATATCGAAGTAGCTTTTAACATTAGTGATTTTGGATAAGAGATTCACATGCAATAATTTTATTATTTGAAGTATTCAAAAAAGAAGAATGTTTGTTTATGATAGAAGTTTTTGTAGTCTTAAACAATCTCCAAGAAAGTTTTAGAAAATTTAATAGTCTTAGGATTAATTTTTTATTTGTGATAATTTCACTTGATGGATATATTTACCGCAAGCACCTTATTGATGTATCCTTTGTATATCTAATTTTGTTTGTTCATGAAAAGTTCATTGTAACTAAATGCAAGTTATAGATTTGTTGTTTAAAATATATTTTAATTAAAGCCTTCGAGATGAAAGGACTGCTTTACCCAAAATTTTGTGTCAGTTGATCTTGTTCAATCAAGGCAAAGCTCTAATTGAATAATGATTAACAAAATTGAGCAGGACATACTATTTTCACTTGAAACAAGCCTAACAAATTAATAAAGTTGTAATTTTAAAAATCAAGTTTAGTTAGCCTTCCTAGTTTAGATAAAATTAGGCTTGCTTAATTTGATTAAACCTTCATACATCATGCGATCAGATAATCAAATATTTTATCATCTATTTCTTATTTTATGATTTTAAGCCATTTTATAGAATTTAAGATGAATAAAGAGGATTATGTAGCTTAATGGGTGATGCCCAATTCCAGTCCGTTACTATTATTATTCCCTTGCCCATGCCAGCCTTTCTAGTACCCCAACAATCACCAATGCCAAGATTGCTGCAAGAAATATTTTCTTATATACGACATCAAATGTCTCAATCTCTAGTCACTTTTATCTTTGCCTAACATCCCTCCCCTCATCCTCACTTGCTCTTCGGATGTTGTTTTTAGCAACCATCCTAGTCTTGCTCGTTCGAGCCTTCACTGTTCACCATCGATACTCTCTCCTGAAAACTTTAATTCAAGCTCTCATCTGGCCCTCTTGCTTTCTGTTTCATATGGTCACTCCTACTCTCACTCTAAGCTCAGCAAAAACTGTTTTTCATCTATGTTGCTGCATTTCCTCATAAAATTTCCTAATGCACAACTTTGTTTCCTGCAACTCTCCCCTTGGTCTACTCAGCATAATGTCTGAGCTCGACTCTAAAGAATCCAATTCTCGCACTCCAATGCCCGAAACACCAATTTTTCAGTCCTTCTATCTGACTTCACGATAGTGAATTTCTTTGCATGCAACAACAACAACAAGCCTTTATCCCACTAAGTAGGGTCTGCTATATGTGTTTTCTCCCTTGGTCTAGTTAATATGAACATAATTTTTTATTTGACAGACTTAAAGATTTTCTCATTGATTTTAAATCGAATGAAATTTTATGGTCTTCATGTTTTTGATCTTTGATTCAAGTAAATTTATGCCTACTTTTGTTCTTTGATCTTCATTCAAGGTAATTTTGTTAATTACGCAGGAATTAGTTCAATTGAATATTGTTTGACACTAGTGATGTTGAATTAATCCTTAAGCTACTGGAAGAAGTATAAGATATATATATATATATATATATATATATATATATATATATATATATATATATATATATATATTGTCATCCACCAAAGCAAAGTGCTCAAAATAAAATAAGATGTTGATGTAAAGATTATTATAGACAAAAAGAATAATACAGCAGTTAAGAATAATGTTATGTGTACTAATCTATTTGGCATATGAACGATTGATAAATTGGATTGCCACCTGAATATGAATGCAGGCAGATGACAAATAAATATTCAAGTAAACTAAACAATAAAATAGTTTGACATTATTATCAATGTGGTTCAATCAAACCTTTACTTGCATCCATGCGTATCCCAACTCAACACTTGGATTCCCACAAAAACTTTCCACCACATGCTACTCTTTTTAAATCCATTAGTAGTTAAAGAATTATTGCACCAACTTTTTCTTTAATGGGTATTAATGATACTCTTCTACTTCAAAGCATAAAGTTGCTCCTAGTCTTTTTCAGCAGGCAACGATATTTTTAAGGTGCATAACCTACCAATCCTAGCATAAACCTTTAGTTAATGAAAATAATTTTTGGAACTAAAGCAAAACTCTCTTGAGATTTTAGGCAATTTAATTGCTATCACATACAACTATGATTTATACAATACTTGTCACATAAAATTGATTGCAAGTTAAAATTAATAGAACCATCAAATAAAAGTTTTAAGTCCTATGAGATTGTGTATGAAACACTTAATAAAGAGACAATAGAGATATTGAGTTGATGACGAACACCTTGGGATATGTCATATCTTTTACAAAGAAATCTGACAAAACAATCCAAGATAGATTTGTAAGTGTAGGAACAAAAGTGTGAGAGAGAGAATGACTTAGTGTATCAGAGTAAAATTATTAACATTTCTCTATTTCCTTGATTTTGTTATCTTTTGGCTATTCACATGCATATATTACTCCAGCCATAACTCATGACATTAATCAATCTTTAAAAATAAAACAATCAATAATTTTAGAAGATATTAACTGTAAATTCAAACTATTATAAGATTGTTCTATTTAATTATGAATCTTGTTGTATGATCAATTTGATTTTGAACAGAAACTAAAGATTGTATTGTACTATTACCATCATATGGTATGATCCATAAATGGAGCTAGTTAATTGTAATTTTCTTGGTTAATTCAACTAGCTTAATTTGAATTTAATACGGATAGTACTTTATGATCATATATTGTAATTTAAAATTAATTAAAAATCATTGATTTGTTTATGGATTAATTCTTTGATAAAATCAAGTTTAATTTTTATGTGTTAAAATTCTAAACTTCATCCATTTTTTTAATACATTTAAAATATTTTAGTGTGGATTATTATTTCATGTATATTTAAAATACTTATTTTTATATTTTATTTAATTATTATTTGTTCTCATCACTTTTTGTCATGAGAAATAATTATGAATTGAAGTACTTCTTTATATTGACACTAAGCTTGACACTAGGCTTTGATGAAGTTGAAGCAGCTCACTTTAGTCTCGCCTATAGGTTCCTTTTTAGTCATCTCTAAGTGAGCAATGTTCCATGTTGGTCTAACAAACAAAGTCATCGCCAAGCAACTAAAGTATGTACTCGTAACATGTAGGGATACATAGTAAGTTACCTTAAATGACACATTATGTATGGTTTATAATTATCATATCAGGAGTGAGCCATACATGAATTACATCGGATCATAAGGTCAAGGTTGCCCGTAGGTTCCTTAGGTTAAATATAAGTTTTAATAAGTGGAAGATTTGAATGCTAAATTTTCTTTATTGTTTGAGCATCTTTAGCCTTAATGGTTGAGTTGAAACCTCCCAACCTTCTCTTCTTAGTTCTGCTCTTATATGAATATCCTGATATGCTCCTACATGAAAGTCCTGAATTGCTCTTCCTCCACCAGCTGACACTTCAACTCTTCTAAGGAATATTGCTGGTGTTATTGAGATTTTAATGATCTTACATCACTCTACCACCCCTCCTAGATCCTCCAGTCTAGAGAGAAGGGTTATTTTTGGGCCCATGAGTATTGATGCTGCACAATAAGTCCCTAAAATATAATTTCTTGCTTAGATTGAAGGTTATGTCTATATTGTCATGATCTTGTATTTTTCTGATTTATGTTATGTCTTTTGTCATAGTATGATCACAATATCTCATTCTATAATTCTGTTATGATCATAACACTGCGACAATGTAAGAAAATCTCATTGTATAAATTTTGCTTTTCTTTTGTTTAATCTTTTCCTCAGTATTTTCTTATACTTTTGGGATGAATTTTATTCTAATCTTAAACTTATCGAGCCTAATGTACCTGCAATTATCTTTCTGCTGAATATGCTACATTTAGATTGAGATTCTTGCGGAGTCATCGATGTTGTTTCATCTTCTTTGTAACTTATGAAACATCTACGTTTTTTATATCATAATTCTGCTTCCACTTAAGTAAAGAATTGTTAATAATTGTTTACAAGGATGAATTGCCATTAATGAAGTTCACAATCTATTCTTTTCACGTATAGATATTGTATTTTGACTTGGCTGCCTGCAGCTCCTGCACGCCTACCAGCATTTCATACCTGTGTTGGTTCCAATGATCAGAGGCTAACTTCAAAATGGTATGCAGAACAAGGTAAGAAGATATCTTGCTTCTCATTCTATCAAGCAGTTGGTTGTTCTCCTTGACCTCCATTAATGGGCAAGAGTAACTATCACTTGGTCACTTAACAATAGTAAATCTTTGTTTGTAGACATCTGCAGAAGGATTAGCTTGTAGAAGATCGTAATAACTAGATGGAATGTTCAAAATTTCAACTCTAGAATTGGCCAATTGCTTGCTATTTTTCTACTAAGAAATATATATTGTGAAATCTTGTTTTGTAGATTGTTATTGTGAGCAATTCTTTATGGAACAAAATTTCCAGTGATGTAAACAACATATGATTTGAAAATGATTTATCAGTCTTGACTTTAAATGAAAATATGACACTAAATAGGACACAATGGAGAAAACGATTCATGTAGCCAACCCTGCGTAGTGGGACAAAGGCTTTGTTGTCGTCGTTGTTGTTGTTGTTGTAGTCTTGACTTTAAGCATCATCAGATGTTAGATCAGTAATTTTACTGCTAAAGATGGGAAACATCACATGGCCTACGCATATGCTATGGATATCATATCCTTAGCGTCCTTTCTTATATATAAATCATTACAAAATCTCTCATTGCTACCAGATGAACACAGATTTATTGGTCCTTCTATGAATTGGCTTAGATGAATTCTTCATGATGGTGTGTAGTAAAATTTACTTTTCTTCAATCTTGGTTGTCAAAAATTTATTGCAGCAACAATAAATGATACAACAGGACTACGAAGTGCTGGTTTTATTCTTTTGTGATATAATTTAGAAACAGAAGTTCATAACTCAATGGCAGAAGTGGAAGGATAACCTTAAATTCTTTCATAATATTAGTAGAGTATCCCATTCATTCTGTTGAATGGTATATTTTAGGCACATTTTTGAAATATGAAGAGCTTCCCTTAATTCTTCCTTGATTTTATGCATAGTGAAATATTCGAAGATTTTGTATCATATCCTCAATATGTAAAGGTATTTGCTGTCAATCCGATTTTGGAGGATTGGGCAATCATGACTATTAGGTTGTTCTGTACATTTTTATGTAATTAGTTGTTTTAAAAATCTGGACTGCTTGTCAGGCATTGAACTTGTTCTCGGAACACGGGTGAAGTCTGCCGACATCAATCGCAAGACATTAACTACAGCTGCAGGGGAAACGATAAGCTACAAGACTCTCGTCATTGCAACAGGAGCTAGGGTAGTTATTTATAATCTGAAGGCATTAAAATTGAACTAAATTTTATACTAGTTTGTAATTAAAAAAAGAAGCTTGGAGGTCCTTATCTATCTTAATTGTTAACTTAATGCCTTGTCACATAGGCTTTGAAGCTTGAAGAATTCGGGGTGAGGGGATCTGATGCTGAAAATGTTTGCTATTTACGTAATTTAGCTGATGCAACTAGGCTTGTGAGCATAATGCAAACCTGCAATGGAGGAAATGCTGTTGTCATTGGTGGAGGCTACATAGGAATGGAGTGTGCGGCTGCTTTGGTCACCAACAGAATAAAAGTAACTATGGTCTTTCCTGAGGAACATTGTAGTAAGTAGTGGATTTCTGATTTCTACCCTACTTGATGCTGATGTTATTTTTTATTTTTTTATTTCTCCCAACATGGTTTTATTTTATTTTTGCAGTGGCTCGTTTGTTCACGCCGAAAATTGCTGATTTTTATGAAGCCTACTATGAGTCGAAAGGAGTGAATTTTATAAAGGGAACTGTGTTGTCATCATTTGAAAATGATTCGGATGGAAAGGTAGTTTATAGCTCTTTTACAAATCAAGTGTATCAAATTCTAACCATCTTAGAGATTCTGTGGGAACCATTAAGTTATCCAGAATTTAGTGCAACATACATACTTTGATCTGGGCCATTATTTTCTATCATATCCACAGGTGACAGCAGTAGTTCTCAGAGATGGAACGCAAGTGCCTACTAACATGGTCGTCGTAGGTATTGGAATACGTCCAAATACAAGCCTCTTTGAGGGTCAGCTGGCTATAGAGAAAGGTGGAATCAAGGTCAACGGTCGAATGCAGACTAGTAACAGTTCTGTCTATGCTGTCGGTGATGTAGCTACTTTCCCTGTCAAGTTATTCGGCGGTGAATACCGTCGGCTAGAGCACGTAGATTCTGCTCGGAAGTCTGCAAGACATGCAGTTTCAGCTATCACAGCACCTGACAAAACAGGTGACTTTGATTACCTGCCTTTCTTCTACTCCAGAGTCTTCACACTTTCTTGGCAGTTCTATGGAGATAATGTTGGAGAAGTAATACATTATGGAGATTTCCTCGCCAGAAGATTTGGTGCATACTGGGTCAATAAAGGCAGGATTGTGGGGGCTTTCCTGGAAGGAGGGAGCAGAGAGGAGTATGACGCTATAGCTAAGGCTGTTAAGCTCAATATGGTGGTCCATGACAAAGCAGAGATAGAAAAGCTGGGAGTTGAATTTGTATCGAATGCCGGTCGACATCAAGAGGTAGCCAGTGGGCTTGTTCTTGATAAGCCGCTCTACGAATGGCATGCTGCTGCTGGAGTTGCCATTGCTTTATCTATCACAGCATTTGCTTACTGGTATGGGAAGCGCCGCCAAAGATGGTGATGCTGGTGAACACTTTTCCTGTACTGTTATACAATTCCATTGATGCACACTGCTTCTGGCCATTTGCCTAAGTTGATTATAAACATGGAGCATGTACACAGGGAGTTACAGATCCCATTTGTCTTCTGTAAATCACTTGTACAACAGTATATATTGGTTATTATAGCGCATAGCATAACGGTGGAGATTAATTTATAATTAGTTGTCTTCTGTAAATCACTTGTACAACAGTATATATTGGTTATTATAGCGCATAGCATAACGGTGGAGATTAATTTATAATTAGTTGTAAAAATTTTGCCTACAATATTTTAGAAATGTATCTATGAAAATTTAGACTGATAATGTTATATGATGAATTTTAAAGTCTCTTAGGTGGTAATCTTTTCATAATTTGAAGCATAAAACTAAGTTAAGTGTTGCCGATATGAGAATAATTAGGTGGATGAGTGGCTTTACACTTAGAGACAAGGAGCGAAATGAATATATTTGTGATAGGGTTGGTGTAGCTCGAGTGACGGACAAAATTAGAGAGAATCATCTTTAGATGGTTTGGTCACATTAAACGTTGATCGTCTGATGATCCGATTAGGAGAGTAGATGTTTTAGATTCAACTTATGTTAAGAAAGACAGAGGTAGACCTAGGAAGACTTGAGCATGTTGTATAAAAAATGATCTTAATTATTAGAATTAAATGAAAATATGACACTAAATACGACGCAATTGAGAAAAAAGATTCATGTAGCCTATCCCACTTAGCGGGATAAAGGTTTTTGTTGTTGTAGATTGTCGTCACCTATTTGTTTTTCTTAAGTTAAATTCTTCGTAATAATTTTATGATCATCTCTGCCAAAAATAACCCCAGCCCATGGTATTCAGTCCTTAGTGATAGAACTGAGAATTACAAGGTAGTCAAAACAAGGTAATGGAAATTAAAGTTTGTAGTGCCCTCTTTTGTTATGTTGCATAATGTGTTTTGGTGATGATTGTTTGGCAACATCTAGTAAGATTCATTTCTTAAATGTTATAAAAATTACAGTAAATTTAAGTATCAATTTGAGATGATTGAATTTATATGATAGCTATTATTTCATATTATTTTATTAATTATATTATTATACTTAATATACTGTACTTATGTATTTACATATCGAACGCTAAAGAGACATTCATATTTTCATGCATGCCCCTCAAAATGCTGACATCACATCAAAATTATCACAACCATTGTCCTTTTAAAAGTAAAATACGTATTTTCATGCAAGATTATATTTATATTTTTTATATAAAAGTCCAGAGATTTATTTGAACTTTTAATTCGTTTATTAACTCGTTTAAATAATAGTTCACATGTCATAAACAAATAAAGTATAAATCAAGTTCGAACTTTAAAAAATTTAAGCAAGTTTTAATGTAAAAATTATATCATACAATTGTACATGAACAACTTGTAATCATATATCAAGCCTAAAGTCCAAAGTATGATACACTCGGTTGGGCTCGATTACAGGGAAAAACATTATGGCCGGATGTCATATTTAGATGACTAACCATCGACCGCTATGTCACCCGACACTCGCCTTGCGATGTGTGAAGCCATATTTTCTCTCAGTAGAGATATTACATCAGGACTCCGCACGTAGAGCTACGTGCGGAGCCCGATCTCAGCCGCACATCAACTCCGTCCGAACTGTTTTTTTTTTAATTACAATAGGGGCCACTTTCATACATCATTTGGTGAGTGTGAGGTTGATGTGAGACTGAAATCAGACTAAGCCCTGATGTAATATTTTCTTTTCTCCGCCCTAATCAAATATTCGCTTCCCGCCCTTTAGCGGCCCCAGTACTGGCCAGTAGAATTTGACACTACGTTATCGTTATATATATATATATGTATATGCGAAAGAAGCCATTTCATTCATCCTGCGATGAAAGCTCTTTGATCCCCAGTTCATGGCGAACGAATCTTCCGGTGTGCGGAAACTATTTCAAATCGTAAGCTATCAAGTGCTATTAGTTGTCATATTCATTTATGGAATTTTATCGAGGTCGAACTCTGCTAATTGTTTTACTGGTCAATTTTCTCGTGATTCATTAAGCTCATCTCTTTGGCGATTCAAAGATGCCGGCTATCTGGGATCCTCTGCAGATTGACGATATCGCTAAAATGCTTCCAGGAGTTGGAAACTCCATCCGTCCGTATCTCGAGTAAGAACAACCGAAGATTTGTTGTAATATCTAAAGCGAGCTTGAAATTGGAAACCCTAATTGTTTGATTAAGCAGAAATTTGAGCTACAGGAGATGTCAAAATTTATTTTGTTGACGCGAACCAAAGCTCACTTCCTTTTCTGTATCGAGCAGTTTCGGACACGGGGGTTGGATGCTGCTTGGAGGAGTTTCGAGCAATGGACTTTGGAGCTCATCTTGTTCATTGGGATAAATGGGGTAAGTATTTCCTTACAAATCCTACTATAGACGATTTTTCTGTTAATGGATGGGTAAGTCATTCTGGTCCCGTTTTGAGATTGGATAAATCACGGTCCCAATAGAGAAGTATCACATTCATCTTGACGTTTGGAAGTCCTCCTCTGTAGCTGATAGTGCAGTGGAAATCGAAGATGTTTTAAATATGGATCTTAGCTGCTTTTATTTATTTTACTCTTTCTAGTCTTTATTTTTGTTATCGATGTTTACTACTAACTAATTTTATTTTATTTTAGACGGATTGCTTTTCATCACTACAACAAGTAAGTTATCTTTACATGCTTCACATGTATACTACGAGCTAACTGATTATCTGATGTTCACAAAGTAAATTAGTATTTAGAGTTTATCTAGCAAAGATTTAATTGCATTATCATTATTAGTTATGAACATCAACAATTACATGTGCCACTCATATTTCACGCTTTGGTTGGTATTCTTGCATTATAAGAGTTCCTACTTGGCTAAATATATTTCTTATTATTTTTTTTTTCCAAAAAATTTGATGATGTAGTCCTTTTAAGCCTAGATCTTTCTTTGGATTAGAAGCCCATATTTTTGTCTTCATAACATCTGCCACAGAGTTAGTCTGAATTTAGTTGAAGTTAGATATTTCACGTTAACTGGGTTGGACTAGATGATTAGCTTACTTTATATCATATTTATACTACTAACCAAAATGTAACCATTTATGATTTTTTAAAATGAGAATTAATATCATCGTAGTAATCTAAATCTTAAAACATTGTTTTTAGCTCTTATAGATCCGAGTCTTTGAAGTACTTGGTGTATTAAGGACAACTCAGTTAAATCATAATGATAAAAGATGAGATCGCCTGGATCTACGTGAACTCATCCAAATTTATATTGATTCTTCCCGATTAGTGTAGACTTGCCAAGTTTAGGGTTAAGTTGCCGTTGCCTGCTCATTCAAGGTGCTGTCACGAGTACTTATCAAATCTCAAGCATTCTCTCTCGATATCAAGTATTCTTGTTCAACACATGAATTATTTGCCGACAATCTTTGAAAAGCCCGTGACTTAATCAAGCCGGCAAACCATTTCAGATGAGTTGGTGATTTTATCTACTTTAGACCATAAGATGCTAGTCCCTATAAGGCCACATATCTCATGCAATATATAGAAATTAAAAATTGGGCCCCATTATATACTTATTCTTATTTATATTACTTAATATTTAGCTTTTTCTGTAAGGCTTAAGCTTCGATCTGAATTAGGCTCATGGGCAAAGTATTAGAGAATTTTAGGGCAAAGAAACGCAAGAATCGACACAAATCCAGAAGAACATAGAGATTTAACGATGTTCGGCAAAGATGCCTACGTCATCGGGAGCGGAACTGCGGTTTTCCTTTCACTTTCAAAAAAAAGTACAAGTTACAATGCTTAGCCCTAGGGTTATAAACCAGACCTATTTATAGCCCTATGTGTACAATATGTAATTACAAAATTACTCTGTACCATACCGCGGGGTGTTGGCCTTGCACCCCCAACCCACATAATAAAACTACCCCGATTTGCTTGCTCCGCTCTAACATATGTTTCTTATTTGGTATATGAGCCATACCTAACACAAAGCTCAATGGACACAATGTCAAACACACAAACTCATTATATTGAGAACTTAGAGCTTCACACCTTTCTTTTTCTCTCTAGATTTTTTGTCTTTTTTTTCATTGAGCGCATTATTAAGGTTTTGGTTTATTCACCTGGCATTTTGAATCCAATCCTCTAAAATGTTTGGTGACATTATGTTAGTTAGAAGAGATGCTTTGAGAATTTGAAGGACAAAATATAGAGATTCAATAAACAAGGAGAACCAAAATTTCATTATGTGGAGAAAACTACCAGATAATAGAAAGGAGAATTAACATAATTATCAAGAGAATTTATAAGAGAATTTTAAGATCCACATTGAGATTAACGATACCAACATGTTTTGTCATTCAACAAGGATCACCTAATATAAGGGAAATGTCATCAACTCGTCGTCGAGACTTCTATAATACAAAGAACCTACTATATTTTGTTGAGTTGGGAGGGGAAAGGTTGATTCGGTAGATCTTATTGTCTAATTTGAACTAATTGTTTCTTTGCTAAATATAACAATGCTTTGTTGTTGTCCAAAAGTCGCAAAAGAACCCACAATTCTTCATAAAATTATGTAGAAACCTAAAAATTTTTTTGCACAAGTTTGTCCATCACTTTCAAGATGAGATGATAAACATTAATGATTTAGAGTTTATATTCGTCTCAGTAACATTAAAGCAAGACCTAAAAAAAACCCTTTCATGTGAATTCGGGTTGACATCACCAAAGATCTTGGTAGGGATATTAGAACTCACTAATTACTGAAGAATGCATTCACATAGAACATTACTTCAACATTAATATCATTGAATTGGAACCCTAGATGATTGCGAACATGCCAAAAAATTCATTGTCAAAATCACTATCACCAAGCGGTTTAAACTCATGATTGGTGAGTTCAATGTAATACATGTCGATACAACCGCGGGTTAGAAATAAGTCACCGTTGAGTCACACAAAGTACTCATAAATTTTGATAAATATTTATCATTTTTAAGAGTTTGTGATTGAAAATAAAGTAAAATCAGTAAATTTGCATTGAGAAAACTTCATTACCGGGTCTCAAGCCCCAGATGCGAAGAGTGGAGGGCTACATTAGGTACTCGACAATCAACTAAATTTTTTTTGTCTAAATACTATGATATAAATTTTTTAAATCATTGTGTCAACGCTAGAGTGCCCCTTATTAATGGCGCTGTGTATGACTTGAATATAGTGAAAAGTTTGCATGGGCCGTTGCATTGATGCTTGGGTGTACTGTTAAATAAGCAAAAAAGTTCACGTTATGTATGAATACTGGCAATAAAATTAGTCCATAAAATTATTAATAAAATAAAAAAGCAAATAAATGTACTCATGCAGGTAAAATAATGAAAATAATAGATATAATAATTCATATGAAAATAAATATCTTATGCATTTAAGAAACTATATAGGTCGATCAAAAAACTTTGGTGATTGATAGCTTAAAATTTAAATTTTGATAGTTGGGTAGTAGTACTAGAAATGGTATGTGTAATTATAGATAAAAGTTTGAATAATATTGTTGTAGAAATTAATAGAATTTAAGGTTAAATTCTAGCATTAAAAATTGTTATTGATATTAAAATTTTTAATGTAATAAGTATTTATGATCCCAGAGTAGGTTTGGATATATTTTCAAAAGAAAAATTTTAGAATGACCTAAAATATAATACAAAAGGTACATCTTGAAGAAAAAAATTTATTGGAGGAGATTTAAATAAATATGTTGTAGAGTGGTAAAAGATTTTCGAAGTATTCATAATTGTCATGACTTTGGAGGGATTAATGTAGAAAGTCTTATGATTTTCTTTGTTAATATTTTATTTAAGAAAAAAAGATGAATATATTATTACTTATAAGAATATAATAAAATATAAATTGATTATTTTTTAAGAAGGATAGATTTTTAAGATGGTAAAGATTATAAATTCATTCCCGAGTAAAAATTTAATCATCCAATATTGATTATTAGTTTTGAATTTTAAAATGAAATTTCGGAATATAAAAAATACAACAAAATATTATCATAAAATTAGTTGGGGGTACTTAAAAAATATAAATAAATTTAATTATATGAGTAAATTTCAAGATCTTAAGATTTTAGATTTTAATGAAAAAGCTAATATTATGTGGGATAAAATATCAAATATTATTAAATATGTTATAAATGATCATCTTATAAAATAAAATACTATTATGAATAAAAATAGTTGGTGGTTCAATAATAATGTGCAAGAAAAGATACAAAAAAAAAGAAATTTTTTTATAAAATTTATTTTAGATGTAAAAATTTGGAGAATTTGAAAAAATATAGGGTTACATGTAGGGAATCTAAGAGAACAATTTATGTGCTAAGAATTCTTCTTTTAATGATCTTTATAATGGATTAGATACTAAAAAATGTAAACGATATAAGAAGAGTAAAAATTTAGTTTAAATAAAGTGTATTAAGTATGAAAACAAGCAAGTATATTTTTTAGATGAAGATATTGAATATAGTTTAGTGAGATATTTTGATATTAAATAGAGATTGTGAAAATACGATTGACTTTAGTAATATTAATATCGTAAATAATAACAAATTTTTTTTATTTCTATTGTTACTATAGTAAAACAAAAATTGAGGAAATTTTAAAGAAATTAAAGTGTGAAAAAGTAGCAGCACATGATGATATTCCAATAAAATTATAAAATTGTTTAGGAGATCTAGTAGTTTTTTGGCTTATTAAACTTTTTAATATTATTTTAAAAAGTTGCTCGAGGAGTAGAGAAGAAATTTATTAGTTCTTATTTTTAAGAATATAGAGGATGCATATGAGTGTGCAAATTATAGATGAATTAAGTTAATGTGTCATAAATTAGAATTATGGGAGAGAGTAATTGAACATAGATTATGACATGATATAAAAATTTTTCAAAATTAAATTGGATTTATGATGGGCAAAGTCTACTATGGAAGTTATATATTTATTGAGAGGTTTGATGGAGAAGTACAAAGAGAGTAAGGATCATCCACATTTGATTTTTTTGATTTAGAAAAGTTAATGATAAGGTTCCAAGGTAAGTACTTTGTAGAGTTTTAGAACAAAAAAGTGTTGATATTGCTTATATTCAAGTCATTAAAAATATATACACTAGAGCCGTTAATTGTATTTGAACACAAGGACTATTGATGAAGTATTTTCTTATTCCATTTGGATTACATTAGGGATTCATTTTAGGCCCATATCATTTTTCTTTAGTTATTGATGTTCTTACTAGACATTTATAGGAGCATGTATCTTGGTGTATGCTTTTCGTTGATGATTTCTTCTTGTAGATAAGACGAGAGAGTTTAGGAGAAACTTGAATTATGGAGGTCACTTTCATTTGAGTAGATCAAAAATTGAATACAATTTTAGTAACATTAGATCTAGTGGCAGTGTTGTAACAATGGTTGATCAAGTCATTAACGACCTGTTTGAGGGAGACAGAAAGGCGGAAGGTCCAGGCATGGTCAATTCGGAAGATGCCAGACTCCATTGGGAGAATTTAGCAGAGAGGAGAAGGCTTTGCTGGAGTCCTCCCTCGCACTGTTGGATGGTGAAGAAGTAGCGGCTATCAAAGATTTCAGATTACGGTTTGTGAAAGAGTTACCGGTGGAGCGCTGGTGGGATGCCGGAGGCAGTGAGGAGAATTTCGTGCAACTTTGCGAAATCATCAAAGTCGGGCAGAGGGAACGAGGGCAACGGGGTAAAACGCTAGCGACGAACGCAGGACGCAGGGCACTTCCCGCGGCACCGTTTATTAACAATCTAAAAATGACGTTCAACGAGAAGTTGCAACAACACAATTATCAAATCATACGACAACGTTTTAAGAAACGCCGCCGCAACTTTAATCTGCCCCAAAGGGAGCATAAAAAGAGCAAACTTTTTATATATCTCAGGTATATTGTTCAAAATGATGTTATAAATGGGGATGTTATTAGTAGAATTTAAGTTGAATGGTTGAAGTAGAGGAATGCATTGGGTCTATTGTGTGATAGAAAAGAATTCAAACTTAAAAAGGAAAAATTGATAAGATGGTGCATGGTAAGACATGCAATGTTTTATGACACATAATGTTAGCTTGTAAAAGAGAAGCATAAAATCAAGTTAAGTGTTGCTGAGTTGAGAATGCTCAGGTGGATGAGTGGCTTTACACTTCAAAGCAAAATGAGAAATGAATATATCAATGAAAGGGTTGGAGTAGCTCAAGTGGTAGACAAAATTAGAGAGTTTCCTTTGATGGTTTGGTCACATTTAACGCCGAACATCGTTGACCCAATTAACAAAGTGAATATTCTTGATTTTACTAAAGATAGTGGTAAAATTAAAAAGACTTAAGCTTGCTATATAAAAAAAATGATCTTATTTTATTAAAATTAAATGAAAATATGACACTCAATTGGACATAATGTAGAAAAAAGTTTCTTGTAGCCGGCCCAAATTAATGGGATAAAGACTTATTGTTGGTAAGCTCTTTGAAGAGTGAAATATTTCGTAAAAATTGCTTGCCAACCTTAGCAATTCAAACAATATTGTGAAATAAAACATTCAAGATATTGTATTCAATTTCTTGCATACTTATCCTTTGTATTCATGAAATTATTTTTTTATTCACAAGATTTTAAAATTTAACCATTTTGTGGAATTTGGTAATTTAAAATTTCGGTATTTTTTTAAGAGTTTGCCACTCGCTCTTCATAATTTTTGAAGCAATTTTGTATGCAGTAATGATGGATATCATCTTCTCATGGAACTTGGTAATTTGAAATGATATTTTTAAAGAATTTATCACCAGCTCTACAATATTTTTGAAGCAATTCTGTATTTAGTATATGATGGATATCATCTTTTCATGGAACTTAATTGATTAAAGATCTGTTGGAGGCAGCTGCAACTTATTGATAATCTGCTGATAAGCAGCTGATCCAGATAAGCTGCTGATTAACAGCTGATCCAGATAAGTTGGTTCGCTGTTTTATTTGTGCTGTTGGAAAACAACTGATTTGCAGCTGATTATGGATAAATGATCATTTTGTCTCTGTGCAATAATGTTCTTTGTAACATAACTATCACAAATAATGTACAAAAGATTAATTAGAAGTTATATTGATATATTTAAGACTGGGCATCCAGTCCAGAAGATCACTCAATCAAAAAAAAATTAATATCTTATTAGCACAACCTGATTTATCAGGTAACTTGAACATAGGGCTGGCAATTTGGCTCGTTGTTCGCGAACAGCTCGTGTTCGGCTCGTTAAGTAGCTCGTGTTCGGCTCGTTCGTTAAGCCTAACGAGCCGAACACGAACAAATTTTTAAGCTCGAAATGTTAACGAGCCGAACACAAACAACTGTTTGTTCGCTCGTGTTCGACTGAATTGGCTCGAAATAAAAAAATAATCATATAATTATTTATATAATAATTTATTATATATATTATTATATATTAATATATTATATATATTTATATTTAAGTTTAAATCATAACTGCTTGTGTGGTAGCGTGGTTATGCTTCTTGTTTCCATTCATTTGGTCCAGGTTCGAATCCGGTGCTAGACATATATTTTTCCAATTAATTTTAACGAGCCAATTTCGAGCCGAACACGAGCCGAACACGAACAAGAATATTTAATTCGAGCCGAACACGAACACACCTTTCACGAGCCATTTCGAACACGAGCCGAACACGAGCCGAGCTAATTTCGAACGAGCCGAACACGAGCCAAGCCTGAGCTCGCTCAAGCTCGGCTCGTTTACAGCCCTACTTGAACACATGCTTGTGTTACAAAACATGTGAGCCACCAGCTTGTGCCTTCGGTATTCGAAACCACGTCTCCACTTTGTCCTCTTCTGTTCAAAGTACTCGCGCTCATTGTTCCCCTTCCCGTCTCATGCTTCACTACTGTTCACAAATCAAGCCGGAGAAAAAGCAATAACAAAATCACGACATACAAATACCTTCGAAACTCTCCACTTCTTCCTGCTTCTCACGTTCCTCCTTGCCTCACACGCTATCCAGCCCATCGAAGCCCTCGCCGTCCTTCCCTGTCTGCGCTCGACTAAGGAGTAGAAGCTCTCCCCTCCGCTGCCGTTCTTTCACTCCGTCCTCTCCTTCGCCGTTCCCTCCTTAGGAAACCTTCACGGCAGAGCCGAAGACCGAAAGCCCTCGCTCCTTCCATGTGCGTTTTCTTGTGCCCGATTCTTTTCAGCAGTAAGAAGAATTTGAGTCTTTGTGCTCGGTCCCATTCCTCCATGGCCAAATCTCCCGTTTTTTAGATTGGGTACGAAGTTAACTTGCGAAGGGCAGGCTAAGAAGGTAGGCCGTGGTCGAGCCTACGGTCACGTTTATTAAAAAAATCCGGACAGTTTATTCGAATAAATAGAATAACACACGAAATAAATGTCTCGGCTGTGTTTTTGAAATGCAAACGCACCAAATATGCTGTCCCAAACGGTCCCTAAATTCAGAACTTGCATTTTTTTTTGGAAGCTAGGGGAATTTGTTTATAAATTTTAAAACTGAGGAACTTGGTAGATGAGAGTTCAATTATCCAACATCTCCTGAGATTTCTTTAATCATGATTTGTGTGCTCACAAAATTTCTCAATAATCAAAATATTGCTCAATGTTTTTTGTCATTGTCTAAAAATTTGATGCTAATAATTGATTCTTTTTTAAATTCAATAATTCAAATTTATCTCATTGACTAGCAGTTCAAGCGACTCATTAAAATTAAGATTTCAGGAGATAAATAGTCTAACCATAGAATTCAACTTTTGCATTAGTAATAAAATGCATATTTGAGTAGAGTTCATTTTAATTAGTGAGTTTAAATGGTTGCCTGCAAAGACGATAACCCTAGACCCATTGGAGGGTACTCAATGTAAAGACATCAAATGAAATTGTGTTATAAGTCTCGACCACTCGTGCGTATATATTTTCAATGACTCTGTGTTATTTGGCTAAAAGTTAATTTAACATAAAAGAACTACAATAGTTAAATTTATTTTGTAATAAAAGATGATTTCATGTCATTTGAAAAAAATGATAATTATAAATATGACACATATGATCGTGTATTTTCAATACATTAAATACAAAATTAAGCCACGCATCCTGCTCGGATGAATGCCTTTTTAAGAGATTGAAGTGGGGTGAGACTCCTGAACCGACCAGGAGGGTGCCGGTCCAATAGAGGCTGGACCGGCTGACCAAGGTTGGGAGCAGAAGATACCGCTTCTTCTGCTCCTTTCTGTCTTTGTTTGCTGCCTCTTCTCCCTTTTCTTTTCTGTTTACCTCCCAAGGGAGGCTACTTTGCCACCCAAAGGAGGGGGGAAAATTATTTTGTACGTTTACCGTATGCAAATTTGCGTACAGTGAACCAATCAAAACCACTCCCTACTAAAAAGTGCATGGGAGTGAGCTCCAATTTTTATTTTTTATTTAAAAAAAAAAAAGAATAGATCGGACGCGTGAGACATCTTGCGTCCCAAAGGAGAGGGGCTTCCCTTCTATTTCTATCCTCCATTATTTATCTGATGTTTGTTTGTTTAGGGGTAGTTTTTGATTGATTCTACTTTTAGATTTTCATACCTAGATGTTCTTCCATAATTCGAGTTGTGTCTGATCATAAGTGATGCTACAACTATATCCTTCTTCGAGGTGACGACGACCTCGACCTATTCTCCCGCATATACCTCTCCCGTACGCGCTGTTCTCCAACCAACTCCCTCACCTTCGCTTGACTAGCTGTTGTTTCCCTGTCCCAATTTTTGTTGTCGCCTCAAAGTCTACCCGCTCGCCGCCAGCCCGTTCCTGCCCCCCTATTGGGCCGCTCAGCTCCTCCAACCACCTTACCGAGCCTCACTCCCCCTTCCCATCCTCTCTTCGCGCCCCATCTCCCTCCCTTCCTATCCTCTCCTTGCTACGCCCCATCTCCCTCTTTGTTCCCAGCGGAACCGCAGGCTGGGACTCCCCTCCCTGTCACAACCAAAACCCTCAACCAACTCCCTTATAGCTCACGACCACCCCTCCTAGACCCCATCACCGTTGCCCTCCAGGCCATCCCGATTAGCCCTCACCAAGGATTCTTGTTATGTTGTCTTTTCCTTCCTAATTTGAGTCTTTTTTATACCCTCATTGGTTTGGAGTAATAAAATTTTGCTCTTATTATTGGGTTCGAGATAACTCCGTTATCAGAGACGAGTTTCCATTATCTCCAACATCAGAACGTTTTTTCGTCATTCTTACGCTTTAAATATCTATTAGAACTTTAGTGGAAGAAGTTTACATTGTGTCATGCAAAATTTATCAAGATTTGGTCTCCTAATGTTTCTTAATATAAAATAACGCCTTCTTTTAATAGGTTCAATAACCCAAAAACCCTTAAAACTTGGGAAGCACTTGATTGATCCAACTTCAATTTCTTCAATATTTACTCAATTTTGGTTGTCCACGTTTGAGCTCAGCGCAAAGCTTTAATGAGTTCTTTCTTGGCTAACCGTGACTTTGTCTGGGGAGTTTCTTAGGCCGTAATATTACTTTATAACTCTGAGCCTTCTGTTATCCTTAATATTAGTACCCATCATTTTCTTATTCTTCTCCTCCTTATCGGAGTCATGTTTTCACCAACATTTTTATCAAAGTCTTCAATATAAAATTTTCTTTATTTGCTTGCCTATAATAGATTGTTTTAGGCCTAAGTTCCCTTCCAAGAGTTGCTCCAATCTACCTCTCAATTTATTGTTTTTTGTAATTGTTGTTTTATGTGATTTAGTTAAAAAGGATGTCATGCCTTGAAGAAACAAATTGTTACATAACAAACATATGTAAATCCTCAGTGGAAAAGCAATTATGAGGATAACTGTACAAACAGTTCTTTCGAGATCAAAAACTTTTGAATGCAACTTCTTTTTGGGCATTATCTTAATGTATAACAGAAAATCTTCTTCTCCAATCTTAAGTTTTAATTAAATTTGCTTGCTTGATAAGATTAGATATTTTGTTCAACCTCTTGTTCCTTTTGTTGTTGGTTTTCAAAAAATAAGAAAATCAGAGAATTATAAAAGATAAACTCTCTCAAATTCGCATGCACCTGCTTGACTTTATATGAATTCACCTAGATTAGTGCCTAAAGTCATTTGATATTTTTTTCTCGTCATTTTGTTTTTAATACTTTATTTAGGCATCAATGAAAAAGATATTCATCACTACCGATTAAATTTACGAGAAGCAGTCTCTTTGAGGGTGAGGTTAAAAAGGCTTCCTTCCACATCTAAAAATTTTGGCACCTTCAGGCATGTAATCCACAATCTTCATATTTTTTCATTAGATAAGTAAAGTGTTTGAGAAGTGATAGAAGTATCAATCATTTCATATGTATGGTCACCTCCGTTTCAGTGGGACAGAGGTATATTTTTCAACTGATGAAGACAGTATTGATGAGTTTGTGACATGGGTTATTCACTTTGTTCAAAAGGTAAAAAGTCATTTCTGTTCAAGCGGTTGAACTTCTTGTCATTGGTACAGTATTGAAGTGTTGATTCCATGCTTATGTACCAAAGAATTGGATCTGGCTATTCACATTCTACATTATTTATGGTTGGATTACTTTTGCAGCTTTGTTGAAATTGATATGTATTGGTAACCATGTTAACTTAAATTTTTGCACTCGTATGAGTCAATAGTTTAATACTTGTATTTATAAATTATATTCAGACGAGGTCATTTTACAGTGTAAAATTTCACCAATTGATGTTTGTTAAAACAAGAAAGATTGAAGTTCTGCTAACTAACCCTAAGTGTCGAAAAACTCTATTCATTTTGATATTTAGAAGAATTAACCATTCTAATACTCAAGTACATTTTTTGGTAATTTTTAATTGTTATCTTCCATAATTCATTTCACCGAGCAAATTATCTTGAAATGAGGAAATAATAACGCAAGGGATCAAATATAAGTATTGAAAGTGATTGTTTTTGTTGCATACTATGTTTATCACCTAAGATGTAATACCAGTGAATTGTCAGATTTCTCTCTCCTGTAAAGCTGTCAGCCAAGTTTTTTTACCAATGAGCTACCTTTTGACTCAACGCCCTTAGGATTATGTCTGAAACTCGAAGTTCACAAGGTTTTTGCTGGAATTTTATTCATACTAAATCAATTTTTCTTCAATAGAGGTTGTATAAAAATGAAAACTTTGGCAAGAATCTTATCTCCTTCATTCATGAGTTTGACTTCTATAGAGCCTTCCAATCATTTTACAAAAAACCCCTAGGCAGTTTCTGTATTCCCTATTTACAAATAGACCTCTCAAAATAAGATACAAATCTCAACACCCCCTCTCAAAATGGGCAAAAAGATATCCTCTAAGCTCATATTGTCACAGTCTAGACAAATCTAATGAACTAAGTATTTTAGTGAGGCAGTCAACCACTTGCTTTCCAGTGGCTACACGACTTAGCTCCAATGGCCTGTTATTCAATTTTTCCTTGATGAAGAATCTATAAAAATCCACATGTTTGGTTCTATCGTGTTGCATAGAGTTGTTGGCAACAATGATTGCCGCCTTATTGTCACACCACTTCATTTGAGTTCCTTGATCCACCTTGAGCATGACCAATAAGGCTCTCAACCACATCATCTCGGCAACTCTTAAGTCATGACCTTATACTCTGCCTCTGCTGTTGATCTTGCTACTATAGATTGTTTCTTGCTCTTCTAAGTGACCAATTTGCCCCCTACGAACATGCGGTAACTTGAGATGGATCTTCTGTCATCTGCACAACTCGCCCGATCAGCATCACAATAGCCCTCAATGTCTACATGCCCATTCGTCTTGAAGCTTAACCTCTTCCCTAGTGCACTCTTCAGGTATCTTAGAATTTGATACACTACGTTCATATTACCCTTTTTTGGATCATGAATATTGATACGCCACCAACAAATTTTCATTATATAGCATGAATCTCGAGGCATGACACAGATCTCGAGAAAATATTTTGAGCAAAAGATGTTCAAATCTTGATAAAAAGTAATCAAAAACTTTGATTTAACAAACTTATAGTCAAACTGACCGGGTCGATGAGACGGACCTAATGATATCAATGTCAGACCAATCCGAGTCAAATCAAGCCTAGATCAAGTTATTAAACATTCTTGGAAGATTTTCAGACACATTTAGAAAGTCAAATGGATGCTGAATTTTGCAAGTTTGTAGTTAAATCGAGCGTCTCGACAAGAGGAATCTAACAAACTCAAGATCACTCAATTCTGACATCACTAAGGCATCCAAATGTCCATTAAACGTCGTCTGATCAAAGGGAGTTCTTTGGATCTTCAGATCACAATGGTTTATATTTCTACATTAACTGCACCCAGAACACTATAAATAGACACCTACCCCTCTCGTGAGGGGGGAACTCAAGCCATGGGAGAGAACTTAAGGCTTTAGGAAGGAGCCGAACTCCAGCACCACCGGCTACCGCCGTCAACCACAGTTTATCGTCGTCGACCAACGTTGATCCTCGTCGACCACAGTTGACCTCCGTCGACCACAGCCTCCGTCGACCACCGTTGTTTGTCGTCGACCACCGTTGTTTGTCGTCAACCACCACCAACCAGACGCCGTTAGTCGACACAGTAACTTGAAAATCTAGTTACCCTTTCCCATATGTGGGACAAGAGATTTCTGTAATCATCATTCATAGTGGATTATTTTAACTGGGTCAGACCCCATGGTTTTTCTCCTTTTCAAGGGTTTTCCACGTAAAAAGTTGAGATGTCTCATCATGCTTCTTTTTTTTTTTATCAATATGTGTTGAATTTTCGTGCAATGCTAAGACAATGATTCATTACTCTACCGCCGCGAATTTTCTAACACGCATCAGTTTGGCGCCATTTGAGGGAAACGAAGTCCCGTTTGACATTGTCTTCAACTCTAAAGACACCGAGCCCCTACTTCCTTTCACAATGATGTACTTCATCCAACTGATAAAGGAACCTCCACCTCTTAAAGATTGTCTTCGAAGCATTCTTCAATGTGGGGGGCAATCTTTAGTGCAGTCTTGAAAGGTCGTTCACGTTAACATTCCGGGCACGATTATAGTAGGTTGTCTTGCATCCTATTTAGACATGAAGTCTTTCACAACTTATTCCAGGTTGGGAGGCAACCTTCAATGTAGTTTCGAAAGATTTTTCACATTAACATCCTGGGCACGACTGTGGTAGGGTTGCTAACCCACATTTTGTTCAGACAACAATACTTACAAAACCGCTCCTAGACATAGGGCAATCTTCTTACAAATAACGCTTTCTTATCACCCCCTCACCGAACTAGAGTTCTTCAATGAGATCAAGAAGTTGATCTCTTCAGGGCTTAGTAAATGTGTTTGCCCTTGAGATTGTATGCGAGACTACTTTGGCCACTGGGTAGAGTTTATACTTTGGGAATGTGAACCCAGCGTTGGCATTGAAGTAATAGATTTTTGGAGACGAAAATTTCATCTTCCATGGGGGGATGACAATCGCACTATATGATGTTAGGTTTATTTTAGGCATTTGTATTGATTTTCGAGCTCTTGTTGGTTGACTCATTGTTGGGGATGGCCGCAAATAGATCTATGATATGAGTGTTGTGATAATTTGTTTGGGTGCCATCTTAAGCCAGGAGTTTAGTACCATGACCTAAATCACCCAACCATGACATCTGCATGTTTAATGGGTCAGGTAAATACAGATTTGTTTACCATTTAATGGAACATTTATTTTGAGTAGAATAATTCGAGTTTATGGTGGTTCAATTCATGTGCACTGGACGTATGGCTTTGTTTTTTTCTAGATTTTCTTATATATGAATGATAATTATCATGCCATTTTGGAAATGCACTTCTTCAATATGAGAAATAAACGAGCCTTTCTCTTTTAGAATGAATTAAAACCGTTGGTGCTGATTTGTTAGCTCTCAGCATTCCATGGTTTGATTATTCCACAATTGTTTATGCATTTATAATTCGTTGAGCATTATGGCATTAGAAGTCCTCTACCATATCATCTCACAATTGTTGGTGTTCTTTTTTTCTGGCAGATGCTCGTGTTAAAAGTTCAGGTAAGTTGAATAACTAATTTCTTTTATTTGATATACTTATAAAGAATTTACTTCTTGTTTGATTCAGCTGTTTAGATTAAATTGTGTAACTGTTAATTCGTTTGATTATATTTTTCTCTGTGAGTTTCTCTTTCAGTTTTTCTAAAATTATTTGGCAGCCATTAGATGTTGTGACTGATTAACGATGTTCAATTACACTTGAATGCATAAATAAGGGGTTTTTTAGTTTAAACTTTGTTGCATGTTAGATCATTTATGTTGATAGAGAAAGTTTATCATATTAGCATTGGACAAATTCTATAAACTCAAATGAATAACTTAATGAGTAACTCGTAGGAGACATTAGAATATGAAAAATTTGAGGAGAATAATCATAGGGTTTAGTATAAGTTAAAATGATTCCTCTAATTTGAATATTGCATCATAATAGATGCATTCTTCAGAAACTAAAGAAGGCATTGATAGATTGTAATAAATATGAAGTGGAACATCATACAAAATAATCTCTGAATGTTCTCACGAACTTGTCCCAATGTACCAAAGGCTTAGGTTGACCATCTAACTTCTCCTGTAACTAACCTTAACACCATCCCTCAACTTCTCCCCCAAAGGCAAAGGTGGCGAAGATATCTTTTCTTTGGTGGACAAGACAAACCATCTATAATCTTCTCTAGTCTCAATAGCCTGTTCTCACCATCCACCGGACTTCCTCCTCCAGAAAAGAGCGGTGAACTCATATCCTAAAAGTGCTTCAAATACTTGTTCATCGATGCTCTTCTACTGCTACTATTTTGAGATTGAAAATTCTTAATCAACTGCCATAATGTTCATCATATCAAAAAATATATCAACACTGATTGTGACAATTTGGGGTATAATAAATTCAACATTATCATCTTTAATATTTTCTTTCTGAGCATCTATAATTCTGAAATAATAACTAAATAATTTAATTAAACTTAATTAAAAATTTCATAAAAATATTATAATAATCAAATGGATATATTCATGACATGTACGAAATGAAAAATAATTTAAATTTCTATATGCATTAACTTTTACTTTCGAAAGTTTAGCATTTAACTTTACTATCGCATCTTTCTTAAGAGTACCGTCAAAACATAACCTGACATACCCCTGATTGATTGATAATATCCCATTGACACAGCGGTTCGTAATCTACTTTACATAATTGTCTGAGGTGGAAATGTTCCTACTCGCCTTTGACCGATATTTTTCTGTCAACACAATGGTTAACAATCTAAACATCACAATTGTCTGGGGTGGTAGGATAATATCTACTCGCACGGGTTCACTTGTGTCCTTTAAATGTACCACAAGGGAGTGAATTCTTTCTCTTAACATGCACATACAAGCATTAATATTTACATCATTTTATTCTTTCATATTATACATTTTTTTCTTATGAAATATTTTACCTATCTACCGAGGAATAAATGCAATCCTACTAAATCTATAAGTCATGAAATAAACTGATGTATGCACATTTACTAAAGTTCTAAAGGTCAAGTAATAATGTGACACACACACACACAACTATGTGTGTGTGTGTGTGTGTGTATATATATATATATATATATTTGTAGTTATGGTCATGCTTCTTAAACTAGACTATTATGCAACTATATTTAACATGCATACATCGCGACTAACGCTATGAAGGATCAAATGTAATTTCATTGACATAAGTTATAAAAATAAAAAAAATGCAAATATGAATATATTTAAAAATAAGAAACATTATTTTAATTTAAAAAATATAATTACTCACATCGATCGTCACGGTAGATTTTCAATTTTCAATAATCAACTTGGTGTCGTGATAATCTTTACGTTGATATTAATAAACTATAAAATATAATATCAAACTTTTAAGAGTCAGTTAAGTTTACGTTAATCAAATTATTCTTCAATTATCATTATTGTTGATGCGTGCTAGAAAATTCGCAGCGGTAGAGTAACAGATTATTGTCTTAGCGTTGTACGAAAATTCAACACACACACAAATGAAAGGCAAACTAGCGGTGACGACTCCAGAGGTTTTTACGTGGAAAACCCGTAAATTGAAAAACCACGGGGCCTGACTCAGTTGTGAAAATCCACTATTAATTAATATTTTCAGAAATCCCTTGTCACATATATGAGAAATGGTAATTATATTTTTTAAGACTACAATGTGTCGACTGACAATGTCTGGTTGGTGGTGATTGACGATGATTGGCGGAGGTCGACGGAGACGGAGGTCGACGAAGGTCGGCGATAATCAAAGACGGTAGGCGGTGGTCGACAGAGGTTTTCGGTGGTTGACGGCGGAAAGCAATGGTCGACAACGGTAGGTGGTGGTTGACCGAGGTCGACAGGAGGTCGACGATGACGGAGGTCGACGAAAGTCGGCGGTACTCGACGGAGGTCGGCGGAGGTCGGCGTTGGTCGACAGCGGTCGGCGGTCGGCGGTCGGCGGTGGTGCTAAGCTGCAGCTTCTCCTCAATGCCTCAAGCTCTCTCTAGGCTTAAGCACCCTCTCATGTGAGGGTTGGTAGTCTATTTATAGTGTTTTATGTGCAATTAATACAATCATTTTGATCGGACGGTCCAGAGGGCTTTCCTTGATCATACAGCGTTGAAGGGACATTTGATGGCCTTAGTGATGTCAGAATTGAGTGATCTTGGGCTCGTTGGATTCGTCTTGTCGGGACGCTCGATTCGAGTATAGGCTTGCTAGTGTCGGTATTTTATTTGACATTCCAAATGTGTCCATAAATCTTCTAAGAATGGTTTAATGACTTGATCTCGGCTTGATTTGATTCGAATTGGACTAGTTTTTATACCATTAGGTCCGTCTCATCGAGCCGGTTAGTTTGACTATAAGTTTACTGAAATCAGAGCTCTTGATGACTTTTTATCAAGATTTGAATGTTTCTTATTCAAAAGATTACACCGAAATTTGTGCCAGATGATGAAAATTTGTTAACGGCGTAACAATTGTTATTATTATTATATGCATTTGTATTCATTACTCTCTTTAATAATTAAGTTAATATATTAAAATTTTCTTTCTGATTTATCTATAAGTAATTAAATATGGAATCATTATTTAATACTTTTAATTTAAACAGTTTACATAATTATAAACATATTCACATAATCTTACCTCCAAACTTTCTCATTATAACCATTTGATTCAACCGTCTGTTCAGCTTTAATCTTTGCTAATAATTCATAACATATTATATAACTTTACAATATCTAATTAAATAAAAAATAAATTTTTTATAATTAAAAACATAACTTAACTCGCCTTAAGCTCGGCGTGTTTCGTCTTCACATCAACTAGAAAATATTTTGTTTGGACATTGTACATCCGGATGGCCAACTGTTGCGTACCATATTGTTATATTAGACAATTGCCCAGAGGCTTCCATAGGAAAACTTTTTGCACTTTAACTGTCGCACACAACCACTCCTTGCACGTACACGAGAAAATTTTCTATCTGGACTCTGGACGTAGCTCTACGTGCGAACTCCCAGTAATATACCGTCATGTGTGCTATATTAAATAGGAACCGCGAACTCCGCAATAACTTCGAATAATCCTGGAATAACCACCGCGGTATTATTTCGAGATTATTAAAATGAAATATATGAGTTTTTTTTCATTAGTTCCGAAATAATCTCAAAATAACCTTAATAACTTCACTTCAATAACTTCAAAATAACTTTCTTGATGTATCACACATAACAACTAATAGGAAAATTATTGCATACGGACAACGTACGCAGCGCTGCGTACGTTGTCCCCCGCAATAACGAGCGAATAACCTATGCGGTTGTGTATTTCAGGATTATTGGGAGGTTATTGTGGCATTAATTCCAAAAATCTCTCAATAACCCCTTAATAATGCCCAATAACCTCCGCGGTTTTACTTTTATATTTTTTTATCTGTTATTCGAGGTTTTGTGAGGTTATTGAGGCATTAACTCAAATAACGCTGAAATAACTTCCTAGTAAAGAACCTTCAAATAACCTCCGTAGTTTCATTTCGATATTAGTCATAGAATTATTATGAGTTATTGAGAGATTATTTAGGACAACCTACGCAGTGCTGTGTAAGTTGTCTTATGTAATAATTTTCCCAACTGATAAACTTATTACTAGAGTCCGTAGGAGAGCAATCTCCGGAGTCCGGACAGTTTTTCCCATTTGCACAGCTCGCTCCTTTCTTTCTTCCTTCGCACCAATGCCGCTCGAACCCAGGGTAAAATATTCCATCCGGAGTCCGGACGCGTCCGGACTCCAAATCTCACCCACACATCGCGTGTATGGGAGGCGACCCCATTTTTATTTTTATTTTTATTTTTTTGCGTCCTGACTCCAGATGGAATATTTGCTTCGAGCCCAGAGTCTTCATTTATGGTTCACAAGATCTCTCTTCTCTTCCACCGAGTGCAGTGGCTCCCAACACATTAAGGCGTCGGTCTCCTCGCTCTGCACGTACGCGGCTTCTTCTTCCCTGCACAAGCCGCCTTCTCCCTTTGGCTTGATCTTTGACTCCGACAACTCCTACTCGAAGCAACAACTCTTATCGCTCGTGAAACTCTTTTTTTTTTTTAATAACAAAAACAAGGTGGGCCATTATTTTCCTTTTGCAAAGCATTTGCTATCTATTTATCTTCATTCTCAATATATTCCTCTTATGTGCTATACGGTGAAATTGAGGCTCATTAACACTAATTTCTTGACTGTTTCAAAGATCATCTTTTTCCTTTTTCTCCTCAGGATATTTTGGTTGATCTTTCAGTTCAAAATGTAGATAATCAGAGTTCTAAGCATGAACATTTTCTTCTGAAAATTGAAGATCCCTTTTCTGCTTTTGGTCCACATTCTGTTTCAAGTGTTGAATCCATGACTTCTGGCCTTGAAGACTATATTCTTAAGCACAGAGGCAGTGTGGAAATAGCTTGCTCTGTTAGAGGGTAAATTTATTAAATCAAGACTATTCTGTTTGTTAACTAATCCCTTTTATAAATTCCCTCCAGCAAAACTTAATTGGTTTAAATGATAATTGTGATAAAGTGGGCTTAATGCGGGCTAATTGGATTTATATCTGTTTTTCATCTACTTATCTGTTTTAGAGAAGATTTGAAGGTTGGAATGGGACATGCAAGCAGTTTAAGAACTGCTATAAATGCGGTACAAGCTTTTGACGTGGCAATTGTGATGGCACCTGCAACGACAGTGCCTTGTTGTTTAAGGGCAAGTTCTCAAGCTACAGAGGTCTGCTTCAATTTGTGCAACCCCTTTTATTATTAGTAGCTACAATTGTCAAAGTAACAAATTGAAATTTTCTGCTAGTATTTTTTTTATTTGGGCATTTAATATTCAATGCTATCCTTTTAGCAAAACAATTAAGTTAACTTTGAAGTTGAGATTGATCCCTAGTTTTGCATGTATTATATCTACATGGTTTCTTTATCTTAGTTTTCAGCAACAAATTAGCTTTCAGCCAGTAATAGCACCTCTGCATATCAAGTTTTAGCATTTCCCTGGGAGGAAAAACAGTATCTATAAGGCTTAGTTTCAATGATTTGCATTAGGGTTGTAGCAGATGCTTTAAAATGGAAACCACGTAAAGAATAACTGAAAAGAAGACATCAGAGCATTACAGCATTTTGTGGATTTTAATATGCTTTTAGCTGAATGACATTATAAAACCAACATGCTTACTACGCCAAAGCCTTACACAAAGGTTTCTGATACAAATATTATTTCTTGATTTGGTTTGTGGTTTTTATAATCAAGTATATCGCAGGTGCTGTACTACCAAAAATTTTCACCTTCTTCTATCTCCAAGTTTGCTTTGAGATCATTGGAAGGCATCAAATGGCAAACTTATGGTTTGAAATTGAAGGAGATTTTAGTCAACGGAGATGGTCAGGCTGTGCTTCAGTGGGAGGATTTACCATTAGCTCACATTGACATTGCTATTCATAGCTTCTTCATGAATTATCCTTCTCCAGAAGATCATATTAATGGTATGTCATCACAAAGTCATTGATTTATTTATTTATTGTTTTATCATCCAATTAATTAAAATCACTAATATACCATCTATATCTCCCTGTTAAATTTCCCTTCTTATGTTAATATTAAACAAATTATCTCCTACAATCTTTTATTTAAATATTTATATTGCAATATCCACTATGTTAATCTCAAAAGATGATTAGTAATGTTGGTCTGTTGGGTGTGCTAATGACAATCACTCATTAAAATTGTTGTTAATTTCGCCTTATGATGTATTAATATTTGTAATGTTCCCATCTACCAAGAACGTATTGCCTTAAGATTTTATGTAAAATAAGAATATATGATTTTCACATACATTTATTATTTTTAAATGCATTAAATAGAAAATTCCTTTAGGTTAATACCCCTTAATTAGGATATTATTTTCTATTTAATTAATTTAGTATATTAGCATGGGTTAATAGAAATAAATGGTGTACTAATATTTAAAAATGGTTGGATGATATATTACTAAATGTGAAATTTTTAGTGGTACATCATAAGCTTTTCTTATAAGTGTGTTAATTCTCTCTTGCAACCTTTAATACTCTTCCAGGTACGGTACTACCAACAAGCCAAGAGACAAAGGACATGAAGCTTCTCAGAAAAGCAGTTAAGACTGCACTTGATGATTTGAAGACCAAATATACTGAGCTTTTCCTCAGCTCGCATTCTCGAAAGGTTTTACACATTTTTTCCTTTATGTGCTACTGAATATTTTTCATTCTTTTAAGACAACCTTTGGCGCTGCTGAGTTGCAAGAATTAACTAATATTTATTCAACATTTAGGTTCAATTTTAGGGATAAATTCATACAGACCACCCAAAACATCTATATTTACAAATTAAAGACCCAGGTAAACCTTTGTATTTTCGTGTGCTACAATCAAACTATTGGGTTGGGGTTTTACCGTGAATTTTTATATTTAAGTGAGAATTTGAAAAATGGATGAAAGAGGGTTGTTGATTTAGAAATAACAAGTTTCGGGTGGTCTGTACTCCATTTTATCATATAGTTTTTAAACTTCACAAAAATCTTATCTTCCTTTTAAATATCATATTTCTCTCGTTCAGATTAAATTTTTATTTCAGTCAATAACAGGGGAAGTAGAATTTAGAAGATATACATCATTTCTTTCCACAGTTTCACTTCTCTTCCTTACATTTAACTTAATCATATTTATTGCCCTACCTCAATTAAATTCTATTTGCAGCCAAACAGACCCTTTTTAAGCTCCTAAAAAAACACCATGGCATTAAGATTTCCTCATCTATTAATCCAGATCCAGAAGCATGCGCCAGACCTTTCAAGATGTATAGCCAGTCTCATAGCGTCATCCAACGATCAGGAATTCCAAGCTGAATGTGCGTCTCTTCTGGGCTTAAACTCAAAGGATTCTGACACTAAGATGTTAGAAACTTGCATCCAAGAAAAGCTCATGAAAATCATAAGCACGAATGATTTGAAGAAGGGCAAGGGCGCGGGCACGAGCGCGACAGATTTAGCTCCCGACCTCTTTGAATGTGAGCCTTCGTATGACGAAGATTGCCTGGAAGATGATGAAGGTGGTCGTGATGATGATGTTGGAGTTTTGGATATGTGGGAATGACCAACTTAGTTGATTGTGAGGATAACTGAAATGCACATCCAAAATGATACCACATGTTATGTGTTTCGTCTTCTTTTACGAAATATATCTTGATAGTTATACAACACGCATCAAATTAAAAAAAAAGGGAAATTTACATACATACGCACTTTCTATGTATTTACGTATCTAATAGCTAAGTGTATTTTGCTTCTTAAAAGTTAGTAATAGTCGATGTTAAAGACTTATGTTGTGAGTATCAATATGAAAGTTTAGACGCTAGATTTGTAAATACATAAGAATTGTACGGTGCATATGTTAATGTTCAAGTAAAAAATTATATGGTAGGTTTTCTCATGTATTAAATTAATTTTTTTTTTTACTAAGAGGGGTTTGTTTATACACGTGATAGACTCTGATTGAAGTCTTGATGTAAAACTGCAGGACTTCTGATGCAATATTTTTCCTCTAAGAGTTAGAGATTGGCACAAAGCACGGTTATATTCGACTTGTTTACATTGGTTTATGTTAGTAACTTGAATCTTTTTGTTATTTCATTTCCTTTTCAGTTGAATAATATGATGAACTTGTATTTATAATATATATTGAACTACTGTTCTTCAATTAAGAGAATAAAAAGATTGACATGATTCAGAGATTTTTGAGGATTTTTTTAAAATATAATTTTTCCCTTATGTATTTGTAATGCATCTATTTCTATGACTCGATATTGTTTAGGTAAAAATAAATCTAAATAAGTGTTCTTTTGTTTATAATTATATACAAAACAATTTTTAAATTATTTAACATTATATTTTCATTCGATTCAGTTATTCAGGATTTTTTTTTTTTTTTTTGGGTGTAGGGTCATATGCATGATTAGGTAGTTGCGTAAATGGTTGGAGCTAAGAGCAAGCTCTAGTATTGTTCAATTAAGCTTGTCAAGAAGACAAATAAATGTGTAATTTCGTATTTTGGTAATTTCGAACGATGAAATTGGTCGTCTGAAAATTGAAACGGCAATTGATATGCCATTAATAAATTTACATCATCTTGCATGAATTTTGAGGTATGAAATGAATCTTAGGATAATTTTTGAATAAGAAATGTTTAAACTTTGATGAAAAGATATCTAGAACTCCAATTTCAGTGAACATATAGTTAAATTGTCCGACTTTATGAGGCGGGCCCAACAGTATCAGAATTCGTTCAATTTGAGTCAAATAAAACCCATATCAAACATTCTGGAGATTTTCAATACTTAATTGGAAGGTCAAATAGATTCTAAATCTGATAAGTTTATAGTCAATTGAGCATTTCGATGAGATAAATTCAATGAGCCCGACGATTGGCCTCATCACTCACTACAATAACTTACATGACCAACAAAATTATACTTGGTCCATAACTCGTGCAACTTTTGACTTTAGTCTTTGCAAACAACTAACGTCATCACAGTTACCACTACGGCCTATGTCACAAATTATAAGATATGTAATCCACAGCTTGTGCGGCTCTTAACTCTTGTCCCTGCAAACTATGAACGTCATCTACATGGTCCACAACTCGTGTAGCTTTCGACTCTGACTTGTGCAACAAATGAACATCATTACAGATCACCACTACGACCTGTGAAACCAACCACCTCACAGCTCCCACAACTTCTTATTACAACCTCTGTAGTCAACCGACACTTTTGAAGCCGTCACAAACAACAACTACCTTGACTTTTAACTACGATCTATACAATAAACTAGCGCTATATCAACAACAACAACATTAACAACTTACTAATACCTCCATAGAATCGACTACAACCCTTGCATCATGCTATCATCAATAACTACATTTATTATTACCACACTTTGAATATTATCAATAAATTACTATTTTATATTTTCGATTATATATATATATTGCAAGTGCTTTTTAATTTTTCAAGATAAACTATTTGTGGTGTGTAGATTCTCCCATGTTTTCAAGCAACGGAAGCTTCTTCATATCCCCAAAAGTGTTTCTTTTTTTCTTCTTTCCTCCCAATTTAATAAGTCGGATATTCTCTGCAACTCAAGTTGAAGCAACTGATACTCAATTCAGAATCCGCTTAGCAAATAATATCTTATCTAATCTCCTTCCCTCCCTCACCATGAACGGCCTTATCACCGGCGAAGATCAGCCGATATCCCATTTCGTAGTGGTTCCGTTGATGGCGCAAGGCCACATGATCCCCATGGTCGACCTCGCCCTTCTTCTCGCTCACCGCGGCTCACTTGTCAGTCTCATCACCACTCCAGTCAACGCACGCCGCCTCCAAGCAATCGCTGACCACGCCGTCACCTCCAACCTTCGCTTCCGACTCGTCGAGCTCCCCTTCCCCTGCAAATCCGCCGGACTTCCCGAAGGCTGCGAGAACATGGACCTCATCCCTAGGATAGACCTCGTCCGCCCCTTCTTCAAAGCCTTAGATCTCATGGCCGACCCGCTTAAGAGCTACATCCGCTCCCAACCCCCCTCGCCGACCTGCATCATCTCAGACCAGTGCATGCCGTGGACGATGGAAGTCTCCGACGATCTCAACATCCCTCGCCTAGTCTTTCACGGCCCGTCCTGCTTTTTCCTGCTCTGCACCCTCAAGCTCGCCGAACACAAGCTCTATGAGAAAGTAACAGATGTTCATGAAATCTTCAGGGTGCCGGAACTCCCGCAGAGAATCGAAGTGAACAAACTGATGGCGCAGCGGTTCTTCGACAGGCCGGAGATGGAGGATGTTATGCGACAGGTGGAGGAATCAGAGGACGCATCAGACGGGCTTGTGCTCAACACTTTTCACGAACTGGAGTCATGGTACATCGAGGACTACCGTAAGTCGGTTGGGAAGGAGGTTTGGGCTGTCGGCCCGGTGTCACTCGTGCATAAAGACGCCGGTGGGATGGCGGTGAGAGGTGATGGCTGCGCGGGGATTGATAAAGGTAGCATTTTTGAATGGCTGGATGGGAGAGAAAAGGGGTCGGTTATTTTCATCAGCTTCGGCAGCCTCGCGCGTACACGAACGAAGCAGCTGGTGGAGATTGGGATGGGGCTGGAGGGGTCCGGTGTGGCCTTTGTGTGGGCGGTGAAGGAGGCGGAGGAGAAGGAGGAAGTAAACAAGTGGCTTGCGGAGTTTGAGGAGAGGAACAGGAACAGGGGGCTTATTGTAAAGGGATGGGTGCCGCAGGTGATGATACTGAAACATCCGGTGGTGGGAGGGTTCATGACGCACTGTGGTTGGAACTCGACGTTAGAGGCGGTGGCTGCGGGCGTGCCGATGGTGACATGGCCGCACTTTTCGGATCAGTTTCTGAATGAGAAGTTGGTGGTGGAGGTGCTGAAAATGGGGATTGGGGTTGGGGTAAAGCTGCCGTCTTTTTATCAGTTGGAGCGAGAGGAGGCTATGGTGGGGAGGGAGAAGGTGGAGATGGCGGTGAGGAGTGTTATGTGCGGAGGGGAGGAAGGAGAGAGGGTTAGGAAGAGGGCGGCGGCGATTGGGGAGGAGGCAAGGAGGGCAATGGAGGAAGGAGGGTCTTCTTGTGAGAATTTGGGTAGGTTGATTAACCGCGCCATGGAACTTGCAGGGAGTCGCGTGCATGGGGCCCACTAAGCCGTCATCTCTTCTCTCTCTCTCTATCTCCGGTGATGATTGGCATTAATTTATGCTCTTTAATTGCTCTGCTTTGGACCACTAAATAAATTTTAAAAAAAATTATATTTTAATGTATAGTTTAAGTTCTTCGATTTTATTGGAGTTTGATATTTGTTTGGTCTTTCATAAGAATAGTATTTGTATTAATTAAAGTTGATGTCACAAATCAAATAATCTTGAGTAAATTTATCACTCTTTTTTATTATTATTATTTTCACTTTAGGGCGAGTGTTTGAATCCAGTTTTTTGTGTATATCAAAGATGTATATGTGTTGAACCTAAGGAGATCTAACGGTTTAGAATGAAGAAAATGTGATAAATGATGACTTATTGACGTAAGACGAGGAGACTCACTTATCAAATCAGATTTTGATATCTGAGCCAACCCCGAAGACTGAACAAGCTAGAATAAGGACAAAAGGGCGATTGGGTTGATCTGAATTCTAGTCAATTAGACTAAAAAAAAGACAAACATTCGAGCCAACCACTACAAGAAACCCGACCGAAGGAGTCAACCTACCTTTCGGTAGATCCGACTTGAGGAAAGACCCCGTTCCTCAATATCACTAACCATCTCACGAATGCCCCTAAGACTGAACAGCAGGAATCGATAATTAATAATACAACAGTTTTATAATCTTCTATAGAATCTCCTCTTTGTGGAATAAGCTACCTATCAGATTACGGTGATTCAACATTTGCTCGATAGTCTGGTCTCGGTACCCTGACAACAACTCCTTATCTAGGGATCGAGGAGCAACAACCAGGCTATCAATCATAAACTCTAGTCGATCGAATCAGCTCCACCGACCGGAAGTCAATCAAGCTCAGTCGACCGACAACACTGACTCAACCTAGCTGAAAAGCAACCGAAAGATCGGCTCATATATGTAACATGTCTAGAATTTCTTGTATAGTCCCATTAAAGCAGTAGTAAAAATGTAATTTCACTAAATCATACATTTGTGGGGTGTGAACTTCATAGAACATCGCTTGTCCCCTCTATTATCGCTTTGAACATTCTTTTGGGTGCTTGAACCATCATCTACCTTCCTCGAGTTGCCCGATCATTAGACTCTTGGTCAAGAGCACTTGACACTGGGCACCGACTTCTGGCTGACGAATTCTTTTGAACCTTTTTGTCGGTTGGTCTGGCCTGTGTCTCCTAAGACATTTGTCTCTTAATTTCAATCATGATTGTATGGCCTCAGGTCTGCTCGGCATATGATTGATTCCCCTTAGACGTTGGTTCCTGTTCAAGCTACCCCCAATACTTTTTTGGCCTTTTAATGCTTGATGTTCTTTCCTCGACATTATGTCCTCTCATCACTCGGTCACCCACAAATGCCTTCTGATATCCTGTACTCAATCAATCAAGATCGTTGGCTTCATGATTATCTATGGAGCTTACTTATTTTCTTCTGCAAATATATTAGTCCAATTTATTGTGAAACACTCAATTATTGCGTTAATGAACTTTTGACTTTTCAATTTTAATCGGATGACACAAAAAGTTATATATTGAAAACACAAAAATAAATAATTTAGAGTCATTTTCTTGATATTATCGGACAAAAAAATTCCTTAAAATCTCACTTTCTTTATAACTCATATTGGGTAGAAGCCTTAGAATTCTTCGTTACATTTCGTGTCAAAAAATTTGAGTGCAAAATAATATATCCTAATGGTAGTTAGGAATGGCTATAAATGAATGGCTTGAGAGGGGTTAGGAGAAGGGAGCATTCACTTGATCTTTTTCAGTCCAATACTTAAGGATTTTCTTGTAATTAATGGCAAGCTATCATATGAAATTGAAATTATTCAGCAAAGTGGCAGTACCAATGGATGCTTTAAAAAGGCCTCAATTGTAGAGAGAATAAGTATTATTTAAATGACTTTGAATTTTTATAATTATCTTTCTAGTTGCATTTAAGAATATATGAAGAGCAGGAGTGACAAAGGAATTATTGATCATCTTCCATTGTTTGATTGAAGAGAGATTGGTATGAAATTTATTTCTATGATATGACTAAATTACTTTTACATGATTTTAATGTCATATTCAAGCATTTTTACTTTTGAAGCTAAGTTTATTTTATGGGCAATACCTTAATTTTACTCATAAGATATGCTGCAAAAAGTAGAGAGTTTGAGAGAGAGGAGCTCTATGATTTCCTTATTGCTCTAAAATACAGAATTTACTCTATTTGGCTTTGAGAAAGCTTTAATGTTCACTAACCTATATAACAAGATTAGATGAATAAGTGTAAGTTTATTCAAATCTAAAGGCAAGCTCAAGTTTTTCTTAATAAAAACCAATGTTTAAATTCAAAATCAAACCCTAAGATGCGTTAAACTATTCATAGGACCCTTAGACTCAAATATAGGTACCCAAGGCTTCTAAAAGTCTCCTTATGACACTAGAAGAATAACTGAAAGCCTCTTGGTCCTTGTAAACCTTAGTATATAATGAGTTTCAAACTAACAAAATTTGAGTAAGTCATTCAGTAGGACCTTGGGTTTAAAAAAACTAACAAAATTTGACAAAGGGAAAAGACTTAACTAAAAGTCTCACTTTCACCTTAACACTCTCTTCACTCATCTTAGTAGGTTAATAAATTCATTGGATCAACCCTAAGTCAACCCTAGATTAGTATATAATTTAAAATGACAAAACCCTAAAGCAAGCTCGATGGCATCTCCCATTATTCAATCTATAGTTTTCATGATCATGGAATCTATTTAAGAAATCATTGGACTTCTTAAAATCTAGTCAGCGGGTCAAAGAGACTTGGCTGACTTAGTCTAACCATAATACCAAATAGATTCAACTAAAACAAATTAAATCTTATGAGACTATCATTGACTTTAAGAAATTATAATTTATATTATAAGTGACCAAACCTTAAACCACTTGGGGTTTGATATAACCGCCTGAAACCGCGAGACTCAAGTGACTATCCTTAAGTTAGTTAGGTCTAATTTCTTGTTTGGTCAAGAATTCATCAAACTTTTGATTCTTATATTCCCCTGCGCCATCGGATTTTAGAATTTTAATATGAGCGTTGAGTTGTTTTTCAACTTGATGAAATTTAATGAAGTGAGAGTTTTGGTTTGTTGATCATTGAAAACACTCAATAATCAAACAAAATGACATAAAACTGATAGTCTTGATTAGAAATATACTGGGATGGTCCCCAGACATCAGTGTGAATAAGTTCACAAGGAAGACATGTTTGATTAAATAAAAATGAACTGTAATCTATATTGTTTAGCCGTAGTACATGAATTGCAAAAGGAACAAAAATTAGAAATTTGTTAAGTCTTTTCCCTTTGTCTAATGATTTATTTATTTAAGATTATGGGTTAGATGACAATGCATTTTTCTTAATCTTATTAATGCATTTTAGGAAGATTTACAAACAAACCACTTCATTCAATCATTCCTAATGTATTTAAATATTTAACGCCTAAACTTCAATTTATTGCGTATGTAGCACCTTATCATGAATAAGAAGGTATATGTTACTTTTTACAAATTAAAACAGAGGCATTTTTGTTTATATAATATGAGTGATTTGGGTGGCACAAATGTAAAAAAAAGTAAAATTTAAGTGTTGGATATGTAAATACATAGAAATTGGGTGATATGTATGTTAGTTAAGTGCCCCTATATTTTAATTCAGGGTGGTTGGCTTATTTTTAAACATCATAATTGCACTAAAGTGGGCCTCCAAAAGTCTAGTTCCCACATGGGCTAATTTAAATTTTTGTCCCTCATCATACGAGATAATATTTTTCTTGCATAAAATCTTTTATAAAAAGCCCATGTCGGTGAGTAAAATCTGTATTTTGCTGTTGGTCCTGACTAGATGCAGTGACAGCTTTTTAGTTATGATCTGACATTTTTTTTTTTAAATAAATAAATAAATAAATAAATAAAAATGTAATTGCCACCACAATTTTTCGAAGTATCATTATTTTTCAATGAGCCTTCATATCTACTCTTAATAAGTTCATACATTATCCCGAGACGACTCTAATCATGATAAATGAAAATAAATTTTACGAAAATCTTATTTGTTTTTAATTTTTCTGTTTTTTGGGGATAATTTGTGAGTTTAATTTTAAATCAAAGTTAATTTGAAAAAAATTGATTTTAAATTAATTGCCATGAATGTAATTTTTTTTTTACTTTATGCACCAATTATCTTAGTAATTTGTAATGATAGGATGTTTTAGTTTTATCAAAATTTCACGATATGGGATGCTAGAATCTTTATTACAACAAAAATGGATTATATATATACATATATATATATATATATATATATATATATATATATATATATATATATATATATATATATATCCGAAAAATACTGACGGTATCAGAGATCGGTCAACTGTCTCATTCGATTGGTAATCCTATCTACCCACTTCTAAAGGACACATTTGTCCTGCATCACTCGTAAAGCTTGACTTTCTTCTTTCTTTGCACACAACTTCTATAACTTCGACATATGTTGATTTATCCTCCTCTCTCTCTCTCAAGGTTGATGATCCTTATATCCTACCTAAAGTATAATAACATTATTTCGATAAATAATACATTATCGTCTCAACGTGTTTTGACCAACAAAAAAACTAACATCTACTTGTCTATGCCTGACAACATTCGCAAAACTCCCCCTACAGATAACCAAAAAAGATACTCTGCGACTCGCACAGATCACAAATACAAAAAAATAAAATCTTTTTCAACTTCATACTACATAAACGGTAGAGATGGCGCCAACATAACATTTGTGACCAACAACTTTGTTGGCCACATATCCCTCTTGCAGCCAAATGTCTAAAAGCCAATCTTTGTAGCCGGTCTACCAACTCAAATATCTTTTCATCTACTTCTCTCCAATAAATACAACCAACATGTCTGCATCCACAGCTTTCCGGCCTCCAATAAAAGCACCTGAAAATCACAACTTCCCTCTCTTACGTACCAAATGAGCCATAATCTAATCATCCCTAACATCATTATATAATAAAGATTAGCTTACCATAGTTAGCGTCCAATACTTAACATGTTGGTGTCGCTTGGCCAGCTACCTAACACCAATGAAAAGTCAGCCAACTTCATGCAAAAGAAAGCTGAGGAGCCAGCGATTGACCACTGCTTGACTTAATATAATGCACAAATATTGGTGTTGGTGACCAACTGAGCCTATTCTTGGGATTAAAAATGACTGTTGTAATCAGGTGAAAGGTTTTACGCAACCATGGTAGTGAAATGGTCAGTCAATGATGGGGGCAGCGTGAATAAGAATGGTCTATGAAATTAGTGTAAGAAAAGTTAGCTGTTTTATAGTTTTGTTAATGTTCAGATGACATTATTATAACAATGCTCATTTTATTAGCATATACTATCTATAACAATTTTTTTTAAGGGCTGTATTGTTTATTAGATTATAAAAGTGGGTATTTCTTTAGCATTAAGTATCTCTCCTTTTATTTATTTGGGGCGGTTTTATACAGACCACGATGTTTTTATTAAGGCGGAACTAACTTCTTTTTTTAGGGTGGGCAACTTTGTTGGAGACAATTTTTTGAACAAGAAACATTTTAAATCAAATTAAAGATTATTTATGGCTTTGATTACATCAAGTTTATAGTCAAAGTAATTTTCTCGACAAGACGAACAAATTGATACCAAAATTGTTCCAATCCAAGTCCAATCAAGTCTAGATCAAACCATTAAAGCCTATTTTGAGGCTTCAGATCATTTGTTGAATGGAAAAAAGAACTCCAAATTATACAGATCTAGTCTAATCAAGCATCCCGATGAGAAGAATTCGCTGAGGCTAAGCTCCTTTAATATGAAGTCCCGAAATAATAAAAAAAAAACCTCATATGATCAAGAGAGATTAATATGAGCTATTTGGTCGAGTGATTAGAGAAGTATTCACCTAAAATACCAAAATGCCACTTTCTTAGTAGCTATAAATAGACCCCTCTCTGAATTCCATTGTTATTCTGAACCGAAGACCATACGATAACTTTTAGTATCCGTAGCTGCTGACCATCATTGACAACCGCCCGCCTGCTACCGTCAACCACAAGCTCCTACTCATCACCATCAGTAAACTCCGCTAGCTAAGGTCATATCTCAAATACGATGTAACGACATATCTCGCATATGGTGTAATAACCTATCGCAAATATGGTGTAACAACATATCCAACATGTGATGTAATGAAAATTTTCGTATTAAAGTCTCATTTACTTCTGACCTTCATAGCTGTTGAACACCGTCAGCTGACGCCCTCTAAATGCCTCTGCTCTCAATAGTTGGCAAATTTTGTTTCCTTAAGAATTGTCCTGAATATGGTGTAAGAACATATCCCGAACACGGCCTAATGACTTATCTTAAATACAATACAACAAATAACACTGTCAAAGTTTTGACAATAACTTCTAGTCTTCGTAGTCCTCGACCACAGTCGACCACTGCCCACCCGTCATTGTCAATCACTAACCACTCCTACTTATAATTGTCGGTAACCTTTGCTAACTAATGACATATCCCAAATATGATGTAATGATGTAAGGTGCAAGGATGTATCTCGAATACGGTGCAAGGATGTATCCTGAATACTGTGTAACAATGTATCTCAAATATAATGTAAATGAATAACACCATATCAAAGATCAAATGATAACTCCCAACAATAACAACTTACAAGCATCTTATTTATAATATATCAATTTTATTCAGACTCCTAAAATACATTTTCTTTTAGTCATATACCAATAAGTGTCATCTCTGGTGTAAAATAGTAAATTCGGGGGAAGGATTGCAATATCCAATCAATGTAGCACCAACTATGCAATCAATGGACAATTATTACTGTAGCTTCCAACTACGACTTATGTGACCAACTAGCACTACTAGACCAACCAATTATCACTATTATGACCAACTTCGACAAATATGGTTAAATGCTACAATAACTATCAGCTACGACCTATGTGGCTAACTACTTTAGTTTTAAACTATAGCCTATGTGACCAACTATTGTTTATGTGGTTAATTGCTACTACAACTATAACTATGATTTACGTGGTTAATTGTTATTGTAGCATTTAACTATGGTATTTGTAGCGAATTGATGCTCTTATAGTTACAAATTACAACTTATGTTAATTACGGCCTAAGAGATAAATGAAAAATTACTACTGCAGCTTTCAACTACAACTTATGTGGTCAACTAAATCTATTTTAGTTACTAACTATGGCTTATATGAAAAGCTAGCCTATGTGGCTAACTGCTACTACTTCTAGTAACTATAAACTATGTGACAAACTAAAACCAATAAGTCATGTTACATCCGCAACATTTTACTCTCACAGTTACAAACTAAGGCCTAGTAATATGTTACTATTATAGCTTTTCACTACGACATCTACGGTTCTATGTGGCTATTACAACTTTCAACTATGCCCTTTGTAGTCGATTTATCGTTGCAGTCACAAACTGTGCTCTTTGTGGCTGACTCACAATGTTACTACGACCACTGTAACGAAATAATGCTATTGTAGTCACAAATTATAGCCTCAATGACCAACTAATGCTATTGCAGCTTCAAATTATGTCCTTTATGGCCAACTATGCTATTATGGTCATCTACTAACTATGATTGTTACAATGATCAACCACGACCTCTATGACAAATTGATGTTATTACAACTTTCAACTATGACCCCTGTCACTAACTGACGCTATTGCATTTACCAACTATGATCTTCTTGACTTACTAATGCTACTAAAACTTCAAAGATTAGCCTCTGTGACAAAATGAAACTATTGTAGTCATTGATTACAACCTCTATAGTCGACCAACGTTATTACGACTTCCAATTATAATCTTTTATACGAATAGATGCTACTGCAATTACCAACTATGATCTAAGTGACTAATTAGTATTTTAACTTCTCATAATATCTTCCAATTATGGCCTTTGTGTCTAACTCACACTACTGCAGCTACCACTATGGCCTATGTACCTAACTATTACGACAGCTTCCAATTACAACCTCTATGAACAAATAACGACTGCAACTATCAATTACAATGTATGAGACCAACTAAATCTATGTAGTGAATCACTACAGCAATTTCCAACTATAGCCGATTTGGCTAACTGATGTTACAAATACCAACTATGGTCTATGTGACCAAGTACTATCTGTGTGGCTAATTGCTACTATAACTTTTAACTATGGTCTCCATGGTCAACTGACATAACTACACTTGCCAATTACGACTTATGTGAAACTACAAACTATTTGGCCAACTACAACTAGAAATTCTAACAATATCCTCTATGGCTAAATAATACTATTGCAGCCACCGACTACAGATTTTATGACAGACTACTGCTTTGTAGTAATCAACTATGACATTTGCGGCCCACAATTGCTATTACTGCTAAGAACTATATTCATTATAGCTCAATTATAACTATTATAGTTGAACTACTATTGCAGATCTATCATTATCAATATTGTAGTTCTATCTTCTAAAATTTAGGAAAAGAGTGGACCTATGCATTTACAATCATAGAAAGGATTACCTTGAGAAGACTTACATTATAAAGAGATACTAGAGCTCATTATAGAGCATAAAATTTGAAATTGTCATCATATTCTTTTTATCATAATACTTTGAAAGAACCAATTAGGTTATGAAGCAACTTGAGAGAGGAATGATCGTGAGTGTGCACAAGAATTTCTAAAGTATGAATTTGGAGACCAAATTGGTTTAAAGTGGTTTAGTATAAAAGGGCTTAACCTTTCCATTTGCAAGAATCACAGGAGCCTATCCTTTTTTTTCAAGACCAATTCCAGCTCTCATATATACCTTTACCCCCGCCCCGTCGATACATCAATCATGCAATTTCCTTTTTTTAGTTTATTGCAATTTTTATGTTGACATGTCTTGTATGATCTAATCTATAACATATAAAATATCATGCAGTGAAAAATATATTTGTAAGTCTCTATAAATCTGAGTTTGTATGAAATTTCGACAAATAAAATATCAAAATTATACAGAAAAAAACGAAATTAAAATTTGAAGTACAGTAGCTTACCTGGTATCAGACAATTTTTGTCCGACTGGCCCCCGAAATAAACTCTCTCTCTAAAAACTTTTATTTTCCCTCTCATTCTCTCTCTACATGTCTGTATTTGGGAAAATGATGGGAAAAAAATAATCAAAGCTTATCTTAATGGATTAAGATATGTATATAAAATATTATTTTTTTTATATTTTTTTATAAAAGGATATAAATGTAATTTTTGAATTTGTTATTTTCATTAAGTATACATTGTATGGAAAAGTTCTTAAAAATTAAAATGTATGACTCCAAAAATAATAGAAAAACAAGAAAACATGTCTAGAACACACTGGTGAAAATAGTTTCCAAAACGGACACCATATAGCTCCAGAAAACCCCTTTATATAAGAATGCATCAAATCCTTAAGAAAAAAAATCCAATAATAAACTTTTTTGTTTTCTTACATATTATAAGTTTCAATTCCTTTAGAGGTAGCATCTTGTTTTTCATTTTATATATATCACTTTATGATTTTTTTTTATTAAATAAAGTAAAATATATATTTTCTTTCTTTCTTTTTATTCATAGTAGTTTTAACAACAATTTTTTCTGCAGAACTTCACAGCTTCTTCTTTAAACAATTATAACTAGGGCTATCACAATGACTCGTTGTTCGCGAACAGCTCGTGTTCAACTCGTTAAGAAGCTCTTGTTCAGCTCGCTCACTAAGTTAACAAGCCGAACACGAACAACAATTTTTTTGTTCGTGTTCGGCTCGTTTTGGCTCGAAATACTACTCATCAAATATGTGTGTGTGTGTGTGTGTGTGTGTGTGTGTGTGTGTGTGTGTGTGTGTAGATATAGATATATATATATGTATATATATTGATGAGAGAATTTTTAAAATAATTAATTGAATACAATGCTACAAAGAATTATAAACAATTAAAGATATTAATTAAGAGAATATAATAAAAATTACTAAATTAGATTCAAACGATGTTTTAATATAAACAATAATTTTAAAATCTTGTCCCAACCCCTAATATCTTATGACTACGTGATTAGGGTTATCAAAGACTCTTTGTTCTTGAAAGGCTCGTATTCGGCTCGCTAAGAAAACGAGCCGAACACGAACACACTCTTTGAGCTCGAAATATAAACGAGCTGAACACGAGCCGATGGACTCTAAATCTAAGCATCTACCACACTGATGATAGCTTTATAATAATTTTTTTTTTCATAATTGTAATAATGTATTAATATTTGTTGAATAAAATATTGTCCTTTTAGTTTGTGATGCTTTGTCCAGATTCTTAGTCTCATGTGATGTTAATAAATGGATCCATTTAATATAATAATTAGATTAATATCTTCACTTATTGATTATTTCATTTTATTTTGTACTTAAGTGCTGCCTTATTTATTAGTGCAATATTACCATTTGGTTATCGTCAATGTTGTCTCATTATTATGATAATATGTTGTGTGTCTTAAATTTGGCCAATTGTATATATTATGAGCCTTTTCAATTAATCCAAAATTTTTAATTTTATTTCTAAAAAAATAAAGCTTGATTTTTTTTTAAATTTTTCAATTACTCAGTTTGATTCGATTTCGAGTCAAGCTAGAGTTGACTCCACATCAGATCAAAAAAAAAAAAAAAAAAATCAATCGAAAATTTTGATTCGTAGCTTGGCTCGTTTATTTCGATTTGATCTAGATTCGAGCTAAAATTCGAATCAATTTTTAAGTGATTAATGATCTTCGAGCTAAATTCGCTAGAATCACACCCCTGATATCATTATATCTATTAACGATTTGATTTTGGGTTGCGCTGTGGTCGGCTTGAAATCCACTTTTCAGTCGTAGCTTGGTTCGTTCATTTTGATCAAATCGTGATCCGAACGAAAAATTCAAATCAATTTTAGAGCGACTAAATAATATTCAGATAAAAAAAAAATCGATGGTTTAATTTGATCAGGTGACCTACTTTGAACAAAGGAGCTCCTTTCCACCCTCGGATGCAAAATTGGATTCACCGGCGGCGGAGGGGCCGAGTCAAACAGCCGCGCCAACGTGACCGGTGACCGAACATCTGTAACTTTTAAAAATAAAGATAAAAAGAGCATTTTTCCACCCCGTCATCGCACACGCCGTCGCGTGTCTCGCTTTAACGCTACTCACTGTCGCCTTCATCCTCTTTAAATCTTTCGTCCCATAGCGCAGCTTGAGAGAAGTCGGGAGACAGTAATAGTAAAGCTGGGAGATTCTTTTACCGGCCATTGCTGCGTTTTTTCAATCACAAAGAACTCTCTTTCTCTCCTCTTTGTATTAGAAATTGGGGCGTTGAGGAGCTCAGCGGGACGTTGCTGCGGAGTTCGGAGATTTTAGATCAGTGGTTGGTTTGAATCTCATCAAAATTCAATTTTTTTTTTTGTCTTTCTTTTCTTTTTGGTTGTGCCATAAAGTTTCTGGATGCGGTGATTTGATTTTTATATACTGACTTTGGTGTTTTTAAATCTGACATTTTTTTTCAGAAAGATGGCATTTTGCTACATATTCAGGGATCCGTGATTTTATTTCTTTATTTATTTGCCCTGTTTTTTGTCCTGACCCTAGCGAAAAGCAGCTACTAATCTATTATTGCTTCTGTTACTTGCAGGGACTGTTTCTCTGTAATCTCCCTCGGATTCCTGTTATATTGTTTAACCAAGTAAACAAATAGACAATTTTGCACTTGTTGTCACTTTAGCAAGAGAGAAGGAAACTAACAGTTTGATCCTTTTTCATCATCTCCCATCTATCTTTTTGCTTTCGCTCTCGAAGCTTCAACAATGGAAGAAGCAAAACCAGAAGTCCCAAGGTTTAAATCTTCTTCAAGTAGGCTCCCAGACTTCAAACAATCTGTCAAGCTAAAATACGTGAAGCTCGGTTACCACTACCTTATCGCCCATGGCATGTACCTTGTCCTGGTTCCCTTTCTTGGAGTTATGGCCGCCCAACTCTCCACCTTCTCCCTCGAAAACCTCTATAATCTTTGGGAGCAACTCCGTTTCAACCTCATCTCAGTCATTATATGCTCCACCCTCCTCGTCTTCCTCTCAACGCTGTACTTCCTCAGTCGCCCCAAACCTGTCTATCTCGTCAACTTCGCCTGCTATAAACCTGAGGACTCCAACAAGTGCAGTCGCCAATTGTTTGTACATATGACGCAGTCGAAAGGTTCATTCACAAAAGAAAATGTCGAATTCCAGCGAAAAATCATTGAAAGATCCGGCCTTGGTGAATCCACCTACCTTCCTGAAGCAATCATGAATGTTCCACCCAATCCTTCAATGGCCATGGCAAGGAAGGAAGCTGAGGTTGTCATGTTTGGTGCACTTGATGAGCTCTTTGCAAAGACTAATCTGAAACCGAAGGATGTAGGCATACTGATTGTGAATTGCAGCTTGTTCAATCCAACCCCTTCCCTGTCTGCCATGATTGTGAACCGCTACAAGCTCAGGGGAAACATTTTGAGCTATAATCTGGGTGGGATGGGCTGCAGTGCAGGATTAATCTCAATTGATCTTGCAAAACGGCTCCTTCAAGTCAATCCACAATCCTATGCTTTGGTTGTTAGCATGGAGAACATCACTCTGAACTGGTATTATGGCAAAAATCGCTCCATGCTTGTTTCTAATTGCCTTTTCCGCATGGGCGGAGCTGCAGTTCTTCTATCAAACAAGAGATCTGATCGGTGGCGTTCCAAGTATCAGTTGGTTCATACGGTTAGAACACATAAAGGAGCTGATGACAAGTGCTACACATGTGTCACACAGGAAGAAGATGTTGATGGGGAGATTGGCGTCTCTCTTTCAAAGGATCTGATGGCAGTGGCTGGTGATGCATTGAAAACCAACATCACTACTATGGGTCCTCTTGTCCTTCCCATGTCAGAGCAGTTGCTTTTCTTTGCTACTTTGGTGGGGAGGAAGCTTCTCAAGATGAAGATTAAGCCATACATCCCAGATTTTAAGCTGGCCTTTGAGCACTTTTGCATTCATGCAGGTGGAAGGGCAGTGTTGGATGAGCTGGAGAAGAACTTGCAGCTTTCAGAGTGGCATATGGAGCCTTCGAGGATGACTCTCTACAGATTTGGAAACACTTCAAGTAGCTCTCTTTGGTATGAATTGGCTTACAGTGAAGCTAAGGGAAGGATTAAGAAGAGGGATACCGTTTGGCAGATTGCATTTGGTTCTGGATTCAAATGCAACAGTGCAGTGTGGAAGGCATTGAAGACTGTGAATCCTGCAAAAGAGAAGAACCCATGGATGGATGAGATTGATAACTTTCCCGTTGCAGTTCCTAAGGTAGCACCAGTCGAAGCTTGATACTGATTTCGTTCAACACTTCTGTTATTTGTTGGGTTTATTCTTTATCATTATAGTTATTCAGAAATGTGTCATTTGTGGTTCCTCTTGTTATTGTTTGTTGGGGAATTAGCACAAGAGGAAAGTCTTAATGCTCTTATTGGGTAGGATTGGCTATTGGTTCATTAGAAAGCAATGTTTTATTATGTTATGGAGGATGTAGGCCCTGATGTCAAACAGACCAGCTATTCTGTTCTATTTGTTTTAATTGTATTGTTTTAACATATAAACTTGTGTCCTGTGGCAAGGTTTCATATTCTTTTGTTCCACTCTCGCCCCACAAGTTGGGTTTTTTAGTGATTCTTTTACATGACAGGCCTTACTCTCTTGTTTTATGTATTTGGAATTTATAGGATTGATATTGTGGAAATGGAAGCCAATCCATGTTTAGGTGACATTTGACATAAGCTAGCTGATTGGTTATAGATCTTTTTTTTCTTTTCTTTTCTTTTTTCAGTTCTTTTCATGTAAGATGGCTGAATTAAGTTATGAGATGGTAATGGAAGTGCAGAAAAAAAATTGCATATCAGAATTTCTCTCTGAAATGAAATCTCTTGGCCATCAACCTCTAAGAGAAAGAAGATGTGTTCCTACACATTTAATTATTTACTTCCAATTTCCAGTAGTGATCCTCCAATTTCCAGTAGTGATCCTTAAACTACATGAAATTTTGGCTTTTCAGGCGGATATTTCCGGCAATAACCTTAAGATTTCCATTAAAAAATGCATTTTCCTTGCAGATTTTGATAGAATTTATTTTATGAGAAAATCCTTGGTTGGAAATGTATTTCAACAACAACAACAAATGCTCACAAATTTTCTCCTGTTGATTTTCGATGGAATCTTTGTCGAAAAATTGCTCTAATATGGCGAGAGACCTAGATGTGGGAAGCAACACCAGAACTTCACAATCTATCAGCAAATTTTCCACAGAATTTCCTGTAAAAATCTGTAAAAAATTATTTGAAAATTTTTCAGACTAGCAATCCATCAGAATGATTTACCTATCAAACTAACAGACAAAAAATCCATCAGAAATTAGTCAGAATATCTGTACAACAATAACAATAACAAAATGCCTTTATCTCACTAAGTAGTCGGCTACGTGAATCATTTTTCTCCATTGTGTCATATTGAGTGTCATATTTTTATTTAATTCTAATAAATTTTCTACAAAATATGCCCAAGTTTTTCTAGGTCTACCTTTGCCTTTTTTAACATAAGCCTGAATCTAAAACATCTACTCTCTTAACCGGATTATCAAACGATGTGACCAAACCATCTAAGACGGCACTCTCTAATTTTGTTTGCCACTGGAGCTACACCAACCCTATCACAAATATAATCATTTCGCATTTTGTCATTTTGTAAAGCCACTTATCCACCTAAGCATTCTCATCTCGGCAACACTTAATTTAGTTTTATGTTCCTCTTTTAAGACCACATTTAGAGTCATAGAGCATTGCAGGTCTTACCATCATCTTATAAAATTTTCTTGTCAATCTAAGCGGTACGTTTCTGTCACACAATAGCCCTAAGCATCGCTCCACATCAACCAACCTTGTGTGGGGGTGAAAGTGGCAAAATTGAATGGAGTCAGTAGGACTTATGGGAAAATAAATTGGTGTATGAGTATTGGTACTGGTATGAAAGTTGAGATGGAAAATATTCTTCTTCGTTCTCTTAGAAATAATCTTGTTTAATGTATGAGTGCCCTTATCACTGTCATTAGAAGCCATATGTAATAAGTAGAAACTAAATTACTAGACCAATAAAAAAATATTCTTCGTATTAAATATAAAATTAGATGTAATTATAGAATCTAAAGGAGTAAAAAAAATTAATAAATAAAATAAAATAAAATCTACACGAGTAAAATAGAAATATATTAACTATAACAAACATGTCATATAAATAGAAGTTGTAGTTAAATTCTCTTTTTATCATCTACTCATTAGCAGGCTGACTAACTTTCTCATGATCGTTAAAAATATCTTGCAAGCTTATCAGTAGCTCAATTTCACCACTTGGAAGTTTGAAACTTGACCTCTACTTTTCTTAACTACTAAATCTCTTCTTTTGCTTTTATTCTTCTAGGTTATTTAAGATAATACACCAAAAAAAAAAAAAAAAAAAAATCAAATTTAACACATCTCCTTAGTTTAATTTCAATGATATCAAATGGCTTATGTGTTCCTGTTATGGATTAGGAACAAGGTCAAATTAGTCATGGTTGAATAAAAAATATATTTTTCTAATTTGAAATTGGATAATGTAATTGTGCAATCCCTTATAACTTTCTATAATAATTTGTCTCATCATCTGAATATGGGTTCTCCAATGCAATCATTAGTTATTTATATTTCTACCTTCAAACCAAAACCTAGTATGAAATCTATAGCATTCATATTAAAAATTGATCATGTATTCACGATTCGCCTTGGTTCCCAAGCAAGTTCATGTAGATCCTCATAATTTGCCCCATTATTATGATCATGAAGCGACTAAATAGAGTAATACAAAAATGTACCCAATGAATTTAACCCAAAAAAAATGTATGCATATCAAGAGTAACTTGTATCAAATCTAAACCATATCGAGAAATTATCTTCAATCTTATTATTAATACTAGCAGAATCATCCAAACATAAAAAACTCATGAATAACACAAACTCATTATTAAAACTTTTATAATTAAATAAACATAATGTATGGGCAGTATTCTTAACTTAAAATGTTGAATTAGCTTACTCAAAATAAAAAAATAAAGATTGAACTTTATCACAGTTGAGATGAATATAAAATATTAATGCCATAAAATGCTTATCATTCATATATCTTGAAGTGATTTTACTGAATATTTTTGTTGATTATCAAAAATTTAAAAACATATTGTGTGAAGTTCCTAAATCTTGAAAGTCATCCATATGTGTATGTTGCTCAAAGTAGTAAGACTAGAAATCGGTAGTCTCCTGTGTTATATATATTTCACATATTATACTTTTAAGCTTTGTTTTATTCATTATAGTTCTCTGGAGTTTGTTCAAATACCTATGATAGCTTAAAGAAGTGAGGATGAAAAAAAATATGTTATATTCATATTATTAAGAATTTAATATCATTACTCTTTAATGCATTAATATTATCCGTAATAGGGTTGGTGTTGCACCAGTGACGGACTAAATTAGAAAGAGTAGCCTTATATGGTTTGGTCACATTAAACGTCGACCACCTAATGAGCCCATTAGGAGAATAGATGTTTTAGATACAACTTATGTTAGGAAAGGCAGAGATAGACCTAGGAAAACTTGGGCTTATTTCATAAAAAATGATCTTAATTTATTAGAATTAAACGAAAATTTGACACTAAATAGGACGCAATGGAGAAAAAGAATTCATGTGGCCGACCCCACTTAGTGAGATTAAGGCTTTGTTGTTGTTGTTGTTGTACTCTTTAATGCATATATCCATCGATGTTGCACTAAAACTCCAACTCTAGCCTTATGTGTTATATGTATTAGTAAGTGCTTTATTGAGCAAATAAAAAAAGTATGGAAGGATATCCTCTCCAACTTGAACAATATGAGTGGAATATTCATTTTAAGTTGCTTTAAAGCATCACCATCTAAATGTGCTTAACATAGTTCTCTTAAGAAATAGACTGATCTCAGTTTAAAAAAAATCAATATTTAACTTAGTGATGTACTTAATGTGAATGTAGTTAAGGTGGAGACCGTTGAAGGATTAACATGACCATAGATATGTGACTCATACTCGTCATGAGAAATCTAAAACTAATATTTTGGTTCAAAATCCTTGCGATGCAGATTCAATAAGACTTCATCTGTCAACAATTATATTTGATTCTTATGTTTCACATATGTACATAAAACTTTCCATCTAAAGAATAAATAAGACAATATCATGTGCATAATGTACTCTTCATCTTTCAAGAACTTATCAGTTAAATCTTTTGTTACTTAGATGTGATATATTATAAATTCATGCTTTATTATAGGAAATATTTATGAGTTGTATGAGGATAAATAAAACCAAGCAAAATTTTCACATTTTCTTGTAACTTTTGTATGATTGAACAAATCATAATGTTAACATACATCAACTTAGATGTTTAAGGGTTCTCTCACAATGCATCTCAACACACCAAAAATTCTATTTGTTATGGCTACATTATTAAGACTAGAAATTGGAGGTATGCATGTAAGTGCTCCTTATATTTTTAAGAGTTCTATTATTGAAATCTTGCTCTTGTATATACATAGGGCATTACAATTTTGGCATCCCAAAAACAATTGCGTTATGATAGATTTACAGCTGAACTATCCAAACAGACATATCGCTTCACCAACAGCAACTTTCTCATTTCTAGCAACAGCTTCATTTTTGGAAACATCTGCAACTACCCCAAATATACTCTAAATATATAAAGGAGACAATAGCTAATATCACTGCTTTCATGATAACATCAATGGTATTAAAAATATAAAGGTATGATAAAAAGAGCAGATCATGAAAGAAAACAGAAAACAAAATTAAAAAAAAATTGAGTTATTGGTTGGGACTGAAGAACTACTGCAGCTGGTGCTCCCACTCAAAGACATCACAAATATGAAGAATGATTGGAAAAAGTAACATATCAACAATTTAACCCTTTAGTCCACGCCCCAGATTGACTTGGACAAGATGTTGCAAACTACCCTGAAAGAACGAAAATCGAAACGGACGAACTCCACACAGTGAACTTCTAACTGAAATGGCAAGGTTTAGTAGGATCAATACAAGCAATTTAGGATTTGTGTCAAACCACAGGCATTTTAGGAGTCTGCGATGGCCTCGATCTTCTCCGCCTTCTCATCGTCTAAGACATGAAATTCCTCGACTCTGCGCGTGACTTCGTTTATACTAATCCCGGAAGAGTCCTTATCCACTGCAGCTGGACCTGTCTGCCATATTCTGACAGTTCCATCCTCAGAACCAGATGCAAAAGATTCACCACCAGGAGAGAAACGTACACAGTGGACAGGGCCATGGTGGCCTTTGTTGCATCCTAACATAAAACAAAAGCTATGTGAATTCAAACCTGGTCAGCATAACCATAACTTCTCTAATCAGAACCTCATATGCTGGCATTTGATGTAAGCTCACCAGTTTCTTCACCGGTGTGGAAATCGAAGATGCGAACCCACATGTCCTCTCCACCAGCAATGAATTTGTTGCCCAACTTGGGTTCAAGCGAAGCAGATTCAACATTGCATGGCATTTTGTGGCTTTTCACAAGCCCAAAACTGAGCAAAAGAAGCATCACATTGTTTTAGCATAATAGCAAGGGAATGACGTTCAAGAATGTAACATTACCAACAGTTGGTAACTCACTGATTTGCATCCCAGAATTTTACAGTTGAGCCGTCAGCTGTTGTGATGTAACGTCCGTCTTGACTGACTTCAGCACTCGTGACAGGAGACGTCGTTTCCAAGGTTTGGATGATTTTTCCACTCCGTACATCCCATAACCTGCAAACCACAATTATTGCAACAATATATCACTGCAGTACACTAATCTCATTGTGAGGTATTATTCTCTTTGTTGGCCATTTTTTTCAGTATAAACGTTAAATCTCCCTACACGTTTCAATGAAATAATGATAAAGCTATTTTTGTCAACGTATTTGAAGAAAATAATGATAAGGTTATTTTTGTCTTGATGATAAAACAACCACAAAACAATTTAATAAACAATAGATGTGGCACTGCACCACAGGTGCAACCAAACAGCTTCAGCTCTATATGCTGACGAGCTTTCTACAAACTTCTTTCCTATGGCAACTTCTCTACCAACTATATCGATAACCACAGCTGAACCAAACACGCCCTTAATCTCATCATATTATGACTAAAATCCTTGAATATCATTTCACAGCTTATTCTAAACTTAGTCTTTGAACAATCAGGCAAAACTTTTAATAAATTCAATTTTTCAACATCAATTTTACACAATTTTTTATTCAATGATCCCTCACAAAATTTATTCGCCACTTGATCGTATATTTTCAAGATCCATACACATCCAAAAAATCGTTCTAAAGTTTTTATTTGGTTTAGCACAAGAATCAATTCTAGAGCAGATCTTCTTAGAACAAAACCAAATTGATCGAGTCAAAACAATTTTTTTAAGCACGTGACCTATTACACCATTCCATAACTTAATTACATAACTCATAGATATTGTTCCCTTAAGAAGATTTTAAAGGGTATAGATCTCATTAATCGTTAAAATTTGATAACAAAATGATTCCTCTAATTTGATATCATGCCTTTTAAGATTTTTTTTAGGATTTTAGTAGAAGAGTTATGTTGTCTTGAGTATCCAAATATACATCCCATAACAATCCACATATCAGTATCATACATAGATCTAAATTTAGCTTCATGCAATTTTTAGAATGCTAACTTCACTATTTTTAGATGAATCTATTGTACGCTTCATGATTTAGTTGAAGTAGCACTTCTAAATAATTTTTTCCTTGAAAAATATCATTCAATAAGCACTTGAAATAATATTTAAACCATTTATAAATGCCTTGATAGCCAACAATGATCTCATTGCCTTTGTCACATTACAATATCCACATAAGGGTCTTCAATCTTCTTTCCCTAGCATTAGTTACTATATTTATCACATTTTGTTGTTTCCAATAATCATTTTTTTCTCCTCTAACCACATTTAGTTTAGATCAAGTTCTTGGATTTCCTTTCTTTACACTTAAACTTTATTTATCCTATTTTCTCCTACACACCTGCACAAAATAAAATCATCAAAAGTTGCAACTTTGAATTTGTTTAGAATTCTCTTTGTAGAAGTCATAGCTTTAGACATAATGGTAAAATGTTTCAACCATATTTTAACTTTCAATAATCTTTACAAGCATTTTTTTTACCATGATATATTGTACCTCCTTACTCAACCATGTATCCTTATGCAAGATTTGGGGGTTTTTAGATCTAGCTCGGATCCAACCCAATTAATTTATTATATGGATCAAAATATTTGACCCCAATCCAAATCAACTCAAGTTCGCTTAACCCAAATTCGATCCACTTTAAACTGTTTTAACATATGAATCATTCAATTTTTTTAGAT